>JAKOGI010001092.1:272500-310000 GCA_029747015.1 Carnegiea gigantea
GGAGAGGTCTTTAGTTTTGGAGGCACCATGGCCTGTGGTGACCACCATGCTCCGACCGTGATGCCTGCTGGACCAACTTTCTCATTCTCTTCTTTTTACCACAGGCAATATGAGCTAGGGAGGCCCCATGGTGGGTCATACTGCTTCCATTTGAGGGTCAACGCAAGGTCAAAATGGTCTTAAACCCTGTAAAATACGTCAAAGCAATGTACACAAGTGTAAAACGGGAATAAGGGCGCAAATCAACCACTAAGGAACTCAATCCTCTAAAAAACTACAGCAAACGACCCTCCATCTGACGAGGATGAATAGAGAGGGGGGAGAACCCCTTCTTCCCCATTCGACTAGGCTACATAGGGAGGGAGGAGGTCTCCCTCTCCCCATTCAGCTAGGTTGTACAAAGAAGAGGGAGGACCCCCTTTCTCCGTTCGGCCGATCCTGTGCAGGCAGGCCATCTTCCCCTTTTATTTTTTTCTTATCTTTTTGTTTGTGTGCCTAGTGGCATTATATCTGACACTAGTGGTTCGATGAACGCCAACTCTCCAACTTGGCCTTATCACGCCCAAATCGAAGAGGCCATTGCAACCAAATTGAAGACTCTTTGACGTGGCTCCTTTGTGTCCAAATCGGAGAGATCACTGCAGTTGAATTGGAGATTCTTCGACTTGCCTTCGTCATGGATGAATCAGAGAGGTCACTTGGTCAAATCGAAGACTCTTGGATTCGACTTCATTATGGTCGAGCTAAATTGGAAAGGTCGCTGTGGCTGAATTAAAGATTCTTCGACTTAGCTTCGTCATGGCCGAATCGGAGATGCCGCTACTGCCAGATCGAAGACTCTCAGACCCAGCTTTGCCATGGCTTAATCGGAGAGATCGTCGTGGCCGAATGAAAGACTCTCAAACTCGGCTTAGGTTGCCATGGCTGAATCGAATATTCTCTGACTTAGGTTTGTCATGGCTGAATCGGGGAGGTCGCCACAGTCAGATTGAAGGCTCTCTGACTAGTAGAATCGAGGAGGTCACCATGATTGAATCAAAGATTCTCTAACTCAACTTCGTCATGGTCGAATAGGAGAGATGGTTCTGACTGAATCGAAGATTTTATGACTCGGCTTTGTCATAGCCGAATTGGACAGGTCATCATGGCCGAATTAAGACTCTCTGACTGGGCTTCATCATGGTCGAATTGGAGGGGTCGCATGACTAAATGGAAGACTTTTTGACTCAGCTTTATCATGGCCAAGTTGAAGAGGTCGTCATGACCGAATGGAAGACTCTCCAACTCGACTACGCCATGGCTAAATCAGAAAGCTTGCTGTGATTGAATCAAAGATTCTCTGACTCAATTTTCATCATGACTAAATCAAAGAGGTCGCCATAGCTAATTGAAGACTCTCCGACTCAGTTTCATCATGGCTAAATCAGGGAGGTCGCCGTAGCCAAAGTGAAGAATGTCTGACTGAACTTCATGATAATCAAATCGAAGAGGTCACCACGGCTGAATTTAAGACTCTCTGACTCGACTATGTCATGACCAAATTGGAGGGGTCGTCGTGGTCGAATCGAAAACTCTCATACTTGACTTTGTCATGTTATAGGAGATGACTCTACTAACCATTATGACCAAATGGAGAAACTGAATGGGTAGCCCCTCGTGGCTCATCGTCTCCGAATGGAAGAGCCAAGCAGAATACTCATTTTCTTATGTCTTATCTTGAGGTCATTCGTCTTATAGCTAGATATATAATAGTTGCTGAAGGTAGTTCATAACCGAGTACATGGATGATGATGATAGAGAACATTAGACCTAAGTTCAATGTCTCCTCCATTGAGCACTCTCTTCTTTAGACTATTAGACTTTTTTCAAACTTCTTGTTTTCTATTTTGCTTACTTTGTCTGTGGGAACATGTGTATGACACTTTATTTTGCTTAATGTGCATTGTCACTTCATGTGCTTGGCCGTACACTCGGTGATGTATCTCTATGTTTCATGTAGGTATAATATGCTCTTGCCTTTGTTGTTTGCTTGAGAAAGTGGTCCAATAATTTAAAGGCTTCTTAGCCCCTTAGGGCTAAAAGGGGCATTGCCTTTATCATCGTGTAGGGGAGTCTTGATATCTTGAGTTAAATTCGCATGTTGAGTCTGGACATCAACCAAATGAGTTTATTATTGTATCAGCATATTATTCAACTAAACCTTTTATGTTTAGTTAGACCACTTCTTTAAAGGGGTGGGGTCAGCTCAGTTGCAAAGCTGACATCATATCATTCCTATTGCCTACCATGGAATTCATGGGATAAGTTTAGACCCCTTCCTTAAGCGAGTAGGATGAGTTCTACTACAAGGCAGGCATCTTATTGTTCCTATCCTCTACCATGGCATTCATGGGATAGATGTAGATACCAGCCGAAAGAGTTGATCCTTGCATCAGCATATCGTTTAAAAAAACTATTGTGCTTCATTAGACTCCTTTCTTAAGGAGGTGGGATGAGTTCAGATGCAAGTTCGACATCCTATCATTCCCATTGCCTATCGTGACATTTGTGGGAAGAATCTGATCAGCAGCTAGTTTAGCTTATCCTTGCATCAGCATGCCCCAATTGCCAGTTGGGTTTGTCGTTAAGTTTTGCCACTTGGTTAAACTTATCATCTCATTTTAAACCCCTTTGCCTTTAAACTTGATGAAAAACCATTAAGAATCAAATTAAAGGAAAATTGAAATTCATTAGTGATAGAATCAGAGTCCAACTGAATATACAACCGATATGCTATAATGAAACAAGCCTTTCTTTTACATAAACGACCTGAGCTACCCCCTACATCATACGTAGTACTTCTAAGGCTGTCGGAGCATGAGGTTCTTGGTATCCCCTCTCCTTAAAGAGTTATAATTCGAAGTATCCTGAGGCGCACTTCCTTAATGATCATGTATAGTCCTTTCTAATTAGGAGTGAGCTTACCTTGAATTGCCCTTTCCAATAGCTTCCATCTTCCTTAGGACTCAATTGATTCCTTTAGGGGTGTCTCATTGACCTTACAGTTGTAGAACTATGTCATCCTGACTTTGGCTATCTTCTCCTTGAGGTAGGCTCACCCTTTACAATAGGTAGCAAGTCAAGTGCTTCCCTTAGTGCCTTGTTATTGAGGCCTTCTTGGACGGTGGTTACTCGATGAGTGTGGATGGCAACCTCTATCAGGAGCACAACTTTAGATCAGTAGACAAGCATGAAGGGAGTCTCCCCTATAGTACTCTTTTTCGTTGTCCGAATGGACCAAAGTATGGCCGGGAGTTCATAAGCCCACAACCCCTTTGCATTATCAAGCCAATTCTTAAGCCTATTTAAGATTTACTTGTTAGTGGATTCAGCTTGTCCATTCGTATGGGGTCTAGCAATGGTCGTGAACCTCGTTTGGATGTCATACTCAGCACAACAGTCTTGTACTATGTTAGTATCGAACAAGTGACCATTATCAAAGACCATTGCCTTCGACCATTGCCCTCGGAACCCCAAATCTTGTGATAATATTCTTCTATATGAACTTTTGAACTTCTCTGTTGATAATGAACACCACTAGTTTTACTTCTACCCACTTGGTAAAGTAATTCACAACCACTAAAAACATTTGCATTGGCCCGTTGCCTATGGGAAAGGACCTAGTATGTCCATACCCCACTTCGTAAAAGGCAATAGGGAATGCACAGCAGTTAGAGGGGTGGATGGCTGGTGGTGTAGGGAGCAAATCGTTGGTATTTGTCATATTTCCTTGCCATTTCTATCACGTCCGATCAAAGTGTTGGCCAATAGTACCCCATCCTTAGTGCATTTGTGGTAAGGCTTCGACCCCAAATGTATGACCAGCATCTTCTTTTATGTATCTCTGCCAAGATTCTTTTGCCCTTTTCTCGCATAGTACATCTGTTCAACCCAAAATTGTTACATTTTATGCCCTATTACTATCTAATATTTACTTATAATAAAAAAATTAATTAGGCTTTTAATGAATATTTTGTATATTTTGTAGGAATTTGAAAATTTGAAGAAAATGGCGAAATTGCTTGCCAAAAGGAAGAAAAGATTAATTGGATTAGGAAATAGGAAGAAGTAAGAAAGAACAGCCCAGCCCATGCTTGCGGCCCAGATTCTTTTCTCCTTCCCTCTTCTTCTCTTCGGGCCTTTTCTAGCATTTCTTTCCCTTAGCCCAGTACGCGGCCCATCCGTGCCCACCTTCCCCATTTCCCAGATTCCGTACTCCTCTGTATCGTCACCACGTGGGCCATCTTCTTCGTTTATCCCAGGCAGCATAGCACCTCATCCCAACCGGCACTCACTTTTCTTCTGTCGAGCCCTCTCTTCTGCCTTCTCTTCTCACGAGCCTGGCCCAACATGACAAATAAAGTTAGAGCCCAATTGCTCTATCCTTCATTCAACTTTCCATGCATTTTGCACATGATACCCAAGCACATCCCCTTCTTCTTCTTCCTTCTTGCTGCGTGCCAGAATCTCGAAAACCCAGCAGGAGCTGCATCGCCTTCTTTTCCTTCTTTTTCATTTAAACATAACGGAATCTCCCTCCCTATGATTATCATTACCATCATTAACCCTCATCATCAATGGCAAGAATTGAAAGCAAGAAATGACGATGTTGGTTATAATGGGTGTTAATTAGGGATTAATGAAAGAATTGAAGACATGAATACGAAAATGGGAAGTCATAAAAAACTTGAAATAAGGACGAAGAAGGGGGATGGGGATTAGCTTAGAAGTTTTTCTTCAATTTCGTTCAGTTCAGCTCGTTCTTTTTTTCTTCCCAATTTCAGATCTGAAAACTGTTGAACTTTGAACTAGTAGAATTTGAGGTTTTCAATTTTTGAGTAAAGATTTTAGTTTTGGTATTGAATTCTGAATATTTGGGCTTCTTGCTTTGTGAATTAGTTGCTCTATTTCATTCGAGTGTTTGGTTGCTCAATCCCTTATCTTTGCTTTTGCTTACTTGCGACAGTTCATGGTATTGTTTAGCCTTGTTTCTTATCTAGGTAGTTTCTTGATATTGGTCATTCTTGTGTAGTAAGTTTGTAACACGTGACTGTTTCACATTCAAATTAGGATTTCTGGTATTGTTGTGATTTTATAAATTTTGTATTCTGTTAGGTCGCTTGGATTGTTGATGAATTTGAATCTTGATTCCGTTACGAGTGGCTAATAATAAAGATGGGTTCACTAACTTGTAAATGCATTCTAACAAAATAAGGTTGAATGTGTGATCTAATTTTATTTTAGTTCTACTTTTAGGTTTGGATTTTAGTGATCAATTTAATCTATTTTGTGTCAATTTACACTATAAGTTAATTTAGTCAAGTTAGTGGCCTAATTTTATAATCCATCCTTGAGGAACGACACCCACAAATGCCATAACGATAAAACCATGCGCTTGTAGATTTTATAACAAGTTTTTAGCGCCGTTACCATGAAAAGTTTTGTGAAATTTGGTTGCGTCGAGTCATTTTCGTTTTATTTTCATATTTGTGATTTTTAGTTTTAGTAGGCTAGTTTAGTTTAGATTTCTTTGCTTTAGATTTTCGATTTGAGTTAATATTTTCATTTTATTTTTATTTTAGGATCAATTTAACTTGATTTTTAGTGTCTAATTTACTGCTGAAAAAACAGTACTAACTGATTGTTGAAGCTGTGAACAGAACAGAAAAGAAAGAAGCAGAACAACACCATTCTGTTGTAGGATTTTCCCACATTTTAGTTTCTGTTTGAATTTTTGGAGCATATCTGGTCTGAATTTTTCTGTGCTGATATTTTTCATGGATTCAGCATGATTTTTAAAGTCTATGTGAATTTTTTGGAATTTTAAGGACTATCTGGAATTTTCTGTCATTTTTGAAACTAATTTTCTGTTTGCGATTTTCTGCATAGTTCAGGGACAGAAAACATTTGGAAAAAAATATATCTATGTTCCTTGTGATTGTGTGGAATTTACTGTGAATAGAGTTCTAATTTTGGGAGTTTTATTTTCTGTTTTAATTTTATTGTTAGATTTGGCTTGTTTAGGTTTTAGTTTATTTTCTATCTTCTTTCAGTTAATTTGTGTTTTTTTTGGTTTTATTTTGAGGATTGGATCACTTTCTGTTTTTATTTGTTTTTAGGTTTCCTTCACTTTTTGATTTTGTTTTGTGTTTTAAAAAAAAAATTAGAAAAATAAAAAATCTAAAAAAATTAGAAAAGAAAAAAAACCAAAAATATATCCTTCGGCGAGGATGTGAGATTTACATGATTGGTTAGATTAGAGGCCCTGAAAGTAGTAAACTTGTTAGGAGTGAATCTGACTTTGACCTAGAACCCGAGCTTGAACCTAAGCTTGAATTAGAAGTGCAAGAAATAGCACAGGAGAGATCTTTGAACAATATTTTCTTTCCTCCTAGGACCGCTTTGCCATCTTTTTTACTATAGCTGACCTAGGACCAAATGTGACTTTCGAGTTGAGACTTCATTATACCCAAATGCTCCTCAAATTCACGGGTTTAGAGGATGCTTATTTGTTTTTTAGGGAATTCAAAGAAGTATGTTCTATGATGCATTTTTCTAATATCCCTATTGATGTTGTGTGAATGAAATTAATTCCTTTCTCTTTGAAAGATTATGCTAAATGTTGGATGTATGGCTTGGCTACTAATTCTGTTACTTCTTGGAATGATTATGTAAGATTGTTCTTAAGAAAATATTGCCCTAATTCTGAGACTGTTACGCTAAGGAATGAGATTAATCAATTTGTACAACTAGATAGGAAATCATTTTGGAAATACTTTGATAGGTTTAAAAAATTTGTTGGCTTAGTGTCCCCATCATGGTTTAGACCAAGCACGTTTGTGCTAGATTGTTTGCGAAGGACTTGACCAACAGACTAGAACCATGTTAGAGTCCATGGGTTAGGGTGACTTTCTTTCTAAGAGTGCCACTGCTGCTTGAGAATTTCTAGAGGACTTAGCTGAGAAGACCATGCAGTAGGAAACCGCTAGAGATGACAATCTAAATTCTAGGTTTGCAAGGGGTGGGGTGCATTCTATCTTTGATGTGAGTCACTTAGAGTCTAAGATTGTTGTGTTAGAGAACATATTGAAGGGGTTGTCTCCCCAAACTCCCCAGTTATCTCAAACTTCTATTATGTCCTATTCTCATTATCAGACCTTGGGCTATTCTTAGAGTGCTTGTCCTTATTTCACTCACTAGTTAGCAACTGGACAGGAGTAAGCAAGTATGACCTTTCAAACACCTAAGAATGATCCCTTTTCCCCTTACTACAATCTAGGATGGAGAAATCACCCGAACTTTTCTTGGAGTAGTAAACCAAATGCTGCGGTTTCTAACTTTTCTTAAAGTAGAGACCAGCTTTTTCAGGTATGCCCAATGCACCTAGACCTCCACCATCTGTAGCTCAAGTTCAACCTTCTCCTGGTTATACTGACATTGATAAACTTAAGGGGAGAATTAATAACAATGTGAAGAGAATGATTAATGCTAATATGAAGAGAATAATGACATGATGAGTGAACATTTTTCTCAAGTCAACCTAAAGTGAACCCTAAGAGTCACACCTCTTTTTCATATAGTGCTAACCCTAGTGAGCCTGTAAGAAAAGTGGATGCAGTAATATCTCTTCAATCTGTTCGAGAGATAGATAATCAAGTGAGAAATCCTAATGAGCCCTGCCTGTATCCTGACCATTTCTTCTAAAATTCTTCTTCTTCTTCTTCTTCTTCTTCTTCTTCTCCAGAAACTAGTTCATCCAGTAAGTCAGGGAATGCTACTGATGGTGCCCTCAATGATTCTGATAATCGTATTTCTTTTGAGTCACATTTTGATGAGGAGGAGCCTAAGGAGAAAGATTCTTCTGATTCAATTGACCCTTCATCCCCTAAGGATTCTTCTTCTCCTTCTTCTATTGAGAAAGACCATAAGCCTTTACCTCCTTTTCCCATCGAGTTAAGAAGAAAGACCAAGCTCATGTTGAGAAGATGAGAGTGACCTTCTTTCAAGTTAAAATCAACATTCCTTTACTCGATGCTATTCAGCAGATGCCTCCATATGCTAGATTTTTAAAGGATTTATGTACCACCAAAAGAGCAACTAGTGTCCCTAAAAGGGCTTTCTTAGCCTCTAGTGCTAGTTCCATCCTTTCTCAGCATATTCCAGTTAAGTATAAGGACCCCGGTTTCCCTACTATTTCTATAGTTATAGGGTACCAGCTTATTCACAGAGCTTTGCTTGATTTAAGGGCCAGCGTTAATTTGATGTCCTTCACTGAGCATGAGAAGCTCGGGTTAGGTGACCTAAAACCTATCAAGATGGTCATCTAATTAGCTGATAGATCGACTAGGTTGCCTGGGGGTATAGTTGAGGATGTGCTGATTAGAGTGAGTGAATTTATTTACCCTGTGGACTTTATTGTGATTAAGATTGAGAAGGTGTTCAATGTAGCTAGTCAAGTCCTTGTGATTTTAGGGTGTCCTTTCTTAGCCACTGTTAATGCCCTTATTAATTGCAGGAATGTTATGATATGACTATCTTTTGGCAATATGACCTTAGAATTGAACATCTTTAACATGCAAAGACAACCTTCTAGTTTTGATAATATGGAATTTTTTACTCTTAACTAGGTAGAAGATTCTGTATTTAATGATAATTTTGATGATATATTTGCTACTGAGTATAAGTCATTTTTTGTGGATGATGAGCATGAGTATGATATGTTTAAGTTTGATGATTTATACTTTGCTATTGACTGTCTACTTGCTTTTGCTACTGAATCTATTCATGAGTCTATTTCCTCTCTTGCTCTTGAATTGAAGCCTCTTCTTGACTCTTTTAAGTATGCATTCCTAGGCCTGATGAATCCTTACCTATCATTATTACTTCTAACCTAGGCTGGGACCCAGAGGACAAATTGATTGCTTTACTTAGAGAGAACAAGAAAGCTATAGCTTGGACTTTAGGGGATATCAAGGATATTAGTTCCTCCATTGTGCAGCATAAAATCCATTTAGAGGACAATGCTAAGCTCTACCAAGACCGCTAAAGACATTTGAACCCAACTGTGCAGGAAGTAGTTAGGAAGGAAGTACTGAAGTGGTTAGACCATGGGATTATTTATCCTGTTTCTGATAATGAGTGGGTTGGCCCTGTTTAAGTTGTTCTTAATAAGACCAGTATTACTATGATTAGGAATGATAAGAGTGAGTTAGTTCCTACTCAAGTCCAATCTGGGTGGCGTGTTTATATAGATTGTAGAAAGTTGAATGCTGTCACTAGATTAGGAGAGCGTGTGAGAAAACTTTCTTGTAGAGGATTTCTTTATACAACAAGAACCATTTAGATCTCTTCATGATACGATCAGCCTTTTTCGAATCTTGTGGTAGGGTTCCATTATGCAAATATCCTATGTGGTGCTCTATCCACGTCTCACTTCTGTCAATCTATACCAATTCTTTGGCATTAACCATTTATTCTTGTAATATTTCCCAATGGATGCTCCTGGGATGGTCATCTGAAGCAGAACTGGAGAGCTTCAAGAAGGCATCTACTTAGTAGTTTTTCGATCGGGATACACGCTTGATTTTGAACTTCTTGAACATACAAGACTTTTCCTTCACCTTAGCTAACTAGGCGACCATAGCTAGATCCCAAGCATCGTATTGGCCCTTTACTTGACTCATCACTAGTTAGGAATCAGAGAAGACTTTTAGGCATTCTACCCCCAATACGTTATAAATCTACATATAGCATCCACAACTTGCTATCTGCCATCTTCCACTCATCCATAATCGAGCATTCAATAATAAAATCGGTTAGGGCTTAAGCCTTGATTGCCCTTATAGGTTCACAGTTTATTCCATAAGGGGCTAACTTAATGCCCAATTTCAACATGCTTCTGTAGCTTTCATACCTCTCGAGAGTGTTTCATAAGGGTTGATCGGCATAGTGATACGATAAGATTCAAAGTAATGACGCAACTTCTCACTTACAATTAGCAAGACATATGCAAACTTCTCAATGAGCGGGTACTATTGCTCAGCTCCTTCCAAGATAGGGCTCACATAGTAGAGCGGGAGCTGTCCATCCCTTTTAACTAGTAGAATGGTGCTTATAGCTTGATCAGATATAAAGTGGTATACCAACAACAGTTCTCTAGTGTTAGGACTCACCATCCAGGGGATTCTTCGTAAATATTACTTGAGGCTTTAAAATAGTTGTTCAGCCCATTATCCCATCTAAACTGTGCTTGTTTCTTTAGCACTCTGAAGAAAGGAAGATACTTATCCGTTGATCATGACATGAACCTCCCAAATGTAGATATGTAACTGATCAACTTTTACACTTTCTTCATGATTGTCGAAGACTTCATGTTTAGCATGGCCTTGACCTTGTCATGATTTGCCTCAATTTCTGTCTGATCGATCATGTAACCTAAAATTTTTTCAGATCTAACTCCTAAAGTACTCTTTTTTAGGTTGAGCTTCATTCCATAGCGCCTAAGTATCTTGAAGGTCACTTCCAAGTCTTTAACATAATCAATTTCCTTGATACTCTTAGTGATCATATTGTCCATGTATACTTTCATTGTTTTTCCTATAAGTGTCGCAAAGTTTTTGTTGGCAAGCCATTAGTAGGTGGCTCCGGTATTCTTCAAGACAAACAACATTATGTTGTAGCAGTATAAGCCGTTGTCGACAATGAAACCATGTTTCTTGATCTTCCTTAGCCACAGGAATCTAGTTATAGCCTGAAAAGGCATCCATGAAGATGAGTAGCTGATGGCCAGTTGTGGAATTAACTAACTTGTTTATCTTCGAAAGTGGATAACTATCTTTGGGGCATGCCTTATTTAAATCGGTGAAGTTGAAACATATTCTCCATGTCCCATTGGGTTTATTGATTAAGATGACATTTGACACCTACTCTGAGTATTGGTATTCTATTATAAGCCTTGCTTCTCAGTGACCGCACTCCTCTCTGCCCCCTAAGTGCATTCGTTTATGAATAACCGATTTGTGGTTTGGATCCACACTTAACTTGTGTTTCATCACATCTGGAGCTATCCCAGGCATTTTAACAAGTGGGCTCTGGGCGGGGCCTTCCATGCTTTTCCGCCAAGGTAGAGTACCACCATTGTCTCCATGGCTTTCTAGCCTTATATTGCCAGGACATTCCACCAGGGAGAGGTTCTTCCTTCCTTACTCAGGACTTTAAACTCACATAATTGCACACCCTTGCCATGTTTTAGTCTCCATAAAGGTTTCCTATTTTGTTATCATCTAGCTCAAACTGAATGAGTAAGAGATAAGGTTCCATTACTACTTTGATGGCGCTAAGGGTCGGACATCCTAAGATGACGTTTTATGCCATTAGAATGTCCATAACAAGAAAGTCTGTCTTTATGGTTTGTGAGTTTTCCTTATCCCCAACTTGTTCATGTAGTCTTTTAGTTCCCAAATAATATGTAGCTTGCCCCTGAACCCCACAATGGGAGCTTCGACTACTTCCAAGTCTTTCTCATTGTATTGTAATTTTTTTAGGCATTCTGCAGTGATGACATGGACGGAACTTTCCATGTCCACAAGTATCAATGCACTATAACTATTGCGATCTTAAGTTATATCACCAAGGCATTATTATAAGGGGTTTGTAAGGGACACATGTTTTATAGACCAAATGTTATAGTCGGTCTTATGAGTGGCTTCAACTCAATGGGAGCCATAACCTAGCTAAGCTTCTGAATTTGGGTTTTCCAATACCCAGCATTCAATTTTTTATCATCAATCCCTTGAATGATGGTTACTATAATCTCTATATCACAATCAACACCATTATCTTTCTTTCCTTCCTTTTGGATCGTGATGATTGTGCTTTTCTCCCTTACCTCTAATCAAGAAGCAATTAAGCTACCCCTATTCAGGTAGCTCATGGAGGGATTTCTTGAGTTTGCAGCACTCAGAGGTGGTGGTGTGCCTGAAATCATTATGGTACTCACAATACTTGTTCTTGTTTCTGAACTTAGCTGGAGTTTCGATGGGCTTTGGTCGCCTCGACATAAGGTTGCCTTTTATCTCCATAAGAATGCTGAGAGGACTGGTGTGGAAACGCCCAACTCTTTCCTCATCTTTCCTTGGACGCTTGCCTATTGAAGAGCCCTTATCCTCTTCTCCTCTTTTTCGAGTATTTTGTCAGACAAAGTCAACCTCACCACATATCTCCATGGCCTGTATGAAATCTTAAACCCTACTTAGGCTTCTATCAATGTTGTTACTTTACTTTCAGCATGTCAGAATTTGAACCTTCTCGGGAGTAATATGTTGAGAAAAGCTGTGTAAGCCACCCCATCTTGCAAATCCGGAATAAAAAAGGCTTTATTATTGAACCTCCTCATGTACTCCTTCAAATCCTCTCCTTTAGCCTGCCAAACCTTGGCAAGGTGAATGCTGGTTTTCTCTCTCTTTTACTTGCTAAGAAGTTAGTGCTAAACTGTTCGGCTAACTGGAGGAAGGAAGCCATACTTCCATTAGGAAGACCATTAAACCACTTTTGCACAATTTCCTTCAATATGATTGGAAAGTACCAACATCAAGTTACATCATAAACATCCTGTACGTACATCTGTACCTTATAAATATCCACATGATCATTAGGATCAATAGTTCAATCAAAAGGATCGATGGTTCGCATCTTGACTTTCTTGGCGCATGGCACCTCCATAATTACCATTCTAAAGGCAGTCAGGAATGAAGGTAAAGACTCTTTCTCTGATGAACCCCCAATCTACAACATAGGTGGCCTGCCTCAACTAGTGAGGGTGAATCATAGTGCTTGCATGATACCCCTTGCTTTGGTCTCCCTCTTAGCCCCAACCGTGCAAGAGAGGATAAGTGTGTCTGAGCCCTTCTAATGGACCCGGCCAGTGAAGGAATTCTCTCTCCTGAGCTTTCTAATTTCGAGTATCAGGGGTGTGAGAACTCCTTCTGCTCCTCATACCATCCGACACCCCTGCTCTTGAATACATACGGAGTTGTGATGGATCAGGAGGGAGCAAAGCTGTTATGAGCTTTTCAAAGAGCTTACTTAGTGTCTCCACCCTGCAAGGTGCTCATCTCCCCCCAAGGGCATCGATTCCGGTTCTACTGGTAAGGAGGAATATACATGGCAGTTGGTTTGTACTCAAACCCTCGAATGGGCTTGGGCTCATGCTTAGTAGCCTTCATCTTCTCACATGCCCCTCAAACACCAATCCCTGTGTTTGCTTAAACACCTTCCCTAATTGTTCTGAGGTAACAAACTATTATGCAGAAGGACGATCTATCAAGTTCTTATCAGAAATATAGCTGGGGAGTCGTTGTTCCCCTTTGGCAAGTCCTCAACCGCCTCGCCTCCACCGTTTTCTCTCTATTTCGATGCTTTGGATTGAGTATCAACCATTCTGCCAATGCTTCCCTACAACACTAATCTGTTTTGGAAGAAACTTGAGATTGTAGGAGAGAAGCTTGGACTTACTCTTGGTTTACATGTCGGTCAGCTGTATAAGCTAACGTTTCTACTCCTCCATAGCCTACACGGAGATCAACCCTGGGTGATTTTCCCGAGGAAGACCCTTCTAATACTCAAGTTTGTCTCAGAGGAAGAAAATATAACAAGAAATGAGAAGAGTAGAGAGAATTTATTGTCTTTAGGGCATGCGAGATGAGGATGTTAAGTCATGAATACTGCAAAAGATCTCCCAAAAGGGTGTTAACTTAGGGTATTTATACACATAGAGTCAGCATTAAAGGGTAAAATAGTGATTTCCCATTCTAGGGATAAAATAACCATTATACCCCTTTAGTATCCCTCTTCTTCCCTTGTGGCCAACTCTCGACTCCTGTTGACTTAGTTTGCGCCACATGTCACCCTCCCATTAGGGAGTGCTAAATATCTCAATCAATATATATTTTTATATATATGCATGTATATATGTATGTATGTATGTATATGTATTTATATATATGTACTTGTATACGAGTGTATATATACACATACATAAATACACACATACATATATACGTACATATGTATGTGCATGCATATACCTACATATATATAGATATATAGACATACCTACATATATACATGTATATGTATGTATGTATGTGTGTGTGTGTGTGTGTGTGTGTATGCATGTATGTATGTATGTGTACACACACACACACATGCACACACACACATATGTACGCTTTTCTAATACGCTTTTCTAGTTTGTTCTTAATGAATTTTGATTTTGAGCTAAATTACAATGTGTTCGGTCCAATTCAGTCTAATCCCAATACTATCCGGTCTTTACGGTCCAGTCAAACTCAGAATCGATCCAGTCCTCTATCGTCCCTTTAACCCTTAGTCGGTCTTCGGTCTAACCCAGTCCGGTTTTGTCTGGGTTTGGACTGGTGAACACCCCTAGCAAGTGAATTTGTCCTACTCCAGTAGTTCCTGAAAAGACCAGTATTACCGTGATCAGGAATGATAAGAATGAGCTAGTTCCTATTCGAATCTAATTCGGTGGTGGACTTGCATCGACTATAGAAAATTGAATGTTGCCACTATGAAAAACAAATTCCCTTTCCCTTCCTTAACCAAATGTTAGGGAGGTTAGCTGAACATTCAGTGTATTGCTTTTTGAATGGATATTCTAGGAATCTCTATTGCTCCTGAAGATCAAGAAAAAACTACTTTCACATGCCCTTTTGGCACATGTGCCTTCAAGAGATTGCCCTTTGGACTTTGTAATGTCCCCACTACCTTTAGAGGTGGATGATTTCTATTTTTTTATACTTTAGTTAAATATTGTTTGAAAATTTTTATGGATGACTTCTCTATATTTGGGTCTTCTTTCAATGATTGTTTGTCTTATCTGAGTAAAGTGCTAATAGGTTTAGGAACAAAATTAGACTTTAAACTAGGAGAGCTTTCACTTCATAATGAAAAAGGGGATAATCTTACATCATGTTATTTGTAAAGATGGAATTAAGGTTGATAAAATAAAGATTGATTTGATTGTTAATCTTCCTTTTCCCACTTGTGTGAAAGAAGTAAGGTCTTTTTTTAGACATGCTTGCTTTTATCATCGTTTCATAAAGACTTGAGTAAGAAAATCAAATCTTTGATGAAATTTTTAGCTACGGTTATGCCATTTCACTTCTCTGAAGAGCGTCATATGGTATTTACTAAGTCGAAAGAAGCCTTGACGTCTACTCCCATTCTTTATCCTCCTATCTGGGGAGAACCTTTGGGTTAATCTGTTATACATCTGATTATGCTATTGGGTTGTCTAAGGGCGTTGAGTTGGTAGAAAGCCCAGGTAAACTAAAATGTGGCTACGAGAGAATTTTTGCCTATAATATTTGGTTTTGAGAAATATAAACCCTATTTGATTGTGTATCATGTCATTGTCTATACTAACCATTGTGTCCTTAAGTACCTTTTTTATAAGAAGGATGCTAAGCCTAAACTTATGAGATGGATTTTGCTTTTGCAAAAATTCGATCGTGAGAGTAGAGATTAGAAAGATTCTAAGGACACAGTGGCTGACCACTTGTCTAGGGTTGTCTTTGATAGAGAGTTTGAGTACCATATTTCTAAATGCTTTCCCAATGAGAAATTATTTGTAGTATACCCTGACACTTGGTATTCTGGTATTTTTAATTATTGGTTTCTAGTAGGTTCCAAAGGGTTGGACTAAAAATAATAGAGACCGATTCTTCCACCTTGTGAAGTTCTTCATTTTAGATGACTGTGATTTGTTTAAATATTGTTTTGATCAAATGTAAGAAGGTATATTCCATATGAGGAGGTTAGAAGTGTCCTTTCTTTCCATAATGACCAAGCATGGTGGAGCATTTCACTTGGAAAAAGACAACATCTAAAGTTCTTTAGTGTGGTTTTTATTGGCCTACTCTATTTAGGGATGCTTTTGAGTATTCCAAGAGCTTCTCTAAGTGCCAATAGTTGGGTAAGATTAGCAGGAGAGATGTGGTGCTACTCAATCCCATCATTATGGTGGATATTTTTTTATGTATGGGGTATAGACTTCATAGGACCATTCTATCTTTTTTTGGGAATGAGTATATATTTTTGATTATGGACTATGTTTCTAAGTGGGTAGTGGTCATCCTTACTAGGATCAATGATGCTAAAGTGGTTGTGAAAAGCCTTAGAGAGAATGTTTTTGCCAGATTCGACGTGCTCGAGCTGTCATTAGTGATTAGGGTACCTACTTTACTAGTAGGTTTTTTGATGCTTTATTGAGGAAGTACTCTATAGTCTATATACTTGTCACCCCATATCATCCCCAGACCAGTGGTCAGGTGGAAGTACCGAATAGGAAGATAGAGCATATTCATGAACAAACTGTGAGTATGAACTGAAATGATTGGATCAACAAGCTTATAGATCATTTATGGGCTTATATAACAACTTTTAATACAGCCTAGATATCTCACCTTATAGGTTGTCTATGGGAAACCATGTCAACTCCTTATTGAGATTGAGTATAAGGCATGGTAGGCCATCAATCTACCTTGATTTGACTAATGCTAGTGAGAAGAGAAGACAAAGGCAGAGAGAACTAGGTACATTACAAGTCCCAAAAAAAAAAAAACAACACATTGCAAAAGTTTTGTCTTAAGTACATATCATAAGGCAAAAAGCCCCAACAATGTCTTTGAGCACCCACTTCACACAAACACTAACAACAAAGACTTAGGAACCAGCAGCAATGAACATCGCAAGTAGCACACATAGAACTTACAGAACAGGGTTAAAACTAGGTTACATTCAGAAAATAATATATAAGTTTTCATAATATGATTTTTTTCATTTAAAAAAAAAAGCAGATCACATACATAGTGCCTTCATATTCAGGGGATGTTCATTGGGAAGCTTTGCCTTTTTTGGCCTTCTTGGATTGGGAGGGTACATGGGATGTTGATGTGGATGGATAGCTTCTCTTATCTTTCTTTCTTGGGAGGCTTTTTGGGCTATTGGTGTAGATCCCTGAATTGTGATGGCCTTTTTTGCTTGGGAGCCTTTTTTGCTTTGCTTGTCCATTTTTCTTTTGGTGCTCTTCCTCTCATAGTTGGGCTTGTCCTTCCCTTCTAGTATCAACATCTTACCATTCTCTTTATAAATCCTAGAGTTGTGGTCATACTGCTTGCAAAAACTACACCGAAGGGTGTGACTTCTTATTAACGCATTCCTCCTCTCGGTTATGTCCATTCCCCTTTCAGATTGGCGTGCTTCTCTTGATTTAGATCTCATGATGGCTACATAGGAAATTTGTATCTTTCTAAAAAATTAGATTAGATATGGACTGTATAATAACATCATATGTTGCTTTGTATTTTTCAATAGTATATGTCACATCTGCGTATGACACAAGGTCTTGTCTCACCCTAAGAATACACCTAATTGTGTATTATAGGGTATATATGAGATATCCCACACCTTGCAGTCACAAGTTTTTGGGTTGAGGTTTACTTTAAATTGAGTATTCCCTTCCATAACCTCAAAAATTCCCTCACCAGTTATGATTAGTATACATATCATACTTTGTATTTTAGCCTCCTTAAGTGTGAAGGTCATCATAAGACAGAGGTTTCCATGCCACCCATTCGCAATTTCAATGTTCTTTGCAATTATACTCATAAATTTTTTCCTCACTGTCTCCAACAACATAAAGAGAGGCCTGTACCTAAACTTTTAAATCTTCCCATAGCCATTCGTAGGTTTTTTTAATTATTTTTTATGGCCCCCATAGTCTGCTTGAAGACCTGCTTAGAGTCATGCTATCCAGAATAAGATGTAGAATTTTGCACTTGCAAATAAAATCAAATGAAATTCAGTATTAATGCCAAGACAGTGTGGTATCTCATAAAGTGTTTAAATAAAAGCATTGTGCAATTGGATACTTGGGTAGTCCTCGGTGAAATTCCCACTATAATGCACACAACATATTATTCTTGTAGACTTAGGAAAAATCTCCTTCACAGCTGAAACCAAAACCTGCAATAGAACCAAAACAAATTTTAATGTCAAATTAGAAATGCAGTAAAACAGTTAAATGAAAGGTAGTTCAATTATTATACCTTATGTCATTTTGAAATGAAGGTTAATTTGGACAAATAAACACCTTCAAGACATAACCTCAAGGCCTTAAAGAACTATAACCAATTACTCTTGTATTCCTACCCGATAATACCATAAGCTATGTGGAAGTAGCAATTATTTTCATCCCATCCAAAAGTTGTTAGCAATACTCCTTTGTAGGGGCCCTTTATAAAGCACCCATCCACTCCTATAAAGGGTCTGCAACCTCTCTTGAATCCTGTCATCATGGCTTTAAAGGAAATGAATAGCCTCTTGAATATTAGGGCTGAATCCGTGCTTTCAGAGAAACAACTACAAATACTGCTTGGATTTTGTCTCTTAATTTCTTTTACATACTTAGGTAGTCTTACATAAGACTTCTCATACTTCCCTTCAACCCATACCTTCATCAATGTTCGAGCTGCTCTACATTTTTGTTAAGGAGCTACTGTTCCATACCTCTCCATATATTCTTCTCATGTACCCTAGTTACTAAGCCTATCACACCAAATCAACACAACATCTATAGATTAATACCTAATTAACATTGTAATTAACCCTTAATTATTATCATCATAAGAAACACAACTTTCAAAAAGGGAAGCTTCTCAAAGTTTTAAAATATTTCATTTTCCTTAGTAGATTAATAGTTCATGAACAATATATGCCTAAGTTGCCTCGCTAGAAGATTCCTCCACCAAGCAAGGTTTCGATCTTCACTCATGAACAGAGATTGGCAAAGATTAAAGATAGTTTATGGGCCTGGGGTTTACTTTTTCAAACGATGAAGATCATTATGGAGAGAGGAGATAGAAAGAGTGGAAGAAATGGGATTAGTTCAAGGTTGGTGGGGAGGGGCCGAAAAAGGGAATGAAATCTTCAAGTGTCTTCAACATAGTGAAACAATATTATCCTATCTGCATTCATTTCACAGGTACGGAGGTGATAGGAAGAATTTGAGTTTTAATATTTGTAACCCCATGTGCAAGGTTTTATCGTTGAGTACTCAGGGTGTCGTCCATAAGCAGTTAGGTTTCAAGTACCGGGATTCGTTCAAGTGTTCAATCTAGGTCAAGTGAAAGGAAAAGGAAGGCAAGCAAAACTAAGCTAACAAACACCAGAAAAGAGGCTTGGAGTCATGATTTGATCAATTGACGGTCCAACTAATTCAGACGAGTCCTAACCTACCCAAACTATTCAGAAAACTAGAGATGGTTGGTTGCACCTATGAAAACCATCTAAGCCCTCTCTCAAGAGTCATGAGCTAGCCTAATTAGTCCACTTATTTTCATGGGGTAATCTAGTTAGACTACCAAATTAGCAACCCTCAGACCTAGCTTGGATCGGGACTATTTTCGTGTCCAAATCCCGATTATCCATTCTCCCACACTAGCTAATTAATCTCACCTCTCTGCATAAAATTGTCCAAAATATAGATGAAATCTCTCTCAAGCATTTCATCGAACACTTGACGGGCATGAGAGAAAACTCTAAGTTCTAAGTATAAATTAGGTGTGGTTAGGCCTAATACAAGACTAGTTAGCCATCAAAGGGCTAATCACAATCCAAGCCAACAAAACTAACCACTAATCATCAATAAAGAAACCATAAAATCTAACTACACCTAAACTAGCAAATATGAAAACTAACATGAATGCGAGAAGAAAGACAACAAAACTAATATAATCTAGCAAGCTAATAAAACATGGATTAATAAATAAAAATAAACATTTAAACTAAATACAATCTAAACATGCATAAATAAAAGAAGCAAAAACAAAGTATGAAATACAAACAGAAAGAGAGAAGAGAAAACTTAGGCTTGAGACTTGTTGAATAAAGATCTAAAATCCACAAGCTTGAATCCGATTCTCCCAAATTACCATCTAATCTCCTAATGAGATCTTTATTGGTTAAAACTTAACCTAAATCTACCCTAAAAGTCACCAAAGGAACCCCGAAAAAAGTCCCGAACAACCCCTTTTAAACAAATCGAGCCGGGGAAAAACAAGGGCCGAGAAGCGCAGGGGCGACGGCCACCCATCGCCGGCCACGACCGGCCGTCACCACTCCCTGGCTGGCGGATGGCTTTGGCTGATTGCTGACCGGGGTGCAATGGCTATCGCACAGTCGGCTGGCCCCCGTCGCCTGTTGCTTTGTCTTCTTCTTTTGCTCCTTCTTTGCGCCTTTTCGCGACACTTGCTCGATTAAACTTATTACCTATAAAAGTAAATAAAACAAGTAAAAATCCTAAAAATTATATTATTATACGAGGTAAAATTAGGTGCAAGGGCCATGTAAAACGTGATAATTTAGCACCGAACAGGAGGGACATTTCGGTCTAAAAAGTGGGCCACATCATTCAAATGATCGAAAATCATAGTTTATTGCCAAATCTGGGCCGAAACAAATTTACGCAAAGTTTAATGGTCCCATAAATATTTATCCAAAAAAGTGGCCCTCCAAAATCATTTTACCAACCCTCAATAGACCAGTTAGTAATTTTTCATCCAAATTGTGATATTTTATGCCCCAATCCTTAGAGGAAGCTGTCTTGACTTAAGTAGATGAACTTGTGTGAGACTTTGTACCTTAAATACTAATTCATCAAATTTTGGTATCACATTCTCTTCTGTGTGTGTCTCTTCCATGATTACACGTTTGGAATTTACTATAGTTCTTTTCAAAATCACAATTAGTATGTGCTATTTGATAATGATGAAGGAATTCATTTGTTTTATGAGCCACATCAGCCAAATTGTCACCCTGAGTTGAATGTTTGATCTTTGCTACTCCTTTGGGCCTTTAACTATTTTCAATTGTTGTGTGCCTTTGTATTTAGCCATTGGCCAGAACACATTTTCTATTACCTAAGCTAGGTTTGTTGGAGCAATATTTTAATATTTTATGTTGGGTAGTCTTTGGGTTTTGATATACTTTAGTGGTTTATTTTGATCTTTTTTTCATGCTGAGGGGACGGTATTGACTTGTTTACTGGATTTTTCCTCTTTGCCATATGAGTTATTTCTCATTGTGACTACTTGAAAATTGAGTTATGTTATGCTCTTCCGTGCTAATCACTCACTTTATTTCATAACAAAAGAAAAAAAAATTGGAAAAAATTGGAAAAAAATTCTAAAAAAATAGAAGAAAGAAAGAGAGAGGAAAAATTCAAAATTGAAAAAAGGGTTGTGAATAAGAGTGTTTGGCATAATCATTGTATATATTCTATTTCAGTCGTGTCAACTCATTTTTAATGGTTGATTTTTGTGGAATACGCTTATTTTCTCATAAGTGGTTGGGAATATGTGCGGTATAGTTTTTGGAAGTGTTTGACTGCTCTTGAGTTAGTTGGCTTTCAGCTCCTCATTCCTAAATTGATTATGCCTCTGTAACCCTTTATCTTTAGCCTCATTACAACCTTTGTAAAGTCCTCTTGATTATCATGTTGTATTTCTTTTCTGAACGATAGAGAACTGAAAGTCCTAGTAAGCCTATGGTAGTTTGTATAATTGAAAGATGAATTAAGTACCCTTCTCATGTACACATGAGCGGGAGTGTTTATATGTTCCCTAAAGTGATGTTGTACTAGTTAGGCTTGTTTATATTTTCTAAGTGAGATTAAAAAATGGTGTATGGATGTCATCGGTGGAGTTAAGAGCTTCTTGATGTGTATGTTGCATTTATATGTGATCTAATGCCTTAGTTACTAAAGTGATGTAGAAACTTGGAATGTGTATATATTTTTCCCTATGTTGTATATATGAATTTTTTATATTAAAAATCCTCAAAAAGTTCTTTTCTTTTTTTTTTTTTAAAGATTTTGAAGTTACATCTTCTGCAAACCCTGATAAGACCTTACTCGTCCACTGAAGGTAGCCTATGGGTTTAGAGGGCTTACTGTATGTAGTAAGTACAATTATGATTCCTATCAAAAATGGGTTAGGATTTTTCTTTTTTTCCTAGGATTTTTAGTTTTATTTTACTTGAGGGTGAGAAAAACTTAGGTGTGGGAGTATTGTTCAACCTAAAAATTCTTACATCTTTATACCCTTTATTATCTAATATTTACTCAAAATAAATTATCAAACTAGGAATTTAATATAGTCTTTATTTATTTTACAGGACTTTTGAAAAATTGGAAAAAAAAAAATGTGAATTAAAGTATCAAATAGGATGAACTAAGTTATTTGGGTCAGAAGAATGGAAATAGAATCAATCCAGTTGCACGTCAACCCATTTTCATCCTCTCCCTCTAGCACGTGACTAGCACATGCCATCCTCTTACTTTTTTTTCCTCACCCTTCCTCCTTGCCCCGTATTGCACGACATATTCCAACCCCTTTCCACTTTCTCTCTCCTTTTATTTTTCCACTGCTTAACCCATGACATATTTCTTCATTCTCTTCTTCTTCATCTCTTTTCTTTCTGCCGTAACCACTATCCCAAACTCTTTGATTTTCTCTCTCCTTCGCCATTTCTCTTCTTCACTTGCTACGCATGACCCATGAGGTCTCTCATCATTATTCATCATCAATTGGAGAGTTATGTAATCACCCAAACATAACCCATGTTAATTACTCTAGTTAATCATAATTTAACAAAGTTGAATGCTGCATTTCAATTCGACATTTGAAATATTTATGCAATAACAGGTTAAGACGACAAAATGGCCTTCGAATAAAATTTCGCAACACGATTCATAAAGTCATATAACACCTGCAAATAAAATTTAATCGTACAATTCCTCATGAAGGATACTAATTGGGAATAATCTATACAGTTTGCTTGTTTGAACTTCGTTAAAATGACCAAAAATGTAAACAAGTAAATAATTCAATGATGTTAAACAAATGCTTATAAAGTAAGTTATCAAATGTAAAGATTAAATTGACCAAATAGTAATGAAGAGGTTGATATCAGATTGTGTTAGAGCGAGGAGTAAGCTAAATTTTTTTTTGGGGGGGGGGACAAAAATAAAATAAATAAATAAAATCTAGAAAAGTAGCCAAAGTCATTCAACTTCTTCTTTCTCGTCTCTTCCGTGCACAATACATATATCCCCCACCCCCTATTGTGTTTGACCGCCACCGCCCGGACCACCCTACGTACTGCCGCAATGCCGCCGCTGACTAGAGCACACTGTTAGTGCCGCCAGACCAGTCATGCAGTCCCGACCTCTCTCCCCCCCCCGCTAGCTTAATTTGGATTTTAAAGGTGAACCCCCTAGCCTCTTGCACTTAATTTTCCAGTGGTTTTGGGTTGATAATTGTGCTCCCCTGGATTATAAATAAGTGTTATCCTATGTTAATTGGGGTTTGATTCGTATTTTGGAGTTTGTATGATTGAATATTATCAGTGATTATGGAAGAGATGAGAATGGGTGAAAAGTTTGTGATTGTGTTCTTGAATAACCTTAATTTGGTTAAAACTGAAGAAATTATGTTCTAATTTTGAAGAATTTGGTGTGTGATGTTGTGATTGTGAGACACCGAGATACCATTAAAAAGCTTGATGTTGAAGAAGATGGAAGCACTTTAGACGGGACGGGGGGGAGAGAGAAGAACGACAATTTCCAAATTTTTGGCACTATATAAGTTCATTGGGGACTTTAAACCGAAATTGAAAAATTCGATTATGTGGTTAATGTGCAATTGAGCATGAAGAGTGGGGGAAGATTATCTTCAATCTGGCACTTAAGGTTAATTCAAATAAGATGAGTGAGTGATGGACTAACATGCATAATAAAGGCAACTAAGCCTAATGTTGGGTAATTTATTTGGGAGAATGTTTAAAGTGTTGGAATGCAATTTTTAATGAGCTATGAAAGAGATAACTTTCATGGTTCAAAGGAGGTAAGTAGCTAAGATAATAATAATAACAATTGTTGTAGTAGTAGTAGTTGTAGTAGTAGCAATAGTAGTAGTAGTAGTAATAATAATAATAATAATAATAATAATAATAATAATAATAATAAGCTTTAAAAATAAATATTCTCTTTTTCAATCTAAGTTTTCGGGTGAATAATCTAATTATTTACTCTCTTGGTTGTAAATTTTGAGACAACCTTGGCACATTAGTTTCACTTACTTAACCTAATTAGCTTCAGTAATAAATTTTCTAATGCAAGTAAGAAAAACATTGATGGCTAATATAAAGGGAAGTACCAATCATAATAATAATAACATTGGTAATAATAATAGTAGAAGTAATAACAGTGCTAGCACTAATGATAATAATAAATGTTATTATAACAACACTAATAATAGCAATAATAATGACCATAATGATGATAATGACTGCGATGATGATGATAATGGCAACATCGGTTGATAACAAAACATAACAAACATAAAGTGCAGGTGAGTATTTGAAGTTATTAGAATCACTAAAATGATAATGACATAGAATTACTAATGACAAACAATTAACCTATAACAGAAGCAGGTGCCACTTTTGTCGTTGTCGAGCCATTAATTAAATAAGTCAAGGTAAGGGAGAGCAGTTTTTCAAATTAGGTACGTTTACTACCTCTACCTTTCAAAATTTCATATATTTTTATAAGTATCAAAATTCCATAATATACAACTATTTAATCATTTTCAAGCATTGTTTTGCACATAACCAAGTGGACCCATCAATTATCAATTATCAGGATTTACGCCCTTCAGTTCATCCGCGCGACCTTAGATTAGGTTTTGCGATCGGATTAACAGGTGTACACCTACTCAATGATCGCATTGTACATGTGAGCTTATCAGTTTGAGTTCCACTTTCATATAATAATTGGTAACAGTTTTAATATAATTCTATCTCGCCTTGATTTCGAACGAAAATGAATTAAAATGTTGTCACTCACTGAAAAATGAATTTATTTTCTTTACAGTATAGGGGTAAACGTATCAGGCTTCAGCTCACTGTTCGAATGTTTTTGTATTTTGTGTTTTAGGTGGGGTATCAGAGAAGTTTAGGTGCTTGGAACAGAAATAAAGTAGTGAGACCATTAATGAACCTAGACGAGCTCAGAGTGATGTTTTGTAAAGTTTTAGGGATAATGGATGAGAATATTTTTGGTATTGGACTTTCATTGAAGCTAAGCGTACATAAATTGTATATTATATAGTCATATTGTAACATAAAAGTCATTATAATACTTACGTACATAGTTAACCAAGCTTTATCCTCATGAGCAAGGCGATAACGCCCTCACCCTGAGGTTGCTGTTAAATTTGGTGATTCTGGGTTAGGACGTTACAGTTATGCTATCAGAACTAGGTTGTAGCTACGGTCACTATGAGCGAGTGCTTAGGCAAAATTGTCATCGAACTTTTTTTTGGGTCAAAATTGCCACAGAAATAACTATTTACCTACCCTATGTCATCGAACTTCATTATGATAGTCAAAATTTTCACTTGTCCCCTAATCCACCGGTTGCAGCAAGTTTCCTGGGCTTTTAAATTTAATTGGCCTAAAAAAAATATATAAGTGTGCAATTGAAATTCTCTCATGTCTTCCCTCCTTCCTCTCTCATTTCTCCCTTTCTTCACCAAGGGTTCACTATTCTAGGGTTTGAGCCCAAATCCTAGAATTGAAAAGGTTCAATCAATTTCAAACACAAATTCAAAATTAGGGCTAGAATTGGATTGAGCATACCTAGTCGAACAAGAGAAACTCTGAACATGTCTTATTCGAATGGTACAAGCCCAAGTCAGTCAGGTTGAAGCTGCCCCCATTTCTTTTATTGCGAGAGATTTTGTAGTGGTGGGAAGATTTCAACACTATACACAAATGTCACAGATTGAAGCAATAAACTACAAGCTCCCAAATTTTAGGGGTTCTTTAAATTTAAACTACCCAAATTCTTACCTAGCGATGAAGTTGTTCAATGACAGCAATCTTCAGTCTAAATCGAACTCCGTAGTCGCCTTCTGCTTTAGCTCTTTGCTTGTGTTAGATTTCTAGGGGTTTTTTTTTGGGTTTCATGAGCAATTGGAGGGAAGAAAATCAGGAAAGAATGAGTGTGAGAGGTGAGGGAAGACAGATGGGGGGTTTATAATAAAAATTTTTTATTTATTTTTCTTTTATTTTTCATGCTACAAAAAATTGCCCCTTGTTTATGTGGCAATCTTGACCAAAATAATGAAGTTGGGTGACATGAGTAGGTAAATAGTTATTTATGTGGCAATCTTGACCAAAATAAAAAGCTCGGTGGTAACTTTGCCTAAGCATTCCATTGTGAGCTATAGGAGACTTATTAGTTATTAGGACAGGAATAACAAGGTTTAGATATTAGAGGGGTAACACATAAATAAATAATACACCTCCTATTCCTCCCTATGGTATTCTTACCCGATTATTTTTTAAGGAACCAAAAAGAGGTTCACCTTATCTTTATCTATGCAGTTAGATTATGGAACCTCATTAAGGTTCTCATAACTCCAATAATATGTAGCACTTGTGTATGTTCTAAACATAATTGCATTACTACTTTATAGGCATATGCAACCTATAAAAGAAGCGCAATGGTGGAGTACATATGGTCACTTTAGAGATGAGCAGCTAAGGCATAACTTATTATAAAGATTTATAATGCTCACGAACTTGATAATTAGTAAATATATGGACTAGCAAGGTCGAGAGAAGTCATTTTCAAAGCAATATACAAGTTTTAAATGATAGTTGATGTACAATGAGTGGATAGTATGTTACTGTGCATCCGACAGTATGTTAAGCTGGATGACATTGAAACAAAGAGACATCGATGATAAAGCATTGCTTCATTTAGGTTATATGGCTTAAAGTGAGGATACTTGGCTATAAAAGTTATCATATGTTATGACTAAGCCTAGTAACTAGAATTATGTACGCCTTGGGGTTCTATTGGATATGACAAAGTAGATGGAGTCTTGAAAAAAAAAAAAGAAAAAACAAAGAAAAAGAAAAGGCGTTAAGAAGAGAAGAAAAAGGGATGGAAATCATTTGAGGATTCAAGGTTGGGATTTATCAGGTTGTGTTTGTGTTAGAGACCACTTTAAACTAAATGTTGATCAACGCATATGAGAATTTTAACAACTGTTAACAATGCTAGGGGGTTCTTGATGAAGTTTCGGGAAAGTAACCCAAAATTATCATTTTGCCATAGGCATTGCTTGTATATGTGATTAGATGCAATGTGTGTGTTATGGTTATTGAAAGGGGTCTTTTAGAAGTATAACCTCTATATAGTAAAGTGGCGAAACTGGTAGGCTTCTGGAATTAAGGAGGTTAAAGCAAAACTTGAACCTAATGGTTTATATGGGCTGCTATACAATAATAATCAAGTTAATAATGCATTTTGATGGTATGGAGTGACTATGATTGTGTTACTATAGTAATGCTAAAGGAACGAAAGATTCAAAGGCAAGTTAATGATTAATGGAAACCGCGAGATGGAATTATTAAGGGCCAGGAGAGTCATCAAAGAACTTATGATGTCATCTTCTTCTTTAATAATGGGGTAAGGTGGAATATAGACAGTCGATATGAGAAGGCTTGAGTTCATGATATGTTCATTATGAGCAATGGGTATCTAAGGAGTTCTTGTAGTTCTGATTCATTCGTTATCTAATAGAGTAAATAGTGGTAATGAGTATAAAAGAGTAACATAATAGCATTTGGAAAAAAAAAGAGGGGAAAAAGGATTTTAACGGGAAACGCCACCGGGTGCACTTGTGATCCTTTTAGGACTTGCCATATTTCGCAAGTTCTCAAGAGTGATATACATGGTTGCCTATAATCACAATACAATTGCAAAATGTAAGAAAAAACTAAGAACCAGGAAAAAAAAAACTGTAACTGCACTTAACCTCAGTAAAGCAATGATAAATATCTGACAACTAAATGGATAGATAAGCAATGCTAGTGTTACCAAAATCTGACAACTAAATGATAATATCACAATACAATTAGGCTATACAAAAAGTGACCGAAACAAATACAAAAATAGTTATTGGACATGTCTTTCCTTATACATGCGTTTGTCACCAAAGAAAGGTTCAATAATAATACTAATGACAAGTTCCATTGAACTCATTGTCCAATTCATCAGTAAACAGTAGCATGTCATCTTCATCACTTGACTCAGATTCACTCCCAGCATCAACAACTGCCATTTTGCCCTTCTTGTTATGCCGCTGCAGCTCTTGTGTCACAATAGTAGCATCGACCACATCTGGGTATAAATCATTCCTGACCAAAGAAGTTGTTCCATCATTTGCTAGTGGGATATATGCGTCTTGAACAGCATCATCACCGTTCACAATTGATTTAGCTTCTTCATCTTCATCGTCAGAAGGAATGTCATAGAAATTACGAGGATTTGTTTTCACAACCACTTGCCAATTTTGATGTATGTGATCTCTGACATAGTATACTTGCTCAACTTGAGAAGCTAAAACAAATGGCTCATTCGTTTTCAGAAAACGTTTCACATTGACTGAAGTAATGCCATATTCTTCTCTTTTGATTCCTACGTTGTCAGTATATACATCAAACCAGTCACACTTGAATTGAACAACTTTATGTTTACTATCATACTCCAGTTCAACAACCTCTTGTAACATACCGAAGTACTCTTTTTCTCCACTGAGCACATCACCTTTCACCACAACACCACAATTTTGGGTGCTAAGATTTTCACTCGTGCTTTCGTATGAAATCAACATCCATTTACAACATATCCATCATAACAAAGGACTCTCTTCATAGGACACTGTGCCAAAACCAATAGTTCATAATTTGCTCTTTCATCACACTATTTCCACAATTGGGTAATCTAACCAAAAACAAAACAAAAGGTTAACACCCAGGCTAATTAGTTATGTAAGGTAGATGTACAGTTACCATATTTACTTACCCGATCTTCAAACCATTGGTTAAAATTGCATCTATAGGATGCATCAATACTTTCATATTCCCTAAAATGCAAAAACACAATTAATATTTTTAAAAACAAATATTAGAAAAAGTTGGAATATCTACACGTGGGATACATTTCTTACTCAATAAAAGGTTATACTTCCTCACAATTTCATAACACATAAAGGTGAGCACAATTCCAATCAGCATGGGAAAGAACTTTGATATTTACCTGACCTAATGGCTTTCCTGACTTCATGAAAACCGATAGTCCTTGATGTTGGCTATCCCTCCTGTCTTCATTCCTTTCAAGACGATTAAACCTAGTCTCTGCTCTATGCAAATACCTTGAACAAAAGGTTAAACACTCATCCGCGATATATGCTTTTGCGATTGACCCTTCAGGACAAGCTTTATTACGCACAAACTCTTTTAAAGTGTGCATGAGCCTAACCACAAGCTAAGAATTGTGAAGCATAAGCGATATAATCCCAAATAATATTTTCATTCATCAAAATCAAAAGAAATAAAAATATCTTCACCTTTCAAATGGGTACATCCAACGATATTGAACCGGTCCAGCAAGTTTAGCTTCAGTAGCTAAATGGACAGTCAAGTGTACCATAATGTCAAAAAATGAGGGAACAAAGACACGCTCTAATTTGCAAAGAGTAATAGCAATGCTCTTCTCTAATCTCTCCAATACTTCTACCTTCAATGCCTTTGAGCATAACTGCTTGAAGAATAAAGATAACTCCACCAGAGCATCATACACATCCTTGTCCAACTTCCCGCAAAAGGATGGGGCTAGTAAATCTTGCATAAAAATATGACAATCATGACTCTTTAATGTCCCTATTATTTTCCCCTCATTAACATTTACACATCGGCCTATGTTCGATGAGTATCCATCCGGCACTTTTAAGTCAGCTAAAAATCGACAAACATCCTTCCTTTCATTCAAACTTAACTCAAAAGCTGCTTTCAGAATTTCATATTTGTCACCAACCTTCTTAGGGTGCAAGCTCTTTCTAATTCCCATTTCAACCAAATCCAAGCGAGATTTCAAGTTATCCTTTGTTTTCCCTGGTATATTCATAACCGTACCCAATATGCTTTCACAAATATTCTTCTCAATGTGCATAACATCTAAATTATGACGTACCAGATTTTTGCTCCAATATGGTAATTCAAAGAAGATACTTTTCTTTTCCCAATTATAGACCAATTTTGGTTTTGTTCTCTTCCGCTTGCCATATCTTCCCAAACTTGATATTTTCAAACTTGCCAGTTTGATCGGCGACTTCCTCTCTAGATAGATACTTATGAGGAGGATCCATTTCCAACGTGTTTGTCATGCCTCCATTTATGATCAAGCTCCAAAAACCTACGATAACCCATGTAACATTGTTTGTTCCAATGAGGCAAGTACCTCGACCATGTATCTTTATTACAAACAGGACAGGCCAGACGTCCCTTAACACTCCACCCAGAGGGATTACCATAGGCAGGAAAATTATTGATTGTCCACAACAAAACAGCATGCAACGTAAAATATTCAGCTTTGAAAGCATCATAAGTATTTACGCCAACATTCATAACAATTTCAGATCATCAATCAATGGTTGTAAGTACACATCAATATCAGTCCCTGGAGCAGTTTTTTCAGGAATGATCATATTTAACATTGTGTATCGCTTTTTCATACACATCCAAGGTGGCAAGTTATAAGGAACCAAAAACACAGGCCAAATGCTGTAAGTGGAGTTTATGTTTGCATATGGGGTACAACCATCACTGCATAAACGCATCTCACATTGCGAGCATCTGCAGCAAAATTTGGAAAAGATTCATCAAATGACTTCCAAGCCTTTGCATCTGCTGGATGTCTCAAAATCCCATCATCGGGACGTTTATCCTTGTGCCATCGCATGTGGGATGCTGTTTTGGCAGATATAAATAATCTCTGTAATCTTGGTATAAGAGGAAAATAACGCAATACCTTATAGGGAATATTCCTCCCCTTTCCCTTCTTCTCACTTTCGTCATCACTGTCAACACCGTCCTCCCTCTTATCCTTCCACCTAGGATGAGCACATTTAGGACATTTTTCTGCATGTTCATACTCCTTCCAATAAAGTATACAATCATTCTTACAAGCCTCAATCTTCACATAACTCAATCCCAACTCTCGAGTGTATTTTCTGACTTCATAAGCATTCTTTGGAAAAGTATCATCAAAATCAAATGCCTTTTTCAAAAGCTCAAGTATTATTGTGAGTGATTTGTCACTCCACCCACAAAGGCATTTTATATGAAGAAGACGCACCATAAACTCCAACTTGGAAAATTTCTCACAACCAGGAAATAGCTCTTTCTCAGCATCTCTAACTAGCCTACCAAATTTCGCAAGCAGTTCAGGTGAATCACTAATGCTAGGACCGCCTAACCTTTCAAATTCACCCACTATATTAAAAGCTCTAGTATTTGTCATGTCATGTACCATGGCAAAAGTCTCATCTATATCATCCGCAACTCCTGGCTCTATTGGATTAATAGACCTATCTGCATCATTATTATCCTCATCACTTTCATGATTATGCTCTTCAACACCACATTTTTCCCCATAAAATTCCCATGGATTGTAGTTTCTTAAGATTCCATCATTTATCAAATGAAGCAAAACTGTCTTTCTATTTAGATGATTATAATTGTCACAATTAACACAAGGACATCTAATTTTCCCCTCCTTAGCCACATTAGCAAATGCAAAGTCAAGAACTTCATTGACCCCTTTGATATATTCTCCCTTTTGCCTACATTTATAAGTCTTCCAATTCATCCAACCTCGATCTCTATTCATCTTGTACCTTAAGATATAAAATGATTACTCACCTACATAAAACAAAATTAATGCATTGAAAATTAAAATTCAAAGAATAGGATTTTAGAATCATATATTAGTTTCATTCATCAAACCTTTACAGAAAAGCACATTTTATACGATCACAAGCCATGCAAAACTAAATTAAAAAAAAAAGTATATGGAATGTCATTCTGATTGTTTACATTCATGGTAGAATTTAGGGGCGCTCCAATTATCAATGATTCTCCCTTTTTATGAGCTGAATCCAGGGTCATAATAAGCAACAAGCACAACCACTAATTCTCAAAAGCATAGCAAGGGTGGCCTACTATGACAAAATTTGACACTAACAAATTTGAAACTAACAAGTACAACCACTAACAAGACCATAGATGTTGAGAAGAGTTGCTAGATTCAATTTGTCTATATGAGATAAAACTTGATTAATACATATATAGAGTCAATTATTATTATCTATCAAAATATTGATGCTTGTTTACTTTTCCTAATTACATAACTTGATTGTTTAAACAAGAACCTACTGTTTATCCACAGCAAGTCAATCCCATGTATCATAGACCTCTTATAAGCACTAATATGTAAAGAAGTAAATGCTTCGGCCTTCTGTAGCACAAAGACAAGCGTCGTAGACTAAAAAAACTCTCGAAATTCCTGCCCCCAGTGGCTAGCATACAATTAAGGATCAACACATAGTAGGACAAACCATTATAATTCATTTAATCAATAGTTCATACATAGAAATAACCCATTGCAATAAAGCAAATAATTAACGCCAATTACAAGTGTATCTAACAAAGAAACGCAAGTCGATTGATCAATTTGACAAGATCCAACTCATATTCAGTTAAACGAAATCCTAGGAACGCACGAACGAACGAACGAAGAACAAGAAACAACCAAATATTCAGTTAAACAGCCAAATATATGATCCAGCGATTGATCAATTTGACAAGATCCAACTCATACTAAGTTAAACAGCCAAATATAGGAATGAACGAACATCGATCCAACGAACGAACGAACGAACGAACGAATGAACGGAGAATAGGAAGCAAAGAACTCACAAATTATTTGAAAAGGGATGAATGAACTAGAAAAACAATGTCGAATCACCGATCTAACTCCTCAGAAGCAAAATCCCTGAAGCTAAAATGCGATAATTAGGACGGGTGAAACCTGGGAGAGAGAAACTAGCCTTACGAATAATTAGAAATAGCGATTAATGAACATTTCAAACATGAGCACCAAAAGGATTGTCTGGTACCAACAAGTCCGAACACTGTCATCCCAACACTCAATGCAAACACGTAACAAAGCTATCCTATTCAGCCGTAGAAAACAGGGAAGAACAGAGGTAGAGCATAACTCAGATAAACCAAAGGCCCAAGCAACCAAACTTACAACAGCAATGTGCAAAATCAAAGCAGAGAACAAAGTGGTTCGAATTCAACGAAATATATCAAACTTAAACCCAGATTGAATATTATTCCATACCCAAATTGCAAAATTTCAACTCAAATTGCAATCGAACATGGCATTCGAACATGGCAAGCAGAGAAGAAAATTGCAATCGAACCAGGAAAAAAAAAAAAAAAACAACACCAAGTTTCAATAGTTCATGAACATGGCAAGATATTGATTCTATCAGCAATCGAAATCAAACGCCAAAACAAAAATTCGAACATGAATCCTAACTCCCAGATAATTGAAAATTCCGAAAATTAAACTTCAAATTAACTAAACTAAACATCAATAATTTAAACTACAACCTAGCATACCCCGCAAATCGTGGCTGCCCGACCTCCTTTTTGTAACCGTGACCGCCTTCTGCTCTCAAAGCCAAGGGTCTTCAATTGTACCAGTAATCACTCCCTCCCATTAAAGTCCCGGTCTTTTCGGGTTCTAGGTGTAAAGAAGGGAGAGACAGAGCCAAAGGCTGTGAGGAGGAGATGAAAAGCCAGGCAGGGGAAGGGGGTTACGGGGCTATGCGATTGATGAAGAAGAAGAAGAACAGGGCAGGGCGGCTCAGGGGTTATGGGGCTGAGAGCAAGGAGAGGAGAGAGAAAGACGAAAAGGGGAGAGGGAATATGGTCGGGTCACGCGCGTTGCGCTTGACTGGGCTTTTATCTTTTTTAATTTTTGTCTTCTTTTATTTTTTTTTTTGGGTTTGTTTTTGTTATTGTTGCTTGGTTCGAGTTTGAATCAACTTGGCCCAATTCTTCAATTTTCAGCCTTCCTTCATTTTTTTTGCGTCTTTTTCTCAAATTATTCAATACCTACAAATAAAATAAAATCAAATAAAAACCTAACGATTGCAATTATTCCGAGCATAAATTAGACGGAAAGGTACTGTAAAAATATCATCTTTTCGGCGCCAACATAAGGTTTAGGTTTTAGAGCTAACCCCGACCCATACATCACGTACGCCGTCAGTTTCGGGGGCGTTGCCCCCAAACCCCCATCGGGGGCCACGTTGCGCCCCCGAACCCTCAAACCAGGGCACGTCGCCCCTGGACCCCGACTTGCTGACCGGTCAGCGAGATCACCGTCCTAGGTCTGCAGAAGGGGGCTAAAAAACAGATTGAAGGCATTCTAACAATACAAATTAAAGAAAAACAAAAGAGGAAATTCTTTTCACTAGATAAAAATTTCCTTCTAAAACTAACCCCTTTTTTAAAAAACATAAATGTCTTTTGTGACAATTTTGACTAATTGCCACAACACACTCAACTTTTTATGGCAATATTAAATATGCTACAATTATTTTACTACTTTTGAATTATTGTAGCAAATTTAAATTTGCTATAATAAAATTATTACAAAAAATCATTTTTCTTATAGTGCACATTCTCGAAGGATGGCAGATCATACACTGAGTAGGTGCTATTTTCAAGAAGTGCTTGTCTGACAGCATCCTAGGCTTGTTAGACATATAATCTTCTGGTCCCCTGAATGCCGGGTTGAGCTAGATTTTGTTGATTTTTTCCAGTTGTTTAGTTCTGCAGCTGATGTCCTTAGAAGTATTGGCGAGGGTGGGAGGATTATACAGGAGTTTCTTGAGCTCGGTGCAAAAGCTAAAGCTGCAGCTGCAGAGGCCATGGATGCAGAAACCGCTCTTGGAGATATACCCGATGAATTCTTGGACCCAATTCAGGTACATTGTGGGCTTCTTGAGGATATTACTAAATCTTATGGAACAAGTAATTCATGATTTCAAGATTTAACATGATTTTATTGATTTGCTTTTTCCGAAATGCAGTACACGCTAATGAAGGACCCAGTTATATTGCCTTCCTCAAGAGTCACCGTTGATCGTCCTGTCATCCTGAGGCATCTGCCGCGTGATAGAGAATACCTCATTATCTTTGTCCTCTCTTAATTTACTGCCGTGAGTAGACCACTGTACCTGGGTCTGGGTCAAACGCAGGTGCAGTGAAAACAGGCTCGGGATGGCCCACCAAATTAAATGAGCCGAGCCCGGTTGGCCCGTGACTTCTGCCTAACTCTCTGCTGGCCTATGGAATTTGTTTTCCTTACCTATTTTTTTGAAGAAAAATTTTACAGCAGCAAACAGAACCGCTCTGATCACTCTTGCTCCAAGCCCGTGTGAGCAGTTGAGCTGGTTCAGGGTGTGCCAGTTGAACTCACCCAGCTCACTTGCTTGACTTGCTTGGTGGCCTACTATGAGTGTTTCAATATTCATTTTTTGCCATCTTCCCATGTTTGTTTCAGACGGATCCGTCCAGCCGGTCCCACCTGCCCCTCGACATGCTGATTCCCGATAATGAGTTGAAGGCAAGAATCAAGGAGTTCATCAGGACCCAAGCACCCAAAAGAGATGAAGGTAGTGCAAACCTCCACAGCACCAAAGGAACCACACAAAGTTACAGACTCTCGCACCTGACATGACATTGATAGAGTAAAATGCCCATAAGACAGCCAAAGGTCGCACCAAATGTTCAGTAGCGAACCCAAAATCCCAAATTCGACGTCATGTCCAGGAACTATCTTTTTGCCAGTATAAGAGTGACCCCACACATTCTGACAAGGACGTACTCTGGTTATTGGTTTGGTTTGATTTGGTCCGATTGTGATGTGCTGGCATTGTCACCCTTAGCTGCCAAGCCCAAAGAGAGTGTTGGAAAAGAAATGTAGACCTATTTATCATGTGTACATAACCAAAGTGAATGGTAGATGTGATTTTTATCGTGTACTTGCAGCCCTGGGCGATGCTTTTCACGGCTTCTCCGTGCCACAATGTTTCAACTCAGATGGATATTTTGAATTGAGTTTCAGTGAAGATACGTGTGAAAATTGAAATGGACTACTGTAGGAACGTGCATTCTTTTCAACTTGTACCATACTGTCTCCATCCTAAGTCTATAGTTAGGCTTAGAGAATTTGCGACGTAAGCATGCAATAAAATAGGTTTTCAACTAATTAAAAAAAGAGTAATGATATATGTCTTGCGGTAAGACATTTTTAAATGTTTTGTCTTATCTGAAATTAATATATTTTATCATTTAAAATCACCAACTTTTAATGATTATGCTTAATTATGAATTTGCTAAGTTTAAATACTTGTTGTCTATGCCGATAAAATATTAAATAAGACCATAATCAGATCAACCCTATCTGCAAGGGCATCTGATACAAGTATTTTAGAAAGCTGGTAGATTATGGATGAAAAGATAATTTTAAACATTTTATAACTTGTAGCGTGCTTCCACTGTTCAATTATACCATTTTTATGAATTTAAACATATGATAATATGATTGTCAAACAAAAACAAGACACTCAGAAGGTGTCTTTTGACAAGACACTTATCATTTTGCTTAAAAGAAAAGCAACATTGTTAAAGAAGCAAATTTTGACAATAATATGTGGCTAAAAGGATGAATGTTTTGAACAATAAATATTGAACAGAATGAGTATTACTTTTTTAGTACTCAATTAGTATTCCTATATCCATGTGATGTATAGAAATTTCACAAGTTTAAATTGTAGTAAATATTTATAAAAATTTACAGCAGTAAATATGTCATATCTAATTTTACAATAACAATTGCAGGTCTAAATAATCTAATTGTAGTAATTATTATTTGTTCATAGTTCAGTAAGACATAACACAAAGCTATTACACATTTTAGCAAATCTAGAAAGATTTTACATATGACAATGAGAATATGTGTTTTAAAGGGAATATAATTTTACTGCCAAGAAATTAATAATATAGGCTTGGCCTTTGATGCTCTCACAATTGATGTGTTAAAAGGAAGATAATCTTATCACTATTACTAAGCACTTTGGTCTTTTTTGATGGTAATATATTGGTGGTATTATCTTCTTTGTATAGGATCCGTAATTGTGGTTGTGTTAGATTCAATACCTCTAATATTTCATATTCATATTTATATTATGTTCAAAGAGATGAGAAAAGAATAATAATAATGACAATCAAATATCTTTTATTATTTCTTGATAATAATAATAATAATTGTGCATTTATAGTGAATAAGATATAAAATATGTGTGTGCGCTATAT
>JAKOGI010001093.1:0-162500 GCA_029747015.1 Carnegiea gigantea
ATGGTGAACCTTCCCTCCTAACGAGCTGCCGGGAGTTAATAGCCGAGATGCTGTGCTCAGTTGACGACAGCCTAGCTAGTAGGATAGGCTGGCGGTGTCGAGGTCACTCAGTGACTGTTCTGCACTGGCAGTGTAGCTTGGAGAGAGAGAGCAATGATCATTGCATTTGTAATTATTCTTTTTTTTTAATCGTCCATTACTACTTATTTAGCATTCATTCTTTTATCCATAAAACAAAAATACGTTTGTAATAAAGTGATCACAAAATTTATCGCTTTCTTATCTTTTCAATTCCTTTATATTAAAGTGGTCAACACAAAAAAAATACCCCTTATTATTTAACTCATTAAGTAAAACTAACATCTTGAGAAAAGGCCTTTACATGGGATCGAAAAAAATAAAGATTTAGCGCATATTTCTAGTAGAGGTCATTTTTCCCTAACCGGGTTTGCTATAGGTAGCCTATATTTATCTTCATGATGTTAACTTCCATATTTGAGAAGGGATGGAAGTGAAATGGGATTTCAACTTATGTGTTAGTGTTGGCACATTCGTCGGCTATAAAGTCTTAAATCTCTATGCAATCGTCATCATGCTCAACCTACATAACAGGAGCTTTCTTCTTAATAGTTATGATCATTGAATCAACATTTATAGGTACCATAACCTCTTTAACTATCATATTGACTTCTTAATGAAGGATTGAGGGTATGTACTACCTTTTGGTTGGCCATCCATGGCTAGCTAAGAAGTTATGATTAAAGTCGATTATTTCCCTTCTTGAGTCAGCTGTGTAGAGTTATAGCGTGCCCCATTACAAGTGAGATGTTCGGCTTCTTCATCTTCATGTTCTTTCACCTGAATGGTTTCCATAGGGATGAGATATCTAAGTGTCTTCTTCCTCATTTCCCATATTTCATTAACTTCTCCTCTAATGAGGATAAGCGAGTCAATTTCTTCTTATGCATAGAAAATTGGGAGCTGGAAATCAACACGTTACCCCGATTGTTGGAATTTGTTGCATTTTAGATGGGTAGAGTTCCATTGTTTATCAAATCTTGTATAGCATGCTGAGCATTAATCGGTGAGGTGGCATTTCCCTTAGTGGTAGTTGCAATAGGCATTGATGTCATATCTCACATCTCTTTTTTTTCTCTAGTACATTAGGTGTGGCCTTGATGGGTGAATTTCAAGTCTTTTTAGGGCTTCTAATGACTTCAGTTCGAGTGGGATGAAAATAGCTTCAGGACAGTAACTGTTGGAGGTTTCTGCTGCAGTAGCCTCATTTATTGCTTTTTTGTTAGAGTTCTGGATGCCTTGTTATCTATATAAGAGTTCTTATTACCTTAATAAGTATTCTTTAGGCCTTCTACCTTTCTTCTTCCACCAACACCCCACATCATGTAGTTTTATGAATTTATGCAATGGTTAAAAGCATAAATATTGGTGATAATTTAGCCATAGGTTTATTGTTGTAATTTCTCTCAAGTATACAGTTTAACGTTTTAATACTTAAAGGTGTCGATCCTCAGGGATGAATTGTGAAATTAGTTTACCAAAATGTTTATCGGAATTAAAACTAAATACTAAATTAGCCAGCGCTAAGGTCAAATAATTCCACCAAACAAGTTAACTGCCTAGATAAACGAAATTGATTCATGGAATTGTACACAATACTCTAACTTACAAAGAGCTTAGCCAAAGTAAGCATCAAGCACCAAATTGCAAATAATTTCAAGACACCAACACTTAGTTGCACTTATCCTCTTAGCTATAACACCATCGGCATAGCAGCAAAGCAATATGAACCTAGTAAAATTCGATTCAAACCTAGAAAACTGGATTACAATCTCAATCAACCTGGAATGAAAACCAAGCACTATGGGAACAGGGCATCCAAAATCAAAACTGGGAAAGTGAATTGAACAGTTGAGATTTGCTTTGAACAATTTCGAATTCAAAGTTAGAACTTTCGGTTGAATTCAATAGCCCAGGGCGAAACTAGGAACTGAAACCCTAATTTGAAACTGAAAAAAAAAAAACAAAAATTGAAACTAAGAACTGAATATAGTTGCTACCCTAATTTGCTACCCCCTCTTATTCTCTATGCTCTCGGTCCGCCTTTCAAGACCCGTAAAACATCATCGTTCGTATCCCCAATTAATTGCCTTCATTGACTCCTCTATAACCGATCGATTGATGATGGTCATGAAGGAGGAGAGAAAGGGAGTAACGGCTATGGTGTGAGGAAGATGAAGAAACAGAGCGTCGGTTGAGGCTAAGGAAGAAGAAGACCAAGGGTTGAAAGGGGGGCGAACTACCTTGTTTTTAGGCTTTGGGTTTTCTGGGTTTTGGAATGCAACGAATAAGAAGAACATGAAATGGGGCGGACTAGTTAGGGGTCACGTGCAGCGCACCTGTGTTTAGATGGGAAAGAACCTACTGGGCTGGTCTAAGAAAAGAAGGGACCGAACTAGGCTAGGGAAAGGAAAAGCAAGAACTGACCCAGCGAAGGAAAGGAGGGGGAGAGTAGGCTACGCATTTCTAGGTACAGTAAGTAAACCCGGCTGGGCCTAGGCCAGCGTGAGAGAAGAAGGAGGCATGAGGAAGAGGAAATCTGGGTTGGACCGCGAATAGAGAGGAGAGTTAGGCTGTTGCTTAGGCCTAGTTCTGGACCTGTTCTTGAGTTCTTTTTCTTCTCTTTATCTTGATCCAATGCTTGTTGTGATCCAATGCCCTTGTGAGCATTATTTATCATTTATCTCAAGTTTTTCTAATTCCTATAAAATGAACAAAAATGTTATTAAAAGTCTAATTAACCAATTTATTTCAAGTAATTATTAGATAATAAAAGGGTATAAAATATCATTATTTTAGGTTGAACAAATACCTCCACACCTAAGTTTTGCTCGTCCTCGAGTAAAATAAAAATCCTCGAAAAGAAACTAAAATCCTAACTCACTTTCGTAGGAATCACGCTTGTACTTAAGATGTGCAACAAGCGCTTTAAACTTCTAGGTTACCCCTAGTGGACGAGGAAGGTCTCATGAGGGTTTACAGGAGATATACCCACAAAATCTAGAAAAGAAAATGAAAAGGAAAAGAGAGACAGAAACAGAAAAACAGTTTGGATCTACAAACATAAATATACAAGGGAGAAAACTATGCACATTCTAACTAACTAAATCACCCATATAGCAAAGATATTGGCCTGCATATAAACAGAATGCACCCATCAAGGCTCTCTACCCTATGGATGACATCAAAGCACTAACTTTTCACCCCATTATACATCAGCACTTTGAATCCATCCAAGTGCTCGTGTACAAGTGCCTCATCATCCTAGGGCTTAGATTTACCATAATCAAACTCAATCCTACTTGACTAATATAAACTATGTTATTGACTTATTAATATAGAAAGCAAGCTTTTTCAGTAGTATTGCCTCAAAGGGTAACATCCAGTAGCATATGCCTCAAAGGATAACGCCCAGTAGTATATGCCTCAAAAGGATACTTTTCATTTCAAATTTTATTTTTTTATTTTTTTTCCTTTTTCCCCCTTTTTTCATTTTCATTTTTTTTCTTTTGTTTTTTTTAGAATGCAAACAAAAAAATCAAAGTAATCGTGTCAAAGACAAGTGGGAGAGCCAATCACTGAAGACTATGACCTTAAGATAATGATGATGGTATAAATAAGGATTGGATTACAAATCGATAATGAACAATTGGGGTTAGAATTAGGGCTTAGAATGGCAAACTGAGGATGGAGATCAATCAGGAATATCACGCCTTTATACAAGCTAAAAGTCAAAGCACATGGGATTTAAGTTGATCAGAATAGTACGAAGCTCCCTCAAAAACAAAAATCTTTTTGGATTTTCAAAGTTTGTAAATTTTTTCAGTTTTTTAACTTCAGATTTTTTCTTTTTTTGTAAGTTTTCCCACCCCCACACCTAAATCTCACAATGTCATCATTGAGAGTGGAAAGAAACAATAAAATGAAAAAGGAAAACAAATACAAAAAGAAAAACAACATTCAAAAACAAAAAAGGACACGACTCCAAATTCAAAAAGAAAACAAGAAAAATGAAGCAACAAATATATACAAAAGAAAACAAAATAAAAAGAAAAGAAAAAGAGGAATGAGTATCCCAGGTCAGGTGTTGAATTACTCCTAAGCTATAGCCCTTAGAAATGCGCTCAGATAGAGGCATATGGGGCATCAGCTACTCCATATCAAATGAAACAGCGCTACGCAATTCAAAACCTATTAGAGCACATAGCATCTCATCGAACACAGAAGACCAAATCTCAATAACATAGCAACAATAAAAAGTATAGAGTTGGAACCATAAAGAGTACATCCACCAAGCTAATAAAGTACAAGTAAGGGCCCATTTCAGTTTATCGAATATGTGGGCCCAAACATCAAACAGGCAGATGTAATTCAAATTAGCCAGCCGGTAGGTCATTGGTGTAGAAACCATATCATCCAGAATGAACTGCCCAGGTAAAGTAGTAGGTCCTAAGTCCACAAGTCCTCTAAGTTCAATTTGCGTAAGAATCTAGTCCAAATTAGCAATCATGCATACAAAAGTCTCAGACCCTACAAATTTAGACTTGCAAGATTCAAAGAGTAGGTCAGTAATGACGGGGTCAAAAGAAAATGACTCATATTTATCACATAGATCCACATCCAAACCCACATTGACATCAAACCCACATGAAAAAGATTCATATTCTATAGAAAGAATATGATCATCGAATTACAAATTAATAGGCTCAACTTTCTCCTCATATGACTCCTGTAAAATAGAGTCAGACTCATCAAAATCATGATGCTCAATTTCAGTGATGATGCTCATATCTAACTTACCAGCACTCTTAAGGTCTTCACCATCCTCAAACTCAAAAGAATCATTTAAGTTGGTGGGTGGGATGGTAGAAACTAGCAAATCCTCAGGGGCATCCTTAGGTGAGCTAAATTCAGGTGCAAGGTCATGAGATAGAGATAAAGAAAGGTCACTCTCTTGTTCTAGACTAGGCAAAGACATGGCTTCATTCAAGTTAGGCCTGGCAAGATAAGAGGGCTCAAAATCATCATAGAGACTAACTTCAAATTTCGGAGATCCTAAACTAGAGTCGGGCTCATGCAAATTAGTATCCTCTCTGCTATGACTAACACAGTGAGAATATTCAGCAATTCTCTATTTCATAGTCTTTACCATTTTATCAGTCATATCATTAATCGTCTTTTCCACACTTGCACAAGTAGCATCAACATAATCATAATATGGGCAACTACAAGCATCATGATTAGAAGACTTACAATAATCACATAAAGTAGGAGGCACATAAGAGTGAGATGGGTCATATGCATCTATAAAGTGATCCGCAGGGTAAGGATTAGCATGAAAATCATACTCCTCATAAGTTGGGTAGTTTAAATTCCCTTTAGCTTGTTCAAACGCATAGGTTTTCCAAGCTAGTTTTTCAAAGAAATCCTAAACTTCATCTTGAGTTTTAGATAATAATCCTAGTACATCTTGAAGACAAATAGACTCAATATAACCCCAAGTACGCCTCAAAGACAAATAGACTCAATATAACCCCAAGAGGCAAAATTCAAACCCACAGTGATGACCTCACAAATCTCCTATTTTAAAAAATTCTGATTGAATTGAGCACGATAATCATTAAGGCGCAACAAATAACTCCAAAAAGATTCATGCTCAAATTGTGGGAAATTAAAAACTGGCATACTTGAATTTCTTTTTTCAATTTTAAGAATTTTTCAATTTTTTGGGATTTTCAAATTTTTTATTTTCTTTTCTAAGGGTTTTTTTATTATTGAAAGAAAAAGTAAAAAGAAAAACAATAACTCTATACTAATTAGAGATCCTAGGACACTAATTATAAACTAATGACTAAAACAAAGAAAAGAAAGACACGTAAATAATTAAGTGAACAAAATGAAATAAACTAACAAAAATTAAACTATGTGGCCAAAATAAAAGAAAGACTCAAACATCAAATAGTAACCTAATACGAAAAACAGAAAATAAACACAAACACAAAAGAAGAGCATTTTTTTTCCTTTTTTTTGTTGTTGTTGTTCCTGCTGCTTCTATGTCTGTTTTCTGTGCAATATCCAAACTGATAATCCTTTTTTTTTTAAGCAGAAAATAATAACTAAAATCAAAATAAAATGGACTAAAATAAAAACCAAAATAGAAACTCTAATCGAGAATAAAACCAAAATAGAAACAAAATCGAAAAATCAAAGATATGAAACAAAAAGGAAATCGACGCAAATGACTCAATGCAACCTAATTTCACAACTCATCCCCGCCAACTGCGCCAAAAACTTGTTGTGATTTCCCGCAAGTATACGGTTTATCCTTATAATACTTCAAGGTATCGATCCTCACAGATGAATTACGAAATTAGTTTACCAAAATGTTTATTGGAATTAAAACTAAATACTAAATTAGCCAGCGTTGAGGTGAAATAATTCCACCAAACAAGTTAATTGTCTAGATAAACGAAATTGATTCATGGAATTATACACGATACTCTAACTTGCAAAGAGTTTAACCAAAGTAAGAATCAAGCACCAAATTGCAAATAATTTCAAGTCACCAACACTTAGTCACACTTATCCTCTTAGCTAGAACACCATCGACACAGCAGTAGAGCAATACAAACCCAGGAAAATTCAATTCAAACCTAGAAAACTGAATTGCAATCTCAATCAACCTAGAATGAAAACCAAGCACTATGAGAAAAGGGCATCCAAAATCGAAACTGGGAAAGTGAACTGAACAGTTGAGATTTTCTTTGAACAATTTCGAATTTAAAACTACAGTTTTCGATTGAATTAATAGCCCAGGCCGAAATTAAGAACTGAAACCCCAATCTAAAACTGAATAAAAACAAAAATTGAAACTGAGAATTGATTCTAGTTGCTGCCCTAATCTGCCACCCCCCTCTTATTCTCTATGCTCTCGGTTCACCTTTGAAGACCCCCAAAACATCGTCGTTCGTATTCCCAATTAATTGCCTTCATCAACTCCTTTGTAACCCATCGATTGATGATGGACATGAAGGAGGAGAGAGAGAGGGAGTAACGGCTATGGCGTGAGGAAGATGAAGAAGCAGAGCGTCGATTGAGGCTGAGGAAGAAGAAGATAAAGGGTTCAAGAGGGGGCGAACTGCCCTATTTTCAGGCTTTGGGTTTTTTGGGTTTTGGAACCCAACAAAGAAGAATAATACGAAATAAGGGGGACTGGCTGGGGGTCACGTGCAGCGCATGTGCATTTAAATGGGAAAGAACCTGCCAGGCTAGATTGGGAAAAGAAGGGACCAAACTGGGCCAAGGAAAGGAAAAGCATGGACTGGCCAGTGAAGGAAAAGAATGGGAAAGCAGGCCACACATTTCTAGGTCCAGCAAGTAAACCCGGTTGTGCTGAGGCCAGTGTAAGAGAAGAAGCAGGGATGAGGAAGAGGAAATCTGGGTTGGGCCGCAGATAAAGAGGAGTGTTGGACTGCTACTTGGGCCCAGTTCTGGAGCCGTTCTTAAGTTCTCTTTCTTCTCTTTATCTTGATCCAATGCTTGTTGTGATCCAATCCGCTTGTGAGCATTATTTATCATTTATCTCAAGTTTTTCCAATTCCTACAAAATGAACAAAAATGTTTTTAAAAATCTAATTAACCAATTTATTTCGAGCAATTATTAGATAATTAAAGGGTATAAAATGTCATAATTTTAGGTTGAACAAGCAACCATGCAGACTTATTCTTTGTCTTCCGGCTAACTTAGCATCAAAGAAGCTTTTGCCCTCCACTGAATTAGAAAGTCTAACAAACTTTCTTTTTCTCCTTATTTAAATAATTCTAAGTCATGAAGTATGGTATATGACTACGTGTTATAGGAATATTACGATAGGATTTTCTTGGTTATGTTTTACCAAGTGCTAACCTTTTATGGGTCGAGGCAATAGAACTAACTACTTACTATTTCCCATGTGAGAAGGATTACTAGAGGACAAAAAGGGCATGTCTGTGCCTTTTAAACTCATTATGTTAATGAGATTCCTCAAATGAAAGGATAGGTTACATAGACCTGTGAATTTGAAATTTTCAAGAAGGAAAACTTGGTAGGTGGTTTTTATTTTGATGTCAGCATATAAAGGGCTGGTCCATATCTTGATTCCTGAATAGTTGAGAACTTCTTAAGAGCTGCCTCAACTTGTTAATATTTTGATCTATGCGTGATAGATTTTTTTCATAGACTAAATGAATAGGATGCACATCATGCTCTCTTTTCATTTTCAATCTCGTGTTCATGCCTTTGTTTGGAGAGGTTATTTATGAGTTTTTGTTGTTCATTAAATTCAGACTCAAATCATCATTCCATTTGTGCTAGTAAACATGCCAAATGGGTTGTAATTCGCTCCGTGGCATCCCCATTTCCTTCACGATTGTTGTTGTTGACGTCATTTTTCATCAGGAATCGGAGGCTTGACTTTCAGCTTGTTGACGACAACCTTACCAAGCGAAATTGATGGTCCCTTCTCCAAGGGTTTCTTTTACCTTCGTAAGCCACAAAAATCAAGATTTGACTCTCTTAGCACACAAAATGGCATAAGAAGAACTTAGCATTTACTCAAGGAAATGATTCACTTAAGGGCTAATCCTAAATCTGTGTGCAATAGATGCACAGCAAGGTTGGTGGTCATATTATCGAGATGAGACAAGCTTTACTCTTTTTATCTTCAAAATGGTGTGCTTTGAAGAGTCACACGTCACTGCAGCCAGATGGGAAGGGCTACATATAGTAAGCTGTTGCAGACTATTTCAAGGGTAAAAAGATAATCCTAGAGGCATGCTCAATTGAAGGCGGGCGATGAACTTTGACATTGACTAAGCACGTTGTCCAAAGATTCCTATATGATTTGAATTTTTAATCAAAAAAGAAAATTTTTAATTGCATTTTATTTCTTTCAATTCTAACCCTCTCACCTACATGTCCCCAGTCAAGTTGACGCCAATGGTGATGATCTGCGGGGGCTTGGGTCGGGCCTTTGTAGAACTCAACCGGCTTTTCCAGCATGATCCACCCTTTTTAAGAGGTGCATCAAATTGACTTCCTCAAAGTGATGATTTTGGTGGTAAAATGTGGTATGATAGAATGGTGCTTTAATTTTAGAAAGTCACCAACATTTTAAAAGGAAATGTACTCACTTAATTCTATAGAAAATAACTAATTCATTCTTTCAAGCCAATCCTTCAAATCGAAAGGATAACTAAGGGACATAGGATTTGACTTTTAAGAAGAAGATGGTTTTTTTTTTTCTATGGAGCTATGATTTCTAAGGTTTTCGAATGGGGATTAAAAAGACAACTTCATCATTATGAACATTTAAGGGGGAAACTACGATCTAGTGGATGGTGAAAACCTCCATCAGACTGCCACTTCAACAGTAGTCTCTGCTACAAATAAATATATTAAAACTTTTATTTTTTGGCTCCATGCAAAAACGTATTCTTTGTGATGTTCTCTTATTTATCAAGCCATCTAATGTGATGAATATTTTGAGTGAGCACATATTAGCAAATCATTTTAAAAGAATAAAATATATAAGAAAGCAATGAAATTTGTGGTCACTATGTGGTTGACATATTTTTATTTTATGATCCAAAGAAAAAATTAAGCACTTGGTCATGAAGGAGCAAATAAGAACAAGACAAAAACGAGAAGAATTAGAGAACGTGATAGATAAATTATTCCCTTTGGTTTACAACCTTTAGGACCTGCTTTAATCCGAGTAGAGTGGTGAAACAATGGTTCTTAGTTTCCTTTCCTCCTAAGGCCATTAGGCTAAGATGACGCTAGTCCTTTTCAAAACAAGAATTTTCTTTTTAAGCTGTTTTGTGTGGAGAGTTTGTTAGAGCTTTATTACTACCAAGTTTTAAGGATTTTTTATGAGGGAAGAGTATAATAGAGTTTTGCTAAAGAGACAAGAAATGTGCTTGATAAGAGAAAGAATTAGAGTTTTGTTAGGTAGTATAAGCTTCCTCCCCGTGAAAATAAAGGGTTCATGCCTCGATTTATAATGTTAGAAAGTTGACTATGCTAAGTAGAAAAAAAAAAGAAAATCTAAAATAGCAATCAAATGATTTTTATGCTTTATATTTAGTACAATGGTGTAGAATTGAATTGATTACCATGCAGTTAGCTAATCAGAAATAGATTAGCTTGATTGTAGCAATCAATCATAAAATCACATGTGATTTTAGAAGTAAAGTGCAAGGTAAACCCAACGATGTCCATTGGGACATAGGAGTAGCCGTGAGGTTCCCAGGGGTAGCTTGCAGGCAAGAATAATTTGTTGTTGGGTCTCATTGGCAACAACGATCGTGCCACAAACTCCTCATTTTTGCTTCAAGAAGATTGTTCGTGAGAGTTATATTACAAGCCAATGCGCCACCCCACTGGTTACTATCTCGCTTACTCATGCTCAATGTCTCAGGTCCAAGCTCTCACACTAGCAAATCGCACAAACCCCAAATTGGGTATTTTTTGAATTTTTAGGTTGTAAATGTGCTTTCAAAGCTTTTTAGAAACTTATTCTTGCACTAAGGAAACATTTTATTTGCAAGTTCATTACTAGGAATCCAAAACCAATGTTTCTTTGCCCTCGAGGGTTAGGTAATTATCATCACTAGGTGATAATGCACTAGACATGTAATCATGTGGTTCAATTGAAATCTCTAGACACCAATTTAGTTTAACAAATAATAATTGTTTTTCCTTTTTTCTTGCCTTAATCTTACTTCGTTTAAAATTAACACATAAGCATAAGATTACATCCTTTTTCTATTAACACTAGAATACCCTAAGGAGATACACTTATCTTAATAAGATCTGTCATTAAGATTTCTTTGATTACCTACTGTTGCCGCAGTTTTTGAGGGGGAGTAAGGGTGGGAATTTGTCGTCCTTTGGCTTGGTGTGTAAATCAAGTCACTAGTTATTCTCAGCCCCAACTCTAACCTAGGGCAAGCGATAAATGTCACTAAGCATGAATAACTAAACTAATTATTTCCTAATCTTTATTTAAAAATAATTAATTAAACTAAACTAAAGCAAAGAATAATTAACAAAATCCACACAAAACTTTATATTAACTATGAATAACTAGCAGCGCATCTAATTAACTAACAACCCATTAAATTTACTAACTAAAAGAAGAGAGAGAAAGGGGAGCACCTTAAAAGTTTGAAAATCCAACAATAGAGGTTGGCCTCTATTATTGGGGCAAGTGGATGATGATTGGAGGTAGATTCTCCACTTATTATCACTAATCTAACTCAACTACTCCTAATCTGACCCATTAACAGTCAAACACTCAAACTTGTAAAAATGGATTTTCTAACCCTAAGATAGAGGAGAGAGAATGAGCTTGAAATTTGCATTCTTAAAAAAAGAGAATGAGAGATTAAGAGTAGATAAGATAATAGAAGGCTAATTAGGAAATGGAGGCACTAACTTCAATCCATCAACAAACAAAAGCACGTAAATTTAGGCATTCAATCATTAAATAAAACTCAGCAAGGTAAGAACTTGATTCAAAATGAAGATTAAAGAGAGAGAAAGATAGCTAATTGCATTAAAACTTCATTACTCTTGGAATATGGCTACAAAATGAAACTAGGTCTACACTAATCTCTCCTAAATCCTAAGCTAAACCTTATTCTTGGAACATAAAAATTAGATGATTATACAAATGGGAGAAGGGGGCTTTAAATAGATCTTGACGTAACAAATTTAGCCTGCACAGAACGTGCCAAACTTTTAGAATTATGCACAGGAATAGAGCATAAAAAGCATTTAGGACACTGTGCCACTTGACACAGGTAGCCCTTACAGCCTAGCACTGGTAGCCCATACTAAATTTCTGCATTGTTCTACTTCCTTTTTTCTCCTGCAATTTATGTGCTTATTGACGCGACCTTGCTTTATGGTTATCCTGGGTTATCCTCCAACATTTTCCAAGTTAACATGCGTAACTTTTGGCATGCTTTGCATTGATTATCTACCATTTGAGCAATTCTCTTTATTACCAACAAATCCAACACAACACTAATAAACAACCTAATTTACCAATTATTTGAGCCAAATCTAGGTAGAATGAGGTGTAGAATTCACGAGTATCATGCCCGAACAAATACGCCCACACCAAGACTTGCTCATCCTTAAGCAAAACAAACTAAACTAGCTAAAAAAGAAATGGAAAATAAGAAAAAGAAAATCCTAACTCATTTTTATAGGAATCATGATTGTATTTAACGTATACAACAAGCCGTTTAAATTATCGGTTTTCTAAGTGGACCATTGAGGTCTCGTGAGGTTTTCAAGTGAAATGCCCACAAAAGTCTTTTCAAAAACAAAGGAAAATCTTTTTGATTTTTTCAAAACATGATCATACACACAAATAATAGGGCAATTATGTACATAATTTAGGCAATTGCATCACCCTAGTAACCAAATCACCAAATTATATACAAATAGAATGTACAATGAAAAGATCTCTAAGTCACATGAAGTACACGAACTTTCATTTTTCATCCTATACAACATTATGCAATGATATGTACACCTTGGTGCATGTTCGAATGTGCATTAATCCTTCTGAATCAAGTTACTAACATTGAAACGATCCCTATTTTCTTGCCTAATTGCCTTTTTTGCTCTTCGCCCCTCCCTTTTTCTCCTTTTTTTCAAGAACAATAATGCCCAAACCCTAAACCCACTTGATTTATAAATATTCGAACCTTTCCCAAAAAGGGTTCTTATTAGAATGCGCAAAGCACTTATTTCATTGCCCAAATAGATGTGTGATCAAGTAAAATAACACATATTGAAGCTAATTAAATGTATGAAATAAAGATAATGGCTTTGTACATTGGTGCTCGGATTTCAATTCACATTTTAGGCTTTTTTGCATTATTTTTTCTCATTGTTTTGCATTTTTAAAGAGTTTATAAGGCAATTTGATAAATAAAAAGTTCACATGCCAACTTATCAACAAGATCCGAAGAATTGATAAAAAAGTGAGCAAGGTAGGCACAATCCCATGTATGAGACAAGATTACTATGAAAAAATCGGATCTACATCCTTAATTAGACATCTCATCATGTAAATTATATCTGCATATAACTCACTAGCCTAACAACATGCAAACCACCTAAGAAACCACACAAATCCTTAAGTAAAAATAAAAATCTTTTTAAATTTTCAAAATTTTTGAAAAATATATACAAATGGGCACCTCATCCCCATACTAGAACTCCATAATATCCTCATTGTGGGAAACAAGGCACCAAAAAGCAATCACAGAAGTAATCTAACAGTAAACCAACAACTCATATCCACTAAATATATACAAACCTATGACACCACCAACAAGCACAGAACCAAACAACACCAACAAATATTTACAAAATAAAGCATGCCATCAATTAACACATGTAAAATAAAACACACAAATCAAACAAGGGTGATCATAGCCATCTTGGCTCAACAAATCCTAAATTTCTCCTCAAAATTGATCACCCCAAGAAAATCATAGTCCTACATATCCACAACCGCGTACAAAAAGAAAGACAGAATAGAAAAAGGAGAAGAGAGAAGAGTTAGAATGATCATACCAGGTTGAGCATAGAATGTACCCAAACTACGCGTTACTAAGATGACGCTACATAGACTCAAGGAGCATCAGCCACTCCTCTATAGATTAAGATTAGGGGCACCCACTCAGATGTCGTAAAAGCATGAAGAAGCTTATTAAATGTCTGAGTACACAACTCAAAAGCATGTAAGTAAGAGAACACAAACACAATTGTATCAATGATATTCAACACTCTCTTGAACTTATCAGAAACCTTAGAAAATTCAAAAGATTGATGAAAGAAAGTGGCCCACATGATTTTCTAGGCAAGTTCAGTAGGTATGCATAAAGTGAGTCAAGGAAGGAATTACTGCCTTAAAAGATACCTGGGGACCAAATAACATCAAGCATATTCCCTTAAGCATATCAAAAAGGTTGTCCACATGGTCCAAATCCAAACTATGGTCACATATCATATGATAGTCTATAGGCCTAAAAGATTGGTGCTTGGTGAAAGGAGAGGGTGATGAAAAGTAAAGGGAGTAAGGATCAAGTCAAGACGGTTATGGGTCATATATTCAACAAGCTGCAGAGAAGGACGTTGAATCTCACACACAAGCATCCCACCAGGCTCCCCTAAGGGGCATCACCTCAACTATACAATCCTCATGGTCATTACAGTCATACGATGATCATGCACACTAGCATCACTTTCATATTGTTGACTCTCCTTGAGCTCTCTTGAGGAAGCTAAATGAGTATGAGCGACATCCTCGGGGGTGTCTATAGAAACGCTAGTGTCAAGGGCAGAAGCATATGCAAAAGAAGGTGACGATATGTCATCATCTCCCTTAAAGTCACACAAACTAGCATCAACGTGAAATTTAGAACCCAAAGGGGGATATGACTCAAAATCACCTAATGAACAAACCATTGGATGGGGAAGCGTCCTACCCTAAGGTCGATTTTGTACAAGACAAGCACAATGCTCTCTACATGACTAGTAACCAACTCAGAGAATTGGTCTATTTGTGTACTTGTCACGTTCTCATGGACTCTCTATAATTTTTCATTGCTTGCTCAAGTTTAGAGGTTATCGAAATAACATGAGGACAAGAGTTGGTATCATGGTCGAATCATTTACAAGAGTCACAAAGAAGGAGAGCATATTCAAAGGATTGAGGGAAAGGGGTGCAAGATCACACAATTTGTTCCTGATAATATGATCTTACATGAAAAGTTCATGGATCGGGGAAAGGCATCTGAAAAGCACAACTAACTTCCTCAAACATGTAAGTATCACCATCCAACCATGCAAGCATATCCCAAGCTTCATCCACATTTTTGGAATAAAAGCCATAATGCTCTAAAAGAGTACGGGTTTCACAATTCATACCCTCATTAACAACATCCAAAACTTCCCATTTCCTGTATGAATAACCATAATGAACACATTAAGCAACATAAGTGCTTAAACAATCCCAATAACGGTAAAATAATTCTTGATCATATTGGGGAAAATGAAAAATTACCATTTGTTTTAATTTTTTAAACTTCTTAATTTTTAGGGATTTTTAATTTTTAAACACAGATGACTAATCTAGCACAAAAATATTACTAAACTAAACATGAAGGGGCTAAGAAAAACACAAGGTGACCTAATTTCACACCACAATCCCCAATAACGATGCCAATTTGTTAATGTCATTTTTTTAAAGGGGAGTAAGAATGGGAATTTATCATCCTCTAGGACGGTGAGAAAATCAAGTCACTAGTTATTTTCGACCCCAACTCTAACTTAGGGAACGCAATAAATGTCATTAAGCATGATTAATTAAAACTAATTACTCACTAACCCTAACTTAAACATAATTAATTAAACTAAACTAAAAGGAAGCATAATTAATAAAATCAACACAAACATCATATTAACTAACAATGACCAGCAAAGCATCTAATTAACTAAGAAAGCACTAGATTCACTAAGGGGAGTACCTCAAAAGTTTGAAAATGCAATAATGGAGGTTGACCTCCATTGTTGGAGCATAAGTTGATGATGATTAGAAGTGGATTCTCCACTTATTTTGACTAACTCAGTTCCTCCTAATCTAACCCATTGCGAGCCAAAAACTCAAACTTGTAAAAACAGGTTTCAAACCCTAAGATTGAGGAGAGAGAATGAGCTTGAAATTTACATTCTTGAAGAAAGAGAATGAAAGATCAAGAGTAGATAAGAGAATAGAAGGATGATTAGGAAAGGGAGGCGCTAATTTCAATTCATTAACGAAGAAAAGCATGTAGATTTAGGCATTAAACTAGTAAATCAAACTCAATAAAGTAAGAACTTGAATGAAAATAAAGATTAAAGAAAAAGAAGGAAAGCTAATTACATCAATACGTCATTGCTTTTAAAATGTGGCTATAAAATGAAACTAAATCCACACTAATCTTTCCTAAACCCTAGGCTAAACCCTATTCTTGAATCCTAAAAATTATCTGATTGCATAAATTGAGGGAGAGGACTTTAAATAGATCCCGACATAGCTACCCATGCCAAGTTTATGAAATTGAGCACAAAACCATAGCAGATATAGGATTTGGCACAGCCATACTACTTGGCATAGCCAGCTCATGCCACCTGCACTGGCAGCCCATGCCGCATGGCACCGGCAACCTAGGTCAAATTTATTATTGTTCTTCTTCTTTGTTTCTCCCATAATTTTTGTTCTTGTTAACCCGGCTGGCTTCATGGTTATCCTGGTTGGCTTCATAGTTATCTCAGGTTGTATTCCAAGATTTTCCAGCTTAGTATGCCTAACTTTTGGCATGCTTTGCCCTGATTATCCACCATTTGACCAATTTTCTGTATTAGCTACAAAATCAATAAAACACGAATAAAGAACCTAATTTATCAATTATTTGAGCTAAATCTTGCTAGAATGAGATCTAAAATTCATGCATATCATACCTGAACACTTACTCCCTGTCAAATTAGCTAGAATCACTTACATGGAATCTTTGTAACTAGTATCCTCTAAATATCCCTCCATATAAGGAGCTAATTCCTTTGCATATCATTACCTTTGACATCCTAGTGAAATATGAGATTACATGTAAATCTCCAAGAGTTCCTTAATAGTTGACTCCTTTTCTTTGTATTTTTTCATATGATAGTACTATCAAGATACTTCATCTTTTGAGTCTTTTAGCAATTCTCATAAATTAAATATCGTATATCACTCTATGTTTTTTGCATCTCTTTTTATTGAGATTAAACCTTATGTCCCCTAGAACATTTTAAGAGCCTAAATGCTTTACTCCATACTCTTTGGTCTAACATTTCAAAAATAAAATACATTCCTAATGTGATTTAAAATTAATTGACCAAATTGAATTGAGCCGTATGGAATCTCTTTATCCTCCTATGATAGGACCTTTTCAATATGTATGTATGACATAATGCTTGGGCATACTTTGGGGCTTAGTTTCTCTGATGCTAGACTCATCGTTCATGTGTTTGCAAAATTATGTGATGAGAAACTATGCATGCTAAGTTAGATGGAATACATGCGTAAAAACTTAGTTCGAAATGAGTTATGCAAGTTTAGAATTGATTCAAGTAAATTTAGTTAATATGTGCCTGAAAATTTGACTCGATTAGTAACTTTAACATAATAAAAGAATGCCTAGAATCATATTACGTTTAAATGACCTAATTAAGTTTAAATAGTAACATCGATATGATAAATGAATGCCTAGAATCGTACTATGCTTAAATGAGGTAAATGGGTTCGAATAGTAACTTCAATATAATAAACGAATGCCTTGATTCATATTATGCTCAGTTGATTTAATTAGGCTTGAATAGTAACTTTGATATGATGAACAAAACCCTTGATTCGATGTTTGTCTAATTGGTTACTGTATGCCTGAATAGTAATTTTGATATAATGAACGAACACCTTGATTCATATGAGGCTTAGTTGGTTTAATTAGGCCTGAATAGTAACTTCGATATAATGAACGAAATCCTTGAATTGATGTTGCTTAACTAGTTATTTTGTGCTTGAATAGTAATTTAAAATGACATGGGTACGACATGCTTAATTCCTAAACGTAAGCCATGAATGTAATTGAGTTTCATGTCCTATTAGTTTAATTCGGTTCATTAAGTGCCTGCTTCAAGTTGGTGCGATATAGATGCATATGTGTATGTGTTTATATGTGCTATAATGCACCGCTGGATGGTGCTGCTTGCCTAGGTAAGTGCATAAACCCTAGTACATGTCTCTTCATAAGCTTGCATGATAATATATTATGATTACTAAATTGAAAACCGAGATGGTAGTTGGATGGTTTGAGGTAGAACTATGAGTGGTTTGAGGTTCTTTGTAATACGGTGCTTGTGAGGAGGGAGCCTAGGTTGTGAATTAACCGCAATCATGTGGATTGCGAGGCCGTGTGCGGTTCATTGTGTTGTTGAAATGATTATGAAGTACTTGAATGTAATATGTACAAATCCCTCCCCTTTTATGTTATTAAGATGCGTTATACGTGTGAGTGTGGTGATTTGACAAAGAACGTTTCTCGTGTTTCAAAACAATAGTAGCCATGACTATTAGCAGTCAATGGCCTATTTTAGCTATACTAGCTTCGTTTTGGGAGTGAACTCACTTGAATGGGGGAATTCCTAAAGAATTTGATTAAAAAGAAAGTGCGATGTATGAAAAAGGATTTCGCCATGAGAGGCAGCAAAATTATTAGCTATTATGGCCCATACGCTTTCAATTGGCTAAGATAATGTGCTTCAGACAATATGTTATGAATGATGTTAGCCTAGAAGATAAGTCCTGGTACTAGGAGACCCTAGAAGACCTTAGTGACGGTAATGGTTCGATATGTTATATGTAGCCGTCCCGGGAGTAAGAGCTTAAGCATGAGCATTAGGTTTAACTTTGGGATTGAGAATAGATCTCACCCAATCAGTACCCTATAATGATCTTATGCCAGATGTATTTTCCTAATAAACGAAGAAAAGCAGTCAGCATTATGCCATTTCAAGTATTTCAGAAAGAAAATTTTTAGGGGCCATTAAGAGGCCAGATGAATGAAACGTGAAAAGCTTATAAGGTTCAGTATGCGACCAATATGAAAGAGATCTCTTTTAAAGAATGTGAGCCTCAAGAGGCTAAGGGAAGAGTTTTCATGAGCCTCAAGAGGCTAAATGAAGTGTTTTCAGCAAAAAGAAAGAAAGCTTCCTATGCATGACTTGTGCATATCATATGAATGAGATCTAAGTAAAGTATGCTAATGAAAATAAAGCGTTATGTGCATATTCCAAGTATAACTTATGAATGCGATGCTACGTAAGATGTGATCATGAAAAAGAAAGCCTTATGAGCATATTTTATGCATACCCTATGAATGAGACTTGAAATGTGTGTGCGCCTTATGTATATCATATGAATGAAATGCCAAGAAAACTATGATTGTGAAAAGAGATAACCTTATGTGCACATCATATGAATGATGTTCCATATATAGTTTAAATGGAATGCTAAGAAGTTATGTTATAAAAAGAAAGATCCCTATGCTTAGCCCTCGATGCTTGCTTATATGCTTAACTACTTGTTAGTAAAGGAACTTAGTCATTAAAGGACCTAGAAATATGTTTGAGTGGTTAAAATGAAGTTTATGTTTAGTGATCCTTCCACAAGGGTTTTACGAATGCCTAAGATGATAGTAAAGTATGAATACGTGATATGTGACTATTAAAGATATTATTATCTGTAACGGTTTTGGTTTTAAGGGGGCCGGGGGACGCTCACTAAGTGTGTGGTTGCTCATCCCACTATTCTTTCCCCTTTTTCCCCAAGTTTCCTTTGTGATAGGTGAAAGTCAAGCCACTTATACGGAGTTGAAGTTTACTCCTGATTGAAAAAGAGTTATGTGTGCCACACAGAAGTAGGTTCATAAGTTTAACAATGTAATACAACGTATTCCTAGTTTGTAAACGTATGTAAACCAAGTATTCTAGTTCATGTAATACATATGGTACAAAGGTCGCTCTGTATGGCCACATAAGCCAGCCATCTAATTAGCTATATGTCTTCTTTGTTAAAGTTAGTTATGTTTTGGGATGTGAACCCCAATACTCGAAGGCACTTAAACTATTGTGTGCAAATGTTGAGTATGCATGAAATATGATCATATGGCTTTCTTTTTCATGACCGTATCCTAGTTAGCATCTCATTCACAAGTTATACTTGGAATATTCACATAAAGCTTTATTTACATACTTTACTTAGATCTCATCCATATGATATGCACAAGCATCTTTCGTTCTTCTTGTGAAAACACTTTGCTTAGCCTTACTTGAAATCTCATTCACATTACATTCATAAGAAAAGCACAGGACATGCACAGAAAACTTTTCTTCTTTTCTTAAAAATACTTTGCTTAGCCTCTTGAGGCCCATAAAAACTCTTTTCTTAGCCTCCTTGAGGCTCGTTTTCATTAAAGGAAATCACCTTTATATTGGTCGCATAATGACCCTTATAACTTTTCACATTTCATTCAACTGGCCTCTTAATGGCCCTTAAAACTTTCTTTCTTCTAAAATACTTAAAATGACAAAATGCCAACTGCTTTTGTTTGCTTATTAGGAAAATACATCTGGTATAAGATTATTATAGGGTGCTGATTGGGTGAGATCTATTCTCAACCCCCTAGTGAGACCTAACACTCACGTTTAAGCTCTTACTCCCAGGGCGGCTGCATATAACATATCGGACCATTACCCTCATCAGGGTCTTCTAGGGTCTCCTAGTACCAGGACTTGTCCCCTAGGCTAACAAATCATTCATAACATATTGTCCAAAGCACATTATCTTAGCCAATTGAAAGCGTATGGGCCATAATGGCTAATAATTTTGCTGCCTCTCATAGCGAAATCTTTTTTTCACACATCGCACTTTCTTTTGAATCAAATTCTTTAGGGATTCCCCCGTTCAAGCGAGTTCACTTCCAAATGAAGTTCGTATAACTAAAATAGGCCATTGATTGCTAATAGTCATGGCTATAATTGTTTTAAAACACGAGAAACATCCTTTTTTAAAACAACACCTTCACATGCATAATGCATCTTAATAACATAAAAGGGGAGGGATTTGCACGTATTATATTCAAGCACTTCATAATCATTTCAACAACACAATGAGCCACACGCAGCCTCGCAATCCACACGATTGTGGTTAATTCACAACCCTGGCTCCCTTCTCACAAGCACCGTACCACAAAGAACCTTGAACCACTCATAGTTCTACCTCAAACCATCTAACTACCATCTCGGTTTTTAATTTAGTAATCATAACATATTATCATGCAAGCTTATAAAGAGATTTGTAATACGGTTAATGCCCTTATCTGGGCAAGCAGCGCCATCCAGCGGGCATTATAGCATATATAAACACATACACATATATATCTATATCGCATCAACTTGAAGCAGGCACTTAATGAACCGTAGTAAACTAACAAGGCATGAAACTAGATTACATTCATGACTTACATTTAGGAATTAAGCATGTCATACCCATGTCATTTTAAATTACTATTCAGGCATAAAATAACTAGTTAAGCAACATCGATTCAAGGATTTCGTTTATTGTATCGAAGTTACTATTCTGGCGTAATTAAGCCAATTAAGCCTCATATGAATGAAGGCGTTCGTTCATTATATCGAAATTACTAATCAGGCATACAGTAACCAATTAGGCAAACATCGAATCAAGAGTTCCGTTCATCATATCAAAGCTACTATTCAAGCCTAATTAAACCAACTGAGCATAATATGAATCAAGGCATTCGTATATTATATCAAAGTTACTATTCGAATCCATTTACCTCATTTAAGCATAATACGATTCTAGGCATTCATTTATTAGATCGATGTTACTATTTGAACTTAATTAGGTCATTTAAGTAGATTGTGATTCTAGGCATTCGATTATTATATCGAAGTTGCCATTCGAACTTATTTAAGTCATTTAAGCATAATACGATTCTAGGCATTCATTTATCATATCGAAGTTACTATTCAAATCAACCCTTCAGGTATGCATTAACTAAATTTCTTAGAATCGAATCTAAACATGCATAACTCATTTCGAACTATGTTTTCAGGCATGTATGCTATCTAACTTAACATGCATAGTTTCTCATTACATATTTCATGAAATGAACTAAACATAAGGCGACATGCATCATCGTTTAGGCTAAAACGTTTTTGAATCAACTAATACTTATGAGGCGAGAAACATCCACCTGGACTCCAAGCTAGAGGACCCGATTTAGGGATTTTGGGCATGGCTTTGGAAGTGCTAGAACTCGAAAATCGGCTCCGTAATTCGCTGTCTAATATAGACCCTGAATCAGCCCGCCTCTGGCCCTTTTTTGTCCCCCTTTTACACTGCTAACGTCACTGTTGCTGTTGCTACTCTAGCTTGGTGGTCACTGGTACCGCTAACGGTGCAGTCATGGTGGTGTTTGGTCGTTCTGTGGTGGCTAGGGTTTCTAAACCCAAAACCTTGGTGGCTCTTGTCTCCTTCGATCTCTCACTCTGTTGCAATGGCTACCGTACAGATCGGGCGGTCGCCGGTGTCGTGCAGCCACCATGCCGCCATCGCCGGGCTGTATTGCTGGCCGGCTTCCTTTCCCACTCTGTCTTTATCTCAGCCTTTCTTTCTCTCTCTTGGTGCTGGGTCGCGGCTGGGTTTGAATCGCGGCTGTAGCGTGCGACGGGGTGGCGCCGCCGCCACCGTCGCCGGCCGGTCGCCGTTCCTCAACTCATTCTCTCCCTCTTCCTCTCTCTCTGGGTGGTTGTCGGGGAGGGTTCACCGTGAAAACCAGGAGGAGACCCCCCCTTTCGTGCTCTTTTTCAGAAAGGAAAGGGGCTTTGACCCCTTTTTTGTTCTTTCCTATCCCCCCTTTTGTTTAATTTTGCTATTTTGGGTAACCGCTTATTCTTACTTAATAAATCGACCCTTCATCGATAATTCATTCCCAAATACATCAAGGTTCGATTTATTAAACCTCAAAACTAATTATAAGGTTAACAACCTACTTGCATTCGGAAAACGACTAAGTAAATCGAATAACGACTAAACTAAACTATCGATATAATTTAAGGGCACAGCACGAATTAACTTTAAAATCAATAATAACAATAATAATTCTTTTTAATAAAATTATCGCTCATATAAGCACATCGATACTAATTTAACTCATATGGTTAATGAAAATACGAATTTTGTAACATAGAAGGTAAGGCAGCCACGCTAATATAAAATAATGAAGGCGAGCTTTACACTCTTCCCGCCTTCAAAGAATTTCATCCTCGAAATTTTAAACCTAAGTGTGATCTTTTCTAGAATGTGCGTAGACAACTATGATCTACGCGGTAGATTTTCAAAAAGTTTCATTTAGTAGACACTACTTCTTTTAAATCAAAAGCAAAAGCTTATGGTATCCAGTCTCCTCCTCGCCAATCCTCTTTAAGCGTCTACTCACTCTATTTAGGTGCTGAGGGCAAATGGCATTGAAGAGGGGCAAATGACTTGGCATGGATTAGGATATCAAACTTATTTTAAATGAACATCATCTTTAAAATTTTTATCTAAGAAATACTAGAATCGCAACGACTACTCTACACTTACGCATCAACACGAGCGGGCATTTAAAGGATTTTTCATGTCTGGCAACTTAAACATAATAATTCGAGGTCATATGAAGGCATTCAACTTAACCAAGTTCATTCTGGGACATGAAGAAATCGAATTATTTCAAAATCAAGTCAGTCAACTAAGGCTTTCGTATCATAGCAAAATAGCAAGGACATGAGATAATTCAGCATCTGCAAGACTAATAATTATGAGCGACATCAATCACTGTTACAAGGTTATAACCTCTACATTACTGAGAGCAATTCATGGTGCTATCAATTAGCAAGCAAGAAAGAACTTGGAAGAAAAATGGCATGCTAAGAATGCAAGCTCAGGCGCAGTGGGGGTTCAGTATGTTACTTGTAAGCACGTTGTTTCAGGTAGAGATCACCCACCGGGACTAGTAGTTTTCATGGGGAAAGGAAGGCTTCTAAGTGCTTAATTTGTATGCACATATTTTCAAAACAGTTGCTCAAGCATGTGAGTTACAGGGCATGATACAGCAAGCAGCATGGGAGTTAGTAGAGGAATTACTCAAGAGCTCCTAAGCTTATGCCTTATGTTAGAACTACATTAAACTAAACAAAAGATTTCCGGCCAGAGTGTGTAGCTGAAAGGATAATAAGTAAACGAGATAATCATAATAGCTTAGCTAATGGAAAGTTCAACCATAGGGTCTTCATAGAGAACTGATTATCTCTAGTTACTGAGAACATGCAAGTAAGATGACATGGTCATGGACATGAATCTACACCCTTTTGCACCCTTATAAGAATATCACAAATATATAACGCAACACAACCAACCCACACCAGATCATGCATATTTCACAATTCAACGATCAAGTGATGTATAAACTCCAATGCGACCACAAGCACTCCTAGCACATTATCGTGTCACATGAACTAGATGGACAATCACATATTCATGTAAATGTGGGTCTCTAAGATCACAAACTATTATTATGTAAAACAGTAGCATGATAATACTGCGACCTAAAACAAAAACAACCCCATGATACTAATGGCATTAAGTAAGTCAGCTAATAAAATAAAATACACTCTAAGGTTTCCCCATGAAGTTTATCACGTAACATATGGTATAAGATAGCATGATCATGTCATGCCATGACACTTGGATCAATCATGCTAATGGTCATTTTATGTAACTCACACACCAAATTTAGAATAAAGAATTTAAATATGACCTTGGATACATTATCATGCTTCCCTCCTAAAACATGAAATATATAAAGGTGAACACATGCAAATGCAGCCTCTTATAGTCATTGCATCATGCATTAAATACATGTGTATACAACCACTCAAGCTATACCATAAGATAATAAAATTCTTTTTAATAAAATTATCATTCACATAAGCACATCGATTATAATTTAACTCGTAAAGTTAATAAAAATACGAATTTTGTAACTTCTTTTTAATAAGCTTATCGTTCACATAAGCACTATACGTATGCCATGTATTGGTCGCATAATGACCCTTATACCTTTTCACATTTCATTCAACTGGCCTCTTAATGGCCCTTGAAACTTTCTTTGTTCTGAAATACTTAAAATGGCAAAATGCCAACTACTTTTCTTTGCTTATTAGGTAAATACATCTGGCATAAGATCATTACAGGGTGCTGATTGGGTGAGATCTATTCTTAACTCCATAGTGAGACCTAACGCTCACGCTTAAGCTCTTATTCCCGGAACGGCTACATATAACATATCAGACCATTACCCTTGTCAGGGTCGTCTAGGGTCTCCTAGTACCAGGACTTATCCCTTAAGCTAACATAATCATTCATAACATATTGTCTGAAGCACATTATCTTAGCCAATTGAAAGCGTATGGGCTATGGCGGCTAATAATTTTGCTACCTCTCATAGCGAAATCTTTTTTTCACACATTGCACTTTCTTTTCAATCAAATTCTTTAGGGATTCCCCTGTTCAACCGAGTTCACGCCCTAAACGAAGTTCGTATAGTTAAAATAGGCCATTAATTGCTAATAGTCATGGCTATTATTGTTTTGAAACACGAGAAACATCTTTTTTCAAAACAACACCTTCATACGCATAATGCATCTTAATAACATAAAAGGGGAGGGATTTGCACGTATTACATACAAGCACTTCATAATCATTTCAACAACAGAATGAGCCACACGCAGCCTCGCAATCCACCTAATTGCGGTTAATTCACAACCCTGGCTCCCTCATCACAAGCACCGTGCCACAAAGAACCTCGAACCGCTCATAGTTCTGCCTCAAACCATCGAACTAGCATCTCGGTTTTTAATTTAGTAATCATAATATATTATCATGCAAGTTTATAAAGAGACGTGTAATAGGGTTTATGCACTTACCTGGGCAAGCAACACCATCCTGCGGTGCATTATAGCATATATAAACTTATACACATATATATCTATATCGCATCAACTTGATGCAGGCACTCAGTGAACCATATTAAACTAACAAGGTATGAAACTTGATTACATTCATGACTTACGTTTAGGAATTAAGCATGTCATATCCAGGTCATTTTAAATTACTATTCAGGCATAAAACAACTAGTTAAGCAACATCGATTCAAGGGTTTCGTTTATTGTATCGAAATTACTATTCGAACTTATTTAAGTCATTTAAGCATAATACGATTCTAGGCATTCATTTACCATATCGATGTTACTATTTGAACTTAAATAGGTCCTTTAAGCAGATTACGATTTTAGGCATTCGTTCATTATATCGAAGTTACTATTCGAACTTATTTAAGTCATTTAAGCATAATATGATTCTAGGCATTCATTTATCATATCGATGTTACTATTTGAACTTAATTAGGTCATTTAAGCAGATTATGATTCTAGGCATTTGTTTATTATATTGAGTTACTATTCGAACTTATTTAAGTCATTTAAGCATAATGCGATTCTAGGCATTCATTTGTCATATCAATGCTACTATTTGAACATAATTAGGTCATTTAAGCAGATTACAATTCTAGGCATTCGTTTATTATATCGAAGTTACTATTCGAACTTATTTAAGTCATTTAAGCATAATACGATTCTAGGCATTCATTTATCGTATCGATGTTACTATTTGAACTTAATTAGGTCATTTAAGCAGATTATGATTCTAGGCATTCGTTTATTATATCGAAGTTGCTATTCGAGCCCATTTACCTAAAGCATAGTACGATTCTAGGCATTCATTTGTCGTATCAATGTTACTATGTGAACTTAATTAGGTCATTTAAGCAGATTATGATTTTGGGCATTCGTTTATTAAATCGAAGTTACTATTCGAACTTATTTAAGTCATTTAAACACAATACGATTCTAGGCATTCATTTATCATATCGAGGTTACTATTCAAGTCAACCATTCAAGCATGCATCAATTGAATTCACTTGAATCGAACCTAAACATGCATAACTTATTTCGAACTAAGTTTTCAGGCACGTATTCCATCTAACTTAACATGCATAGTTTCTCATTACATATTTCATGAGATGAACTAAACCTAAGCTGACATGCATCATCGTTTAAGCTAAAACGTTTTCGAATCTACTAATACTTTGGAGGCAAGAAACACCCACCTGGGCTCCAAGCTAGAGGACCCGATTTAGGGTTTTTGGGCATGGCTTTGGAAGTGCTGGAATTCAAAAATCGGCTCCCCAATTCGCTGTCCAATATAAACCCCAAATCAGCCCGCCTCTGGCCCCTTTCTGTCGCCCTCTTACGTTGCTAACATCACTGTTACTGTTGCTATTCTAACCTGGTGGTCGCTGGTACTGCCAACAGTGCAGTCATGGTGGCGTTTGGTCCTTCTATGGTGGCTAGGTTTTCTAAACCCAAAACCTTGGTGGCTCTTGTCTTCTTTGATCTCTCACTCTGTCGCGATGGCTGCCGTGCAGACCAGCCGGTCACCGTTGTCGTCCGGCCACCATGCCGCCGTCGCTGGGCTGGATTGCTGGCTGGCCTCCTTTCCCATTCCCTCTTTCTCTCAGCCTCTCTTTGTCCTTGCAAATCAACGGAAGCGTAAAACATTTCAAAGAAATTCAACAACTACACGCCAGAATTCATAACTCATGAGCCACTCGCTCGGAGTACACCAAGCAGAATAGTTCATTAATAAAGAACAAATAAAAGATACAACTCAACGGTTTACACAACCGAAGTATTGGGGTTTACATCCCAAATCATAACTAACTTTGATCGAGAAAGCATTTAACTAATTAGATGGTTGGCTCATACGGCCATACAGAGTGACCTTCATATCATATGCATTACATGAACTAGAATAATTGTTTACAAACATTTACAAACTAAGAATACTTTACATGACATCATTAAAGATGTAAGTAAGCACACATAACACCTTGCAAGCGAGAATAGGCTCCATCTTGACATAGCTGACTCAACTTCCTCCTGTCACAAAAAAAACCTGGGGGGAAAAGGGAAAAGAGTAGTGGGATGAGCAACCACATGCTCAGTGAGTGTGCCCCGACCCCCTTAAAACCAAAACCGTTGCAGGCAATAATGTCTTTAATAGTCACATATAACGTATTTATACTTTACTATAACATTAGGCATTCGTAAAGTCCTTATGAAAGGGTAACTAAACATAAACTTCATTTCAGCCACTCAAACATATTTCTAGGTCCCTCAATGACTAAGTTCCTTTACTAACAAGCAGTTAAGCACGTAAGCAAGCATCGAGAGCTAAGTATAGGGATCTTTCTTTTTACAACATAACCTTTAGCATTCTATTTAAACTATACGTGGAACATCATTCATATGATGTGCACATAAGGTTATCTCTTTTCATAATCATACTTTTCTTGGCATTTCATTCATATGGTATACATAAGGCACACATGAATTTCAAGTCTTATTCAAATCTCATTCATAGGGCATGCATGAAATATGATCATATGACTTTCTTTTTCATGACCGTATCCTACTTAGCATCTCATTCAGAAGTTATACTTAGAACATTCACATAAAGCTTTATTTTCATTAGCATAATGCGCTTAGATCTCATTCATATGATATGCACAAGCATCTTTTGTTCTTCCTGTGAAACACTCTGCCTAGCCTTACTTGAAATCTCATTCACATTACATTCATAAGAAAAGCATAGGATATGCACAAAAAACTTTTCTTCTTTTCTTAAAAACACTTTTCTTGCCCTCTTGAGGCCTATAAAAACTCTTTTCTTAGCCTCTTTGAGGCTCATTTTCATTAAAGGAAATCTTTTTCATATTGATTGCATAATGACCCTTATAACTTTTCACATTTCTTTCAACTTGCCTCTTAATGGCCCTTGAAACTTTGTTTCTTCTAAAATACTTAAAATGATAAAATGCCAACTGCTTTTCTTTGCTTATTAGGAAAATACATCTAGCATAAGATCATTACAGGCTGTTGATTGGGTGAGATCTATTCTCAACCTTATAGTGAGCCTTAAGCTCTTACTCCCGGGACGAGTACATATAACATATCGGACCATTACCCTCGTCAGGGTTTTCTAGGGTCTCCTAATACCAGGACTTATCCCATAGGCTAACATAATCATTCATAACATATCATCTGAAACACATTATCTTAGCCAATTGAAAGCGTATGGGCCATAATGGCTAACAATTTTGCTGCCTCTCACAGCGAAATCGTTTTTTCACACATTGCACTTTCTTTTCAATCAAATTCTTTAGGGATTCCCCCGTTCAAGCGAGTTCACTCCCAAAACGAAGTTCGTATAGCTAAAATAGGCCATTGATTGCTAATAGTCACGGGTATTATTGTTTTGAAGCATGAGAAGCGTCCTTTTTTAAAACAATGCCTTCACACGCATAATGCATCTTAATAACAAAAAGGGGAGGGATTTGCACGTATTACATTCAAGCACTTCATAATTATTTCAACATCACAATGAGCCACACGCTTCCTCGCAATCCATACGATTGTGGTTAATTCACAACCCAGGCTCTCTCCTTACAAGCACCGCACCACAAAGAACCTCGAACCACTCATAGTTCTACCTCAAACCATCCAACTACTATCTTGGTTTTTAATTTAGTAATCATAACATATTATCATGCAAGCTTATAAAGAGACGTGTAATAAGGCTTATGCACTTACCTGGGCAAGCAGCACCATCTAGTGGTGCATTATAACATATATAAACACATAAACATATATATCTATGTCGCATCAACTTGAAGCAGGCACTCAATGAACCGTATTAAACTAACAAGGCATGAAACTCGATTACATTCATGACTTACATTTAGGAATTAAGCATGTCATACCCATGTCATTTTAAATTACTATTCAAGCGTAAAATAACGAGTTAAACAACATCGATTCAAGGGTTTCGTTTATTGTATCGAAGTTACTTCAGGCCTAATTAAGCCAACTAAGCCTCATATGAATCGAGGCGTTCGTTCATTATATCGAAATTACTAACCAATTAGGCAAACATCGAATCAAGGGTTCCGTTCATTATATCAAAGTTATTATTCAAGCTTAATTAAACCAACTGAGCATAATGTGAATCAAGGCATTCGTTTATTATATCGAAGTTATTATTCGAACCCATTTACCTCATTTAAGCATAGTACGATTCTAGCATTCATTTATTATATCGATGTTACTATTTGAACTTAATTAGGTCATTTAAGCAGATTACAATTCTAGGCATTCGTTTATTATATCGAAGTTACTATTCGAACTTATTTAAGTCATTTAAGCATAATACGATTCTGGACATTCATTTATCATATCGATGTTACTATTTGAACTTAATTAGTTCATTTAAGCAGATTACGATTCTAGGCATTTGTTTATTATATCGAAGTTACTATTCGAACTTATTTAGGTCATTTAACCATAATGATTAGGATGCTAGATTGCGAAATTGAAACCGAGATGGTAGTTGGGTGGTTTGAGGTAGAATTATGAGTGGTTCGAGGACATGTGGTCGGTTGCTACGTGAGGAGGGAGTCTGGGTTGTGATTAGCACAATCATGTGGATTGCGAGGCCGTGAGTGGCTTATTGTGTTGAAATGATTATGAAGTGCTCGAATGTATTATGTTTGAATCCGTCCCCTTTTATGTTAATATAATGCATTATGCGTGTGAAGGTGTTGTTTTGAAAAAGGATGTTTCTCGTGTTTCAAAACAATAGTAGCCATGACTGTTAGCAATCAATGGCCTATTTTAGCTATACGAACTTCGTTTTGGGAGTGAACTCGCTTGAACGGGAGAATCCCTAAAGAATTTGATTAAAGAGAAAGTGCGATGTGTGAAAAAGGATTTCGCTGTGAGAGGCAGCAAAATTATTAGCCGTTATGGCCCATACACCTTCAATTGGCTAAGGTAATGTGCTTCGGATAGTATGTTATGAATGATGTTAGCCTAGGGGATAAGTCCTGGCACTAGGAGACCTTGGAACACCCTGACGAGGGTAATGGTCCGATATGTTATATGTAGCCGTCCCGGGAGTAAGAGCTTAAGCGTGACCGTTAGGTCTCACTATGGGGTTAAGAATAGATCTCACCCAATCAGCACCCTGTAATGATCTTGTGCCTGATGTATTTTCCTACAAGTAAAGAAAAGCAGTTGACATTTTGCCATTTTAAGTATTTTAGAAGAAAGAAAGTTTCAAGGGCCATTAAGAGGCTAATTGAATGAAATGTGAAAAGTTTACAAGGGTCATTATATGACCAATACGAAAGAGATTTTCTTTAATGAAAATAAGCCTCAAAGAGGCTAAGAAAAGAGTTTTTAAAGGCCTCAAGAGGCTAAGAAAAGTGTTTTCAAGAAAAGAAGAAAAGCTTTCTGTGCATGTTCTGTGCTTTTCTTATGAATGAAATGTGAATGAGATTTCAAGTGACGCTAAGTTAAGTGTTTTCACAAGAAGAAAGAAAGATAAATGTGCGTATTCCCGGTATAACTTATGAATGAGATGCTAAGTAGGATACGATTATGAAAAAAGAAAGTCTTATGAGCATATTTTGTGCATACCCTATGAATCAGATTTGAATGAAACTTGAAATTTGTGTGTGTGCCTTATGTATATCATGTAAATGAAATGCCAAGAATAGTGTGATTATGAAAAAATTACCTTGTGTGCACGTCGTATGAATGAGGTTTCATGCATAGTTTAAATGAAATGCTAAGAAGTTATGTTTTGAAAAAGAAAGATCCCTAAGCTTAGCCCTCGATGCTTGCTTACGTGCTTAACTGCTTGTTCATAAAATGAAGTTCTTGGTTAGTAATCCTTCCATAAGGGTTTTATGAATGCCTAATATGATAGTAAAGTTTGAATACGGGATATGTGACTATTAAAGATATTAATGCCTGCAACGGTTTTGTTTTAAGAGGGTTGGGAGACACTCACTGAGCTCATCCCACTACTCTTTCCCCCCTTTCCCCAAGTTTTCTTTATGATAGGAAGAAGTTGAGTAAGCTATGTCAAGATGGAATCTATTCTTGTTGGCAAGGTGTCGTGTGCGCCCATTTGAAGGGATCTTACGTGTTCAATGAAGTCATGTAATGTATTCTCAATTTGTAAATGTATGTAAACCAAGTATTCTAGTTCCTGTACTGCATATGGTATAAAGGTCGCTCTGTATGGCCGTATGAGCCAACCCTCTAATTAGTTAGATGTCTTCTTGGTTAAGGTTAGTTATGTTTTGGGATGTAAACCTCAATACTCCGGTTGTGTAAACCGTTGAGTTGTATCTTTCATTTACTCTGTATTAATGAACTATTCTGTTTGGTGTACTCCGAGCGAGTGGCTCGTTGAGTTATGGACTCCGGCGTGTAGCCATTGAGCTTCTTTTAAATGTTTTACGCTTCCGTTGATTTGCAGGGGTTTATTATAAGGCTTTTAGCCTAGAAACGGTCAGTTTTTAGGGAAGCATGATAATGTATCCAAGGTCATATTTAAATTGTTCATTCTAAATTTAGTGTGTGAGTGGTATAAAATGACCATTAGCGTGATTGATCCAAGTGTCATGGCATGATATGATCGAGCTATCTTATACCATATGTTACGTGATAAACTTCATGGGGAAACCTTAGAGTGTATTTTATTTTATTAGCTGACTTACTTAATGCCATTAGTATCATGGGGTTGTTTTTGTTTTAGGTCACAGTATTGTCATGCTACTATTCTGCATAATAATAGTTTGTGAACTTAGAGACCCACATTTGCGTGAGTATGTGATTGTCCATCTAGTTCATGCGACACGATAATATGCTTGGTGTGCTTATGGTCGCATTGGAGTCTATACATCACTTGATCGTCAAATTATGAAATATGCATGATCTGGTGTGGGTTGGTTGTGCTGCGTTATATATTTGTGATATTCTTATAAGGGTGCAAAAGGGTGTAGATTCATATCTGTGACCATGTCATCTTACTTGCATGTTCTCAGTAAGTAGAGAAAATCAGTTCTCCATGAAGACCCTATGGTTGAACTTTCCATTAGCTAAGCTATTATGATTATCTCGTCTAGTTATTATCTTTTCAGCTACACAGTCTGGCTAGAAATCCTTTGTTTAGTTTATTGTAGTTCTAACATGAGACATAAGCTTAGGAGCTCTTGAGTAATTCCTCTACTAACTCCCATGTTGCTTGCTGTATTATGCCCTGTAACTCACATGCTTGAGCAACTATTTTGAAAATATGTGCATATAAATTAAGTACTTAGAAGCCTTCCTTCCCCTATGAAAACTTCTAGTCCCGGTGGGCGATCTCTGCCCGAAACAACGTGCTTACAAGTAACATACTGAACCCCCACTGCCCATCAGCCTGCATTCTTAGCATGCCATTTTTCTTCCAAGTTCTTTCTTGGTTGCTAATTGATAGCACCATGAATTACTCTCAGTAATGTACAGGTTATAACCTTGTAATAGTGATTGATGTCGCTCATAATTATTAGTCTTGCAGGTGCTAAGTTATCTCATGTCCTTGTTACTTTGGTGTCCTTGCTGCTTTGCTGTGATACGGAAGCCTTAGTTGACTGACTTAATTTTGAAATAATTCGATTTCTTCATGTCTTAGAATGAACTTGGTTAAGTTGAATGCCTTGATATGACCTCGAATTATTATGTTTAAGTTACCGTACATGAAAAATCCTTTAAATACCCGCTCGTGTTGATGCGTAAGTGTAGAGTAGTCGTTGCGATTGTAGTATTGCTTAGATAAAAATTTTAAAGGTGATGTTCATTTAAAATAAGTTTGATATGGTTATCCATGTCAACTCATTTGACCCTCTTCAAAGCGATTTGCCCTCGGTGCCTAAATAGAGTGAGTAGACGCTTGAAGAGGATTGGCGAGGAGGGGACTGGATACCGTAAGCTTTTGCTTTTGATTTAAAAGAAGTAGTGCCTGCTAAATGAAACCTTTTGAAAACCTACCGCGTAGATCATAGTTGTGCACGTACATTCTAGAAAAGACCAAACTTAGGTTTAGAATTTCGATGATGAAATTCTTTGAAGGGGGGAAGAGTGTAAAGCTCGCCTTATTTATTTTACGTTAACGTGGCTGCCTTACCTTCTACATTACAAAATTCTTATTTTTATTAACCATATGAGTTAAATTAGTATCGACGTGCTTATATGAGCGATAATTTTATTAAAAAGAATAGTTATTGCTATTATTGATTTTAAAGTTAATTCGTGCTGTGCCCTTAAATCATATCGATAGTTTAATTTTGTCGTTATTCGATTTATTTAGTCGTTTTCCGAATGCGAGTAGATTGTTAACCTTATAATTAGTTTCGAGGTTTAATAAATCGAACCTTGACGTATTTGGGAACGAATTATTGATGAAGGGTCGATTTATTAAGTAAGAATAAGCAATTACCCAAAATAGCAAAATTAGACAAAATGAGGGATAGGAAAGAGCAAAAAAGAGGTCGAAGCCCCTTTCCTTTCTGAAAAAGAGCACAAAAGGGGGGGCCTCCTCCTGGTTTTCCCAGTGAACCCTCCCCGAAAACCACCCAGAGAGAGAGGAAGAGGGAGGGAGAGAGTTGAGGAATGGCGACCGGCCGGCCAGGTGGCGGCGACGGTGGCGGCGCCACCCCGGCGCACGCTACAGCCGCGATTCGAACCCAGTCGTAAGCCAGCACCAAGAGAGAGAAAGAGAGGCTGAGAGAAAGAGAGAGTGGGAAAAGAGGCCGGCCAGTAATACAGCCTGGCGACGGTGGCATGGTGGCCGCGCTACATCGGCGACCGCCCGGTAGCCATCGCGACAGACTAAGAGATCGAAGGAGATAAGAGCCACCGAGGTCTTGGGTTTAGAAACCCTGGCCACCATAGAACAACCAAACACCACCGTGACTGCACCGTTGGCGGCACCAGCAACCACCAGGCTAGAGTAGCAGCAGTAACAGTGACGTTAGCAGTGTAAGAGGGGGACAGAAAGCGGCCAGAGGCGGGCTGATTCAGGGTCTATATTGGACAGCGAATTGGGGAGCCGATTTTAGAGTTCTAGCACTTCCAAAGCCATGCCCAAAATCCCTAAATCAGGTCCTCTAGCTTGGAGTCTAGGTGGGTGTTTTTCGCCACCTAAGTATTAGTAGATTCAAAAACGTTTTAGCCTAAACGATGATGCATGTCAGCTTAGGTTTAGTTCATTTCATGAAACATGTAATGAGAAACTATGCATGTTAAGCTAGATGGAATACATGCCTGAAAACTTAGTTCGAAATGAGTTATGCATGTTTAGGTTCGGTTCAAGTGAATTCAGTTAATGCATGCCTGAAGGGTTAACTTGGATAGTAACTTCGATATGATAAATGAATGCCTAGAATCGTATTATGCTTAAATGACTTAAATAAGTTCGAATAGTAACTTTGATATAATAAACGAATTCCTAGAATGGTAATCTACTTAAATGACCTAATTGAGTTCAAATAGTAGCATCGACATGATAAATGAATGTCTGGAATTGTATTATGCTTAAATGACTTATATAAGTTTGAATAGTAACTTCAATATAATAAACGAATGCCTAGAATTGTAATCTGCTTAAATGACCTAATTAAGTTCAAATAGTAACATCAATATGATAAATGAATGCCTAGAATCCAACTATGTTTAAATCAGGTAAATGGGTTCGAATAGTAACTTTGATATAATAAACGAATGCCTTGATTCATATTACGCTCAGCTGGTTTAATTAGGCTTGAATAGTAACTTTAATATGGTGAACGGAACCCTTGATTCGATGTTTGCCTAATTGGTTAATGTATGCCGGATTAGTAATTTCGATATAATGAACGAACGCCTTGATTCATATGAGGCTCAATTGGCTTAATTAAGCCTGAATAGTAACTTCGATACAATAAACGAAACCCTTGAATCGATGTTGCTTAACCAGTTATTTTATGCTTGAACAGTAATTTAAAATGACATGGGTATGACATGCTTAATTCCTAAATGTAAGCCATGAATGTAATCAAGTTTCATGCCTTGTTAGTTTAATATGGTTCATTAAGTGCCTGCTTCAAGTTGATGCGATATAGATATATATGTGTATGTGTTTATATATGCTACAATGCACCGCTGGATGGTGCTGGTCGCCCAGGCAAGTGCATAAACCCTATTACACGTCTCTTTATAAGCTTGCATGATAATATGTTATGATTACTAAATTAAAAACCGAGATGGTAGTTGGATGGTTTGAGGTAGAACTATGAGTGGTTCGAGGTTCTTTGTGGCACGGTGCTTGTGAGAAGGGAGCCTGGGTTGTGAATTAACCGCAATCGTGTGGATTGCGAGGCCACGTATAGCTCATTGTGTTGTTAAAATGATTATGAAGTACATGAATGTAATACGTGAAAATCCCTCCCCTTTTATGTTATTAAGATGCATTATGCGTGTGAAGGTGTTGTTTTGAAAAAGGATGTTTCTCATGTTTCAAAACAATAATAGCCATGACTATTAGTAATCAATAGCCTATTTTAGTTATACGAACTTCATTTTGGGAGTGAACTCACTTGAACAGGGGAATCCCTAAAGAATTTGATTGAAAAGAAAGTGCATTATGTGAAAAAAAGATTTCGCTGTGAGAGGCAGCAAAATTATTGGCCATTATAGCTCATATGCTTTCAATTGGCTAAGATTATGTGCTTCGGACAATATGCTATGAATGATTATGTTAGCCTAGGGGATAAGTCCTGGTACTAGGAGAACCTAGAAGACCCTGATGAGGGTAATAGTCCGATATGTTCTATGTACCCGTCCCGGGAGTAAGAGCTTAAGCATGAGCGTTAGGTCTCACTATGGGGTTGAGAACAGATCTCACCCAAATTAGCACCCTGCAATGATCTTATGCCAAATGTATTTTCCTGATAAGCAAAGAAAAGAAGTTGGCATTTTGCCATTTTAAGTATTTCAGAAGAAAGAAAGTTTCAAGGGCCATTAAGAGGCCAATTGAATGAAATGTGAAATGTTATAAGGGTCATTATGCGACCAATACGAAAGAGATTTCCTTTAATGAAAACGAGCCCCAAAGAGGCTAAGAAAAGAGTTTTTATATGCCTTAAGAGGCTAAGCAAAGTGTTTTTAAGATAAGAAGAAAAGTTTTCTGTGCATGTCCTGTGCTTTTCTTATGAATGTAATGTGAATGAGATTTCAAGTAAGGCTAAGCAAAATGTTTTCACAAGAAGAACGAAAGATGCTTGTGCATATCATATGAATGAGATCTAAGTAAAGTATGCTAATGAAAATAAAGCTTTATGTGAATGTTCTAAGTATAACTTCTGAATGAGATGCTAAGTAGGATACAGTTATAAAAAAGAAAGCCATATGATCATATTTCATGCATACCCTATGAATGAGATTTGAATGAGACTTGAAATTTGTGCGTGCCTTATGTATACCATGCGAATGAAATGCCAAGAAAAGTATGATTATGAAAAGAGATAACGTTATGTGCACATCATCATATGAATGATGTTTCATGTATAGTTTAAATGGAATGCTAAAGGTTATGTTATAAAAAGAAAGATCCCTATGCTTAGCCCTCAATACTTGCTTACGTGCTTAACTGCTTGTTAGTAAAGGAACTTAGTCATTGAGGGACCTAGAAATATGTTTGAGTGCCTGAAATGAAGTTTATGTTTAGTAACCCTTTCATAAGGACTTTATGAATGCCTAAAATTATAGTAAAGTATGAATATGTGATATGTGACTATTAAAGATATTGTTGCCTGCAATGGTTTTGGTTTTAAGGAGTTTGGGGATACTCACTGAACATGTGGTTGCTCATCCCACTACTCTTTCCCCTTTTCCCCTAGGTTTTCTTTGTGACAGGAAGAAGTTAAGTCAGCTATGTCAAGATGGAGTCTATTCTCCCTTGCAAGGTGTTATGCGTGCCTACTTATGTCTTTAATGAAGTCATGTAAAGTATTCTTAGTTTGTAAACATTTGTAAATATTTATTCTAGTTCATGTAATGCATATGGTATGAAGGTCGCTCTATGTGGCCGTATGAGCCAACCATCTAATTAGTTAGATGTCTTCTTGGTCAAAGTTAGTTATGTTTTGGGATGTAAACCCTAATTCTCTGGTTGTGTGAACCGTCGAATTGTATCTTTTATTTCTTCTTTATTAATGAACTATTCTGTTTGGTGTACTCCGAGTGAGTGGCTCGTTGAGTTATAGACTCCGGCGTGTAGCCGTTGAGCTTCTTTTGAATGTTTTACACTTCTATTGATTTACATATAGAAAGAGAGGCTGAGAGAAAGAGAGAGTGGAAAAGGAGGCCGGCCAGCAATACAGCTCGGCGACGGCTGCATGGTGGCCGTGCGACACCAACTACCACCCGGTCTGCACGGTAGCCATCGCGACAGAGTGAGAGATCGAAAGGGAAAATAGCCACCAAGGTTTTGGGTTTAGAAACCCTAGCCACCACAGAACGACTAAACACCACCATGATTGCACCGTTGGCGGTACCAGCAACCACCCAGCTAGAGTAGCAACCGTAACAGTGATGTTAGCAGCGTAAGAGGGGGACAGAAAGGGGCCAAAGGTGGGCTGATTCAGGGTTACTCTTTCTCTATCAGGGGCCGAGAAGGTAACTAACTTCATTTCGCAGTCAATAGTAACTTTATGCCTAGTTAACCAGTCCATCTCTAGAATAACATCCTAGCCTTGTATATCTAGTAGTACTAGATCTACAGGGAGAACTCTCCCTTCCAACTGAATGGTACAGTTTTTGAAAACAACATCAGAGTAGTAAGTAGATCCTAAGGGAGTGGTCACATAAAGTTACACATCCATCTCACTAGGCTTGTTGGCGAGTTTCTTTGCAAAGGCAGGATTTACAAAAGAATGTGAGGCACCCGAATCAAATAAAACATGAGCATAAAGATGTTTGATAAGGAAGGTACTTAATACAATGACAGTGGGGTCCTCTGCCTCTTCACCTTCCAGAGAAAACACTCGGCCACCTGCTTGCGGCCTCTTTCTACCTCGGTTACCCCCCGAAGTTGCATTCGCAGGAGAGCGGCTTCTTTGCGAGACTGGATTAACTCATGCGCCTAAACCTTGCATGCTACTTTGTCGATTCCACACCCTCGTGGGGCAGTTTGCAATCTTGTGATCTGTAGCACCACACCCCTAGCATTCTTGTGTACCATATCTACACTGACCAAAATGCATACACCCACACTGGTTGCAGGGTTCCATCTCCTACCTCGGCACGACTTGTTTTCCTTTGCCCCGGTTGTTGAAGTTTCTGGATTTGCTATTCCCTTGGGCGCTGGATCCTCCTGGGCCAAATTTCCTTTTGGCTAAGCCCATTCACCGACTCTCAGCCTCAGTCTCTTCTATGACTCGGGCTATTTTAACTTCTCTTTGATACATCTCGGAAACTAGTAAAGACATGCGCAGCTATCATCCGTTTAATTGGTCCTCTCAAGCCTTGTTTAAAATGATCCATTTTCATCTCCTCAGTGGCGACCTAGTTTGGTACGAAGCAACTAAGCTCATTAAACTTCGTAGCGTATTCCATCACGCTCATTCACCCCTGTTTCAGATGTAAAAACTCTCGTTTCTTAGCCCTTTTTATGTCCTGAGGATAATATTGGGCATCCATCATAGTCTTCAACTGTTCCCAAGTTAAAGCTGGTTCACCAGCTCAGGGTTTGACAGTCCCCCACCAGAATTCGACCTCTTTTTCAAATTGATGGGTCGCTAGGCGCACTTTAAAGCCTTCGGGGCAGTCTATAACCTCGAATAAGTTCTCCATTCTTTTTCAATCAGGAGTAAACTTCAACTCCGCATAAGTGGCTTGAATTTCACCTCTCACAAAGGAAACCTAGGCTCGAGGTTCATTGGACCATTTGAGATTCTGCAAAAAGTGGGATCAGTTGCGTACCGACTGCCCTTACTGCCCTCATTGCAAGGCATTCATGATGTATTTCATGTACCCAGTCTTCGAAAATATGTTCCAGTTCCGGATTATGTCATCCAATGTGAACCCCTGCAAGTCGAAGAGAATCTCACTTATATCGAAGAACCCATTCAGATTTTGGAGAAAACGGAAAAGAAGCTCAGAAACAGGAGCATTTCGTATGTTAAGGTGTTATACAAACATCACAAGGTGGCAGAAGCAACTTGGGAATTAGAAAGTGAAATGCATGAAATATACCCCGCGCTATTTCTAACAGGTAAGTAATTTTGAGGACGAAATTCCTTTAAGGGGGGAGAGTGTAAGGGCCGCACTTTCATTCTATTGCTGACTAACTATTTCAGTTGCTAAATTTACAAATCTACATTTGCATTATATTTCAACAAGGGTATTAAGTCAACTGTGTGCATTTTTAACGATTAATTTCATCAAAAAGAACGACTACATGATTATTACCGATGATACTTATTTATAAATTATCGAATCGATGCTAACCCGAGTTTTTAAAATCGTTTTCGTTTTATTTAGTCGATTCCCGAAGTTTAAATTAAAATGTTAGTCGTAGGACCTTTCAACTCGAGTTTAGACTAATCGCTAACGAGTTTGGGACTAGAATGTAGCTGCATTGGTTAATTGAGCAATAAAAAAAAAGAAAAAGGGGAAATTAGATTAAGGAGGGGGGCGAAATCGGGTCTGAGAACCCAAAGAGCCCGACGCACCTCCCTCTCTCTCTAACACTCGCTGCTCTCTTTCTCTCTCTCCCCCTCTCACCGACAACCACTGGCTGGTGTCTGGCGTCACCACTGTCCGCCACGCGCCGCCGGCGAGAGGAGGCAGCCACCGGTCCCATACCCACGCGTCACAGCCGTCCACCACACCACTCTCCACCTTCCACTTCTCACGGCCTAAACAACCCAGAAAACCACGCGTCTACCGCCCCAAATTCGCCACCCACGTGCCGGAATCCGGCCACCCACACCACCGTTGACCTCCTTTATAAATTGGGGGTCAAATTCAGCCCCAAATTAGCCATAATCACCACTCAGTCGAAAATTAGGGTTCGAGCCTTGCAAGCGCACAATTGGGGGTTCGAGTTCAGGGAATTAGGGCGTGAGTTTGCTACCAATTAATGGGAATTTAGGCTAATCCAAGTAAGTGTTCTTCCCCTCCTAAATTATTATTACGTTCGAAAATGTTCTAGCCTAAACGATGATGCATGTCAGCTTAGGTTTAGTTAATTCCATGGAAACTGTAATGAGAAACTATGTAGGTTAAGTTAGATGGATTACATGCCTGAAAGTTTAACTCGAATTGAATTATGCATGCTTAGAATGGATTTTAGTATGTTCAGTTATTACATGCCTGAAAGTTTAGTTCGAGACAGCAATGCATGTTTAGAATCAATTTTAGCATATTCAGTTATTACATGCCTGAAAGTTTAATTCGAGCTGAGTTATACATGTTTAGAATCAATTTTAGTATATTCAGTTAACGCATGCCTGAGGGGTTGACTTAAATGGTAACTTCGATATAATAAACAAATGCCCAGAATTGTATTATGTTTAAATGACCTGATCAGGTTCGAATAGTAACTTTGATGTGATCAATGAATGCCTAAAGTCGTATTATGCTTAAATGACATAAATTAGTTTGAATAGTAACTTCGACGTAATAAATGAATCCCTTGAATTGTATTATGTTTAAGTGGTTTATTTAGATTCGAATAATGACTTCGATGTAATAAACGAACGTGTAGAATCGTATTATCTTTAAATGACTTAATTGGGCTTGAAATGTAACTTTGAGACAATGAATGAACGCCCCTAATCGATACTTGTCTATTTAGTTGAATTATGCTTATGAAATAGCTTTGGACATAATATTTGAATGACGAACTGAGCATGTTTACGTCCGTTAATTGCAATACATGAATGTAATCGTGTTTCATGCTTAGTTAGTTTAACTTAGCTTACTAAACGTCCGTTTCAAGTTAAGGTCATATGAATGCCTATATATATGTATATATGTGTGTATGGTTATAACCGTTCGTTGCAGGGCACTGCTAATTATTAGTTGTTTATTTGGTAAGTTAAGCATTGGTAAGTTGCGTAAGTTTATGTATCGCTTTTCAGTATATCATAATGATTAGGATGCTAGATTGTGAAATTGAAACCGAGATGGTAGTTGGATGGATTAAGGTAGAACTATGAGTGGTTCGAGGACCTGTGGTCGGTTGCTATGTGATGAGGGAGTCTGGGTTGTGATTATCACAATCGTGCGGATTGCAAGGTCGTGTGTAGCTCATTGTGTTGTTGAAATGATTATGAAGTGCTTGAATGTATTTTAGGGAAATCCCTTCCCTTTTATGTTATTAAGATGTATTATGCATGTGAAGGTGTTGTTTTGAAAAAAAAAGATGTTTCTCATGCTTTAAAATAATAATAGCCATGACTATTAGCAATCAATGGCCTATTTTAGCTATACGAACTTCGTTTTAGGGGTGAACTCACTTGAACGGGAGAATCCCTAAAGAATTTGATTAAAAAGAAAGTGCGATGTATGAAAAAGGATTTCGTTGTGAGAGGCAGCAAAATTATTAGCTGTTATGGCTGATACGCTTTCAATTGGCTAAGATAATGTGCTTCGAACAATATGTTATGAATGATGTTAGCCTAGGGGATAAGTCCTGGTACTAGGAGACCCGAGAAGACCCTGACGAGGGTAATGGTCCGACATGTTATATGTAGGCGTCCTGGGAGTAAGAGCTTAGTGTGAGCGTTAGGTCTCACTATGGGGTTGAGAATATATCTCACCCAATCAGCATCCAGTAATGATCTTATACTAGAAGTATTTTCCTCTAAGCTAAGAGAAGCAATTGGCCTTTTCCATTTTACATGTTTCGAAAGGAAAGAAGGTTTTTATTGGCCTTAAGAGGCCATATGGAATGAAATATGAAAATCTTATAAGGTTCGTCGTACGACTAATACGAAATGAAAACTCTTTTAAAAGAACAAGGGCCTTAAGAGGTTAAGAAAAATGTTTTCAGGGAAAGAAAGAAAGTTTTCTATGGATGCTTGATGAAATGATTTTTAAGCACAGTTGAATGTAGATTCTAATATCATGTGGCCTCATCCTTCTTCTACATCAAACCTGTCTGGTTAAAAGGGTATGAATTGGGTAAGAAAGTTTATAGCATGTTAAAAGTTCTTTAAATGATGGCATCTCTCCTGAATGAATGAATGTTTAAAATGGGAATAGCCGACGAGTGTGTCACATAGCTTAATATAATGATTGATATTACATAAATGCTTGATATGTGGTTAGTATGCGTACTATTGTCTGCAAATGGTTTTGTTTTAAGGAGTGGAGAAGCACTGACTGAGCATGTGTGTGGCTCACTCCATTTCCTTTCTTCTTTTTCATCACCTAGGGCTAGGAGCGTTACGTTTTCTTAACTTTTTACTTAAATTATGGGGTGAAACGAACAGAGTTTCCCCAAAAAACTGACCATTTTCAGGCTAAAAGCCTTATAATAAACCCCTACAAATCAACGAAAGCGTAAAACATTTAAAAGAAGCCCAACAGCTAGACGCCGGAGTTCATAACTTAACAAGCCACTCGCTCGAAATACACCAAACAAAATAGTTCATTAATAAAGAATAAATGAAAGATACAACTCAACGGTTCACACAATCGAAGTTTTGGGGTTTACATCCTAGAACATAACTAACTTCAACCAAGAAGACACCTAACTAATTAGATGGTTGGCTCAGACGGCCATACAGAGTGACCTTCGTAACATATGCATTACATGAACTAGAATACTTGATTTACATACGTTTACAAACTAAGAATACATTATATGACTTTATTAAACACATAAGATCCTTCAAATGGGCACACACGACACCTTGCAAGCAATAATAGATTCCATCTTGACATAGCTGACTCAACTTCTTCCTGTCACAAAAAAACCTGGGGGAAAAGGGGGAAAGAGTAGTGGGATGAGCAACCACACACTCAGTGAGTGTCCCCCGACCCCCTTAAAACCAAAACCATTGCATGTAATAATATCTTTAATAGTCACATATCACGTATTCATATACTTTACTATCATATTAGGTGTTCATAAAACCCTTATGAAAGGATCACTAAACATAAACTTCATTTTAACCAGTCGAACATATTTCTAGGCTCCTAAATAACCAACTTCTTAAAACCAAGCACTCAATTCACATAAGCAAGCAACGAGGCTAAGCACAGGAACTTTCTTTTTCATAAACATAACTATTAAGCATTCTATTCAAACTATACATAAAACATCATTCATAAGATGTGCACATAAGGTTATCTTTTTTCATAGTCATACTTTTCTTGGCATTTCATTCATATGATATACATAAGGCACACACAAATTTCAAGTCTCATTCAAATCTCATTTATAGGGTATGCATGAATTATGATCATAAGGCTTTCTTTTTCATGATCGTATCTTACGTAGCATCTCATTCATAAGTTGTACTTGGAATGTTCGCATAATGCTTTACTTTCATTAGCATGCTTTACTTAGATCTCATTCATATGATATGCACAAGCATCTTTCTTTCTTCTTGTAAAAAAACACTTTACTTAGCCTTACTTGAAATCTCATTCACATTTCATTCATAAGACAAGCACAGAGCATGCACAGAAAACTTTTCTTCTTTTCTTAAAAACACCTTACTTAGCCTCTTAAGGCCCATAAAAACTCTTTTTTTAGCCTCCTTGAGGCTCGTTTTCATTAAGGGAAATCTCTTTCGTATTGGTCGTATAATGACCCTTATAACTTTTCACATTTCATTCAATTGGCCTCTTAATGGCCCTTGAAAATTTTTTTCTTCTGAAATACTTATAATGCCAAAATGACAACTGCTTTTCTTTGCTTATTAGGAAAATACATCTGGCATAGGATCATTACAGGGTGCTAATTGGATGAGATCTATTCTCAACCCCATAGTGAGACCTAACGCTCACGCTTAAGCTCTTACTCCTGGGATAGCTACATATAACATATCGGACCATTACCCTCATCAAGGTCTTCTAGGGCCTCCTAGTACCAGGACTTAGTCCCTAGACTAACATCATTCATAACATATTATCCGAAGCACATTATCTTAGCTAATTGAAAGTGTATGGGCCATAACGGCTAATAATTTTGCTGCCTCTCATGGCGAAATCCTTTTTTCATGCATCGCATGCCTTTATAAAACTCTTTAGGGACTCCCCCGTTTAAGCGAGTTCACTCCTAAAACTGCATTCATTTAGTTAAAATCGGCCATCATGCACTAATAATTATGGCTACTATCATTTCAAAACATGAAATCCTTTTTTGAAAAACTCACCCTTACGCACATAATATAACTTGAGGACATGGAAGGGAAGGGGGTCCACATGTATCACATTCAAACACTTCATAATCAATTCAGCATAATGAGCCACACATGGTATCGCAATCCACACGATTACAGTTAATTCACAACCCAGGCTCCCTCCTCACAAGCACCGTACCATAAAGAACCTCGAATCGCTCATAGTTCTACCTCAAGCCATCCAACTACCATCTCAGTTTTCTGATCAACAATCATAACATTCAAATCCCCTACGTCATACTGAAAAGCGATATGTAAACTTACCAATACATAACTTACCGATCAAGCAAATATCATTCGGCAGTGTGCTACAGCCAACAGTTATAACCATATATACATATATATGTATTCATATCGCATTAACTTGAACCGAATGCTTAGCAAGCTAAATTAAACTAACTAAGCATGAAATACGATTACATTCATGTATTGTAGTTAAGGGGGTGAACATGCTCATTTCATCGTTCAAATGTTGTTTCCAAGCTACTTCACGAGCATAATTCAACTAAATAGACAAGCATCGATTCGAGGCATTCATTCATTATTTCGAGGTTACATTTCAAGCCTAATTAAGCCATTTAAGCATAATACGATTCTAGACGTTCGTTTATTACATCGAAGTCATTATTCGAATCAAAATAAACCACTTAAACATAATACGATTCAAGGGATTCGTTTATTATGTCAAAGTTACTATTTGAACCTATTTAAGCCATTTAAACATAATACGTTTCAAGACATTTGTTTGTTATATCGAAGTTATTATTCAAGCCTAATGAAGCCATTTAAATATAATTTAACTATGTGGACAGGCATCGATTTCAAGTGTTCATATAATGTTTCGAAGCTACTATTCTGGCATGGATTAACTACTATCCGAGCATCGATTCGAAGTGTTAACATGTTAATTCAAAGCTACTAATTGGGCATGAATCAACTAACTATTCAAGCATTGGCTCTGAATGCTCACATATCATTTCGAAGCTATTAATCAGGCATGAATTAACTAAATAGACATGTAGCGATGCTATGTGCTCAGATCTTAATTCGAAGCTATTAATCAGGCATGAATTAACTAAATAAACATGGATCGATTCAAAGTCACTTTCGAGTATTAATCAAGTAAACTAACATTTAACGATTTGAAGTCACTTTCAGGCATAACTAGCTAAACTTAATATGCATCGTAACTTAAGGATTAAAACGATTTCGAAACTACTAATACTTAGGAGGTGAGAAACGCCCACCTCGCATCCATGCTTAGGACCTGTTCTAAGGGCTTTTGAGCTCGATTTAGATGGTGGAAAACCTCAATCCCTCGACCCATGCTCACTGATTGTACCGACAGAACCCAAAACCGTCTGACCCTTGCTGCAACCACACCCAATCCCACACAAAACAGGCCCCAATTCGACTAAAATTGGCTCACTGATTTGAGGTTGCGGTTGATGTCTGGGCTGAGAATTCACCCCCAATTCGTAGGGAATGCGGAGTGGCTAAAGTGTAGGTTTTATGGATGAGCCTGGGCATATGTTTTCTCCCTCAAACTGCCGCCCAAATCGACCACCAGCATCGTGGTTTCCCACCCTTCGTCCGTTATCTCTCTATCTCTCTCTTTCTGTAGCGGTGACTGCGACATGGAGCGATCGGCAAGACGCGACGGCGGCTGACCAGGCGCCGGTGGCGGACCGTTGCCCCCCTCCCTCCCTCCTTCTCTCTCTCTAGTGTAGTGTGGTGGTCGGGGTTTGGGGTTGAGATGCCCCCCTGGCGCACGGTCTCTCCCCCCGTAAAAGAGAAAGGGGCTTCGGCCCCTTATTTGCTTTTTCTTCTTTTTTTCTTTTTTTTGACTCAAACTGTTCAGTAATCGGTATCGCTAGTCTAGTTTGTATCCCGAACTCTAAACCCGAATCATTAATATGGCCTTCTATCGACTATTCATTCCCAAATACGTTAAGGTTCAATTTATTAAACCTCAAAACTAATTCTAAGGTTAACAACCAACTCGCATCTGGGAAACGACTAAACAAATCGAATAAGGACTAAATTAAACTATCGATCTAATTCAAGGGCACAAATAGCACGAATTTACTTTAAAATCAATAATAACAATAATAATTCTTTTTAATAAAATTATCGCTCACATAAGCACATCGATACTAATTTAACTCATATGGTTAACAAAAATATGAATTTTGTAAACTTACTTCTATATGGCATAACTTCTTACTAAAAAAGAATTACTATTGTTATTATTGGTTTTAAAGTAAATTCGTGCTATTTGTGCCCTCAAATTGGATCGATAGTTTAATTTAGTCACTATTCGATTTATTCGTCGTTTCACGAATGCGAGTAGGTTGTTAACCTTAGAATTAGTTTCAATGTTTAATAAATCGAACCTTTATATATTTGGGAACGAATAGTCGATAGAAGGTCGTATTAACGATTCGGGTTTAGAGTTTGGGATACGAACTAAACTAGAGGTACCAATTACTGAATAGGTTGAGATAAAAAAAAAAAAGAGGAGTAAAAAGGGGGCTAAGCCCCTTTCTTTCACGGCAGAAAATCATGAAAAGGGGAGGGGGCCTTTCTTCGAGCTCCTCACGACCCCCCCGACCACCACATTGCACCAGAGAGAGAGAGGAGAGGAGGGGCGACGGTCTGCCGCCGGCAACTGGTCGGCCACCGTCGCGCCCAGCCAACCCCGTTCCATGTCACAGTCATGCAAGGGGGCAGAGAGAGACACCGATCAAGCGAAAGAGAGAGAAGGAGGGAGGTCGAGGGCACGCCTAATCGACGCCGGCAAGGTGGCACCGGTTGGTCGGGCATTGGCGAACACCAAGAGCCGTCTGAGTGAAGGGTTTGAAAGCTAAGGCTTCGGGTTTGGCAAGACATTCGAACTAGGGTTTGGTTAGCAGCTTGGATGTGCAATTGGTACTCAATTGGTGCTCACTGAGTTAGGCTTAGGTTGAATTCGAAGATATGCACGGTTTGGGGGATAGCTGAGCAGTCAGCGAGCAAGGATTAAGGATTGGGGTTTTCCAACACCCGAAGTTGATCCCAAAGCCCTTAGAATGGGTCCTTAGCTTGGAATCAAGTGGGTGTTTCTTGCCTCCTAAGTATTAGTAGATTCGGAAACGTTTTAGCCTAAACGATGATGCGTGTCTGCTTAGGTTTAGTTCATTTCATGAAATATGTAATGAGAAACTATGCATGTTAAGTTCGATGGAATACACGCCTGAAAATATAGTTCGAAATGAGTTATGCATGTTCAGGTTCGATTCAAGTGGATTCAGTTATTACATGCCTGAAAATATAGTTCGAAACGAGTTATGCATGTTTAGAATCGATTCAAGTGAATTCAGTTATTACATGCCTGAAAATATAGTTCGAAATGAGTTATGCATGTTTAGATTCGATTCAAGTGAATTCAGTTATTACATGCCCGAAAATATAGTTCGAAATGAGTTATGCATGTTTAGGTTCGATTCAAGTGAATTCAGTTAATGCATGCGTGACGGGTTATAATTGATAGGCTAACCAAGGCCGCACATTTCTTAGCCGTTAAGGCCACTTTTACCTCTGAGCAGTTGGCTAATTTGTACATTAAGGAGATAGTTAGATTGCATGGTGTGCCACTCAGTATTGTGTCAGATTGTTATACCAAATTCGTATCTTGCTTCTGGCATGGTTTTCAAAGAGCAATGGGCACAGAACTACAGTTAAGTACAGCCTTCCACCCTCAGACAGATGGATAATGAGAAAGAACCATCCAAATCCTGGAGGACATGTTGAGAGCCTGTGCACTCGATTATGCTAGAACTTGGGATCATAACTTGCCTCTACTCGAGTTTGTGTACAATAATAGTTATCACGGCAGCATAGGCATGGATCCTTTCGAGGCTTTATATGGTAGACATTGTAGAACTCCTACTTGCTGGAATGAAGTAGGTGAAAGGGAACCTTCCAAGGTTGAATTAATTGATCAAATGATCGAAATAATCAAGACAATCCATAAGAGGCTGCAAGTTGGACAGAGTAGGCAAAAGAGCTACGCAGATATTAGGAGAAGGCCACTGGAGTTTGAAGTTGGAGACCATGTATTTCTGAAAGGGTCCCCAACTCAAGGGAAGCATAAGATTTGGGCAAAAAGGAAAACTGAGCCCGAGGTTCATTGGACCATTTAAGATTCTGCAGAAAGTGGGATCAATTGCGTATCAATTGGCCTTACCGCCCTCATTGCAAGGCATTCACGATGTATTTCATGTATCCAGTCTTCGAAAATATGTTCCAGATCCGGATTATGTCATCCGATGTGAACCCCTGCAAGTCAAAGAGAATCTCACCTATGTAGAAGAACCCATTCGGATTTTGAAGAAAACGAAAAAGAAGCTCAGAAACAGGAGCATTTCGTATGTTAAGGTGTTATGGAAACATCACAAGGTGGCAGAAGCAACTTGGGAATTGGAAAGTGAAATGCGTGAAATATACCCTGCGCTATTTCTAACAGGTAAGCAATTTCGAGGATGAAATTCTTTTAAGAGGGGAGAGTGTAAGGGCCGCACTTTCATTCTGTTGCTGACTAATTGTTTTAGTTGCTAAATTTACGAATTTGCGCTTGAATTATATTTCAACAAGGGTATTAAGTCAACTGTGTGCGTTTTTAACGATTAATTTCATTAAAAAGAACGACTACATGATTATTACCGATGTTACTTATTTATAAATTATTGAATCGATGCTAACCCGAGTTTTTAAAATCGTTTTTGTTTTATTTAGTCGATTCCTGAATTTTAAATTAAAATGTTAGTTGTAGGACGTTTCAACTCGAGTTTAGTCTAATCGCTAACGAGTTTGGGACTAGAAGCTAGCTATATTGGTTAATTGAGTAACCAAAAAAAAAGGAAAAAGGGGAAATTAGATTAAGGAGGGGTGCGAAATCGGGTCTTAGAATCGAGAGGACCCGGCCCACCTCCCTCTCTCTCTAACACTCGCTGCTCTCTCTCTCCCCCCTCTCATCGGTAACCACTGGCCGGCGTCTGGCATCACCGCCGTCCGCCACACGTCGCTGGTGAGACGAGGCAGCCACCGGTCCCCTACCCACGCGTTACGGCTGTCCATTACACCACTCTCCACCTTCCACTTCTCACGGCCCAAATAACCCAAAAAACCACGCGTCTACCGCCCCAAATTCACCACCGACGTGGCGGAATCCAACCACCCACATCACCGTCGACCTCCTCTATAAATTGGGGGTCATATTCAGCCCCAAATCAGCCACAATTACCACTCAGTCGAAAGTTAGGGTTCAAGCCTTGCAAGTGCACGATTGGGGGTTCGAGTTCAGGGAATTAGGGCGTGAGTTTGCTGCCAATTAGGTAGGAATTTAGGCTAATCCAAGTAAGTGTTCTTCTCCTCCTGAATTATTATTACGTTCGAAAATGTTTTAGCTTAAACGATGATGCATGTTAGCTTAGCTTTAGTTAATTCCATGGAAACTGTAATGAGAAACTATGTAGGTTAAGTTAGATGGATTATATGCCTGAAAGTTTAACTCGAATTGAATTATGCATGTTTAGAATCAATTTTAGTATGTTCAATTATTACATGCCTAAAAGTTTAGTTCGAGACAAGCTATGCATGTTTGGAATCAATTTTAGCATGTTCAGTTATTACATGCCTGAAAGTTTAATTCGAACTGAGTTATGCATGTTTTGAATCAATTTTAGTATATTGAGTTAACGCATGCCTGAAGGGTTGACTTGAATGGTAACTTTGATATAATAAACGAATGCCTGGAATTGTATTATGTTTAAATGACCTGATTAGGTTCGAATAGTAACTTCAATGTGATAAATGAATGCCTAAAGTCGTATTATGCTTAAATGAGATAAATAGGTTCGAATAATGACTTCGATATAATAAACGAATGTTTAGAATCATATTATGTTTAAATGACTTAATTAGGCATGAAATGTAACTTTGAGAGAATGAATGAATGCCCCGAATTGGTACTTGTCTATTTAGTTGAATTATGCTTATGAAATATGTTTCGACATAATATTTGAATGACGAACTGAGCATGTTTACATCCCTTAACTACAATATATGAATGTAATCGTGTTTCATGCTTAGTTAGTTTAACTTAGCTTACTAAACGTCCGCTTCAAGTTAAGGTCGTATGAATTCCTATACATATGTATATATGTGTGTATGATTATAACCGTTGGTTGCAGCGCACTGCTAATTGTTGGTTGTTTATTCGGTAAGTTAAGCATTGGTAAGTTACGTAAGTTTATGTATCGCTTTTCAGTATGTCATAATGATTAGGATGCTAGATTGTGAAATTGAAACCGAGATGGTAGTTGGATGAATTGAGGTAGAACTATGAGTGGTTCGAGGACCTGTGGTCGATTCCTATGTGAGGAGGGAGTCTGGGCTGTGATTACCGCAGTGGTGTGGATTACGAGGCCGTGTGTGGCTCATTGTGTTGTTGAAATGATTATGAAGTGCTTGAATGTATTATGTGCAAATCCCTTCCCTTTTATGTTATTAAGATGTATTATGCATGTGAAGGTGTTGTTTTAAAAAAAAAAAGATGTTTCTGGTGTTTTAAAACAATGATAGCCATGACTATTAGCAATCAATGGCCTATTTTAGCTACACGAACTTCGTTTTGGGAGTGAACTCACTTGAACGGGAGAATCCCTAAAGAATTTGATTAAAAAGAAAGTGCGATGTGTGAGAAAAGGATTTCACTATGAGAGGTAGCAAAACTATTAGCCGTTATGGCCGATACGCTTTTAATTGGCTAAGATATTGTGCTTCGGACAATATGTTATGAATGATGTTAGCCTAGGGGATAAGTCCTGGTACTAAGAGACCCTAGAAGACCCTGACGAGGGTAATGATCCGATATGTTATATGTAGTCGTTCCGGGAGTGAGAGCTTAGTGTGAGCGTTAGGTCTCACTATGGGGTTGAGAATAGATCTCACCGAATCAGCACCCTGTAATGATCTTATGCCAGAAGTATTTTCTTACTAAGCTAAGAAAAGCAATTGGCCTTTGTCATTTTATATGTTTCGAAAGGAAAGAAGGTTTTTACGAGCCCTAAGAGACCATATGGAATGAAATATGAAAAGCTTATAAGGGTCGTTGTACGACCAATATGAAATGAAATCTCTTTTAAAAGAACAAGTGCCTCAAGAGGTTAAGAAAAATGTTTTCAATGAAAGAAAGAAAGTTTTCTATGAATGCTTGATGAAATGATTCTTAAGCATAGTTGAATGTGGATTCTAATATCATGTGGCCTCATCCTTCTTACTACATCAAACCTGTCTGGTTAAAAGTGCATGAATTGCATAAGAAAGCTTATAGCATGTTAAAAGTTCTATGAATCAAGGCATATTTCTTGAATGAATAAATGTTTAAAATGAGAATAGCCTACGACTGTGCCACATAGCTTAATATGATGATTGATATTACATAAATGCTTGATACGTTGTTAGTATGAGTAGCATTGCCTATAAATGGTTTTGTTTTAAGGAGTGGAGGAACACTCACTAAGCATGTGGTGGCTCACTCCATTTCCTTTCCGCTTTTTCTCCAGGTGATGAATGAATAAAAGACAGTGTCTGCTTTCTAGGACTACCAATCGTTTTTGCAGGTGATCCTGTGCAGCAATGTTTGTGAAGCTGCCTGAATCATTATTTTGGCTAAGGAAGTGCATGAATCGAGCATGTAGTGGCTCTGGTGGTGTGTAAACCTATTTAAATTATTCAAATAAGTGTTTGTAAAGGCATAAGCCTCAACCCCGAGTGTGTGACTCGTGGGAAACTTTTAGTTTTTGTTGAATTTTGTTGTAAACTCATAGGTACCCCTTAAGTTCGCAACGCAAACTATACAAATGTTGCAATTACAGGCGGAACTCTTGCAGTTTCATTCTAGAAATTCCCTAACTGACCTAGAGTTAGGTAGAATTTTTAAGAGAGTCATTAGTCATGACAGCCTTAGGGGTCTCCCTTGGGGGATCCTGGCAGTGTGACATCCCTTGGGGGTAGAGGGGTGTTACATTGGGTGGTATCAGAAAAGAAGAAAAGTTTTCTGTGCATGCTCTGTGCTTGTCTAACGAATGAAATGTGAATGAGATTTCAAGTGAGGTTAAGTAAAGTGTTTTTATAACAAGAAAGAAAGATGCTTGTGCATATCATATGAATGAGATCTAAGTAAAGCATGCTAATGAAAGTAAAGCGTTATGTGAACATTCCAAGTATAACTTATGAATGAGATGCTGAGTAAGATACGATCATAAAAAAGAAAGCCTTATGATCATATTTCATGCAAACCCTATGAATGAGATTTGAATGAGACTTGAAATTTGTGTGTGCCTTATGTATATCATATGAATGAAATACCAAGAAAAGTATGACTATGAAAAGAGATAACCTGATGTGCACATCATATGAATGATATTTTATGTATAGTTTGAATAGAATGCTAAATAGTTATGTTTATGAAAAAGAAAAGTTCCTGTGACTAGCCTCATTGCTTGCTTATGTGAATTAAGTGCTTGGTTTTAAGAAGTTGGTTATTTAGGAGCCTAGAAATATGTTCGAGTGGTTAAAATGAACTTTATGTTTAGTGATCCTTCTATAAGGGTTTTATGAATGCCTAATATGATAGTAAAGTATGAATACGTGATATGTGACTATTAAAGATATTATTACCTGCAACAGTTTTGGTTTTGAGGGGGTCGGGGGATGGTCACTGAGCGTGTGGTTGCTCATCCCACTACTCTTTCCCGTTTCCCCCCCAGGTTTTCTTTGTGACCGGAAGAAATTGAGTTAGCTATGTCAAGATGGAGTTTATTCTCACTTGCAAGGCGTCATGTGTGCCTACTTACGTCCTTAATGAAGTCATAAAAAGTATTCTTAGTTTGCAAACGTTTGTAAACAATTATTCTAGTTCATATAATGCATATGGTGTGAAGGTCACTCTGTATGACCGTATGAGCCAACCATTTAATTAGTTAGATGTCTTCTTGATTAAAGTTAGTTATGTTTTAGGATGTAAACCCCAATACTCCGGTTGTGTGAACCGCTAAGTCGTATCTTTTGTTTATTCTTTATTAATGAACTGTTCTGGTTGGTGTACTCCGAGCGAGTGGCTCGTTGAGTTACGAACTCCGGTGTGTAGCCATTGAGCTTGTTTTAAATGTTTTACGCTTCCGTTGATTTATAGGGGTTTATTGTAAGGCTTTTATCCTGGAAACGGTCAGTTTTTAGGGGAAATTCTATCAGTTTCGTCCCAGGAATTTAATAGAAAGTTAAATAAATGTAACACTCCCGACCCTACGGGCTAGGGGTGTTACATTGATGGTATCAGAGCATAGTCCTATGATCATTGGCCGTGACCTGAGTCTTGCATCTCATATAGTCACCTAGAAACATGTTGTGATAATGTGACATATGTTGTGCCTTGTGTGCAAACACTACAACAAATTGTCACTTGTGCCACGATTTATGCCATAGGAAACTTAAAATCATGGTAATTTTTTATTCTTGCCATGAGAAAAATATTCCCTTAAACTGGAAATTAAAATTATGTCATGAATTACAATTTTTGTGGCCAAAAAATCACTTGTGCCACAAATAGATACTGGCCGTGAAAATAATATGCCATAGTTAGAAATGCTCATGGAAACAAGGTACTGATGCCACGAATAAATATTACATGTGGCAACAATTAGCCATGGCTAGAATGTACAGTGACAAAAAATTACTTGTGCCGTGAGTAAATGGTATATGTGGCAATTGTATGCTACGAATTTGAATTTTCATGACAAAAAAGTACTTGCGCCACGAGTAAATAAAATGAGTGGCAATAAGTGTTAGAATACCTGTGGACGTAGCTAACACATTGTCAGTGAATCACGTTAAATCTGTATGTGTTTGTCAATTTGTTCATACTTTCTCGCATCTGTTATAACAATAACTTATGTGACAAGCAAGTGTACCTATATATAGCAAATTAGCAATAAAAAAAAGCATAAGTTCATGGTTTTTAGGCCTTGTACAAACAAATCAAACTCTTTAAATAATTTGATTCGCCTAAACATTAGTTTTATGCAAAAGACAAGTATCAATGTGCTGGTTTGATTATGCTCTACCTCTCTACTAGATTGTCTTTTTCCAAGCTATCACATAATTTCATCCCATTCCATCTTTAATTCATTTAACAAATTTTATATGATACCACATTTTTATTAGATTTTAATCACTTCAATATATCTTAGTTAATTTAGGGGGTTCTCTACATAAAATGTGTCTTGACATATACATGTCTTTTTCCAAGCACTTTCACAATTATTGAAATAAATGGGTCTTCACTGCCAGAGATTCCATGGGTTGCTATTCCTGCTACTTTAACTATTCAGACTTCAACTTCTCCAAACTTGTCTTGCTTTGGTTTCACGATCCCCGTTTCCACCATCAGTGCCCCACCTGAAATGTCTTCGATTTGCTCCATTCTCTCTCTTCACCGCTCAAAATTTAGCTCTTCCTCAGTGCAAACCCTTGAATCTGTGAATTTGCTTGGGCGAATTGAAGATCCAAGCCATCATCTGGAACTCCTAGCCATGGATTCCCATCGAAAACCTCCACCGAGATCTCCACCCAACCGCCGCTGGCGAGACAGCCACCGCCAACAAAGGACAGAGACCTCGTGCTCTAGATCCGCCATTCTAGAGCTGCAAATTTGACCTAGGCATCGCTCACCTCCCAACCCGAAGATGATGGCTTGCCAGAGAATTGAAGCACACAGACACTACAGCTTAGAGGTATGTCAAGCCCAATTTTTCCCCTCCTGGTAAGCATATCGAAAGCCCAGAATGCAAAAATACAAATTTCTTTCCATAAAAACAATTGAAAATGCAATTTCGTAAATAAAAGGGAAAAATAATGAGTAATTTTCCAATTTTATTTTTTTTAAAAATGAGACAAAATATGCTAAATTTTCGCGCGCAGGTTTAGTGTTGGAGGCAGTATGTAATTAGGGTAAAAGTCGGAAAATTGTGGCGGCTATTGAGGAGTTGGAACGATATAAAAATTTCTCCCTTCTCAACCATCTGTAACTTCTCCTCAAGAACAGTTAGTTCAGGTAGTTTGATAGTTTATTCATCAATTTTATGTAATTATAGATGAAATTGTGGTGTCCTGTGGAAACTGTGTTTAATGGTTCTATTCTGACCTATGCGTATACTCGTATTTAATTTCATGTGTTTGATTGTTCTGTTATGAGCCTGTATACTTGAGTTTTATCCCTGTTCTGTTCTGTTCTGAGCAAAACAATTACCTAAGGGAGTAAGTGGGTTCTTAAAGTCACCTTTTCACATTTGGACATTTTCTGAACCCCTGAAAACCATGTATTGAGAGAGCTTCTCATCACTTTCTCTTGGAAACTTTTTTTGAGGCTCTAATCAGCATAAGTAATTCAATAGGGGAATGGCTTTATTGTCCCTGTTTGTTTGGTTTGAAGTGTTGGAATGTTGTGAAATAGAAATGATGGTGGGACACTGTTAATACTGTGTTGGAACACCCTAAACATTTGATGTGTTCAATAGGAGCATATGGTCAGCAATTAGTCTCTGGACATTTTGTCAAACATTGCAAGAATAGTGTATAGTAACTATCATTTTGGTTGTCCTAACTAGCTCCGTCCCTCTATCACTATGTCCTAAGACTTTCAAAGTATCTCCTTAAGTAGTATCAATAAGTGTGAAGGCTTTATCAACGATCTTGCATGTTTAAAATGTCACTTTAAACAGCCTAAGAACATACATTATGGGTTTATGATGTACAGTACATTTGACAACTTGTTACATGTTATATGAAGCCTTCTAAACTTCTGAATGCTTATCTATATTCAATGTCCCTAAGAATTTCATTTGCTTCATCTTATAGGTGCTGAAGTTCATTTCATGTTATCCAATTAAAAATTAGGCAATATGTTGTATGAGAATTGCAAACTGTTAGTAATTGTCTTAATATTTAGGGTCAAAATAATTACCTTATCAAGAGGACTATGTTATCCCTTTTGAGATATCTCTTATGTATGTTTCTTATTTGACACAGTCTTTTTAGTATTGAAGTTTGATATGTCAATCAGTCTTCTTTTTACCCCGTTTTACAGGAGCAGATTTTCTGGCTATCTAATTGGGTTTAGTGGTGTCATTCTCAGCTGCAGCAGTGCTTTCTAACCTTCTTAGGTATAGTTTCTGAGATAATTAACTCTTTATGGAATACATATAGTCCTCTGTTCATTTTATGCTCCCTTACTTTGTTTGCTTATTAGTATTGAATTTTATGCCTTATTAATATGTATGTTGGAGTACATATACTGTGTTATTAGTGTTGAAGCCAAATTTGGCTTAACGTAATTAGAAATAGGATTGCTGAAGATTCTGTCATTAGTTTGTTTTTGGTGCTTGACTATTCTCTTATAATTTTTGTTTTTAGTTTTTCAGTTAGTTTTTGGTGCTCAACATAATTAGAAATATGTATGTTGTTGTTTTAATTTTTTTCATTCTAAAAATCCTAATATTTTATTCTTATTTTAAATGTTATGGCGTAGATTATTTTACCCTTAAAACAAATGATCGATAATTCAGAACAAGTCAAGAACAGAGTAGAATGGATGACTTGCGGTAATAGACAAAGTGACTTATACATAAATGGAGTCAGGGAGTTTCTCGATTTTGCTTTCTCTAATATGCCTACTAGCACTAATGGTGAAGAATATAAGGTCCCTTGTCCTTGTAAACGGTGCAACAATAGTCGTCATAAGACAAGGAAAGACATAAATGAAGACCTTTTTATGAATGGTATAGTATGTGGGTATACTCGATGGATTTATCATGGTGAATATGCACCTTCTCTTAAACGACCCAGGAAGGATTTAGAAGAAGATAATCATCTTGATAGTATTTTTGAAATGATACATGAAGCTTGTGGTCCTTTAAGTGATGATGAACTCATCATGGATGACGGAGTAGATAATCATGAGCATTCAAATAATAGCAAAGAATTAGAAATTTATGAAAGGCTGATGAAAGATGCTAAAGAATTGTTATATCCTGGGTGTGATGAGTTCTCAATGTTGTTATTTATTCTCAAGTTGTTTCAGATTAAGTGTGTGGATGGGATGACAAACAAAGCTTTTACTAATATGCTTCAGTTGTTTAAGAGTGTGTTACCTAAAGGTGCAGCCCTCGACATATTATGAAGCACGAAAGATGATAACTAATTTAGGCTTTGGGTATGAGAAGATAGAAGCATGTGCCAATGATTATATGCTTTTTTGGAACGAGAATTCTAACCTTGAAGAATGTTTAATATGCCATTCTAAACGTAGTGAAACTTCTACGTAGGTGTTACGTTATTTTCCAATAACACCTAGACTGCAAAGGTTATATAGGTCATCAAAAACAGCAGAGGATATGACATAGCATGCAAACAAACGGGTCGATGATGGGGTTCTTAGACATCCTACTGACTCAAAGGCTTGGAAGTCTCTCGACGAGTTATACCCATCATTTGCTGCTGATTCTAGAAATGTAAGGTTAGGTTTAGCTAGTGATGGCTTCAATCCTTTCGGTGGCCTTCGAAGTGATTATAGTATATGGCCAGTGGTGCTTATTCCATATAACCTTCCACCCTGGTTGTGTATGAAACAACCATATTCTTTTTTGTCCTTACTAATTCCTGGACAGAGTGCCCCAGGTAACAACATTGATATATACTTGTAACCTTTGATTGAAGAGTTGAAGGTGCTTTGGGATGTTGGGGTTCGAAGTTATAATGCTCTAAGAGAAGAATATTTTCAAATGCATGCTGTTGTCATTTGGACAATTAATGATTTTCCAGCTTATGCCAACCTATCTGGGTGGTCTACCAAGGGTTACAAAGCCTGTCCTTGTTACGGTAATGAAACTAGTTCATTTCGATTACCCAATTGCTAAAAATGTTGCTATATGGATCGTCATCGTTTCTTGCCACTTGATCATAAATTTCGAGATAGTAAATCACTCAATGGAAAAGTTGAGAGGAGAAGTCCTCCCGAGGTACTATCTGGTGCTCAAATTTTTCCCAAGTAAGTGATCTTAAAGGCATGAAATTTGGGAAAACAATACCGATCCTTAAAAGAGATGATAATTGGAAAAAGAGCAGCATTTTTTTTGAACTTCCATATTGGAGTAGGCTTTTGCTTCGCCATAACCTTGATGTGATGTATATTGAGAAAAACGTATGTGACAATATTATGGGCACTTTGTTAGATATCGAGGGGAAATCAAAAGATAACATAAAGGCTAGACATGATCTAAAGTCTCTAAATATCATGAAGCATCTTGCTCCTAAGCTGGTGCATGGAAAATGGCAAATTGCACCAGCATTGTACACACTGTCGACGGTAGAAAAAGAAAAGGTGTACAAGTTTTTAGAGGCAGTGAAAGTTCCAGATGGATATTTATCGAACTTCTCAAAGTGTATCAACCTTGAGAAACGTAATATATGGGGACTTAAAACCCATGATTGCCATGTGCTTTTGGAGCAGCTATTGCCTCTTGCAATTCATGGAGCGTCTCATGCTAAAGTCTATGATGTGGTGGCTAAACTGAGTCTGTTTTTTAAGAATTTGCGTTCTAAGTCTTTGAAATTGGAAGACTTAGATAATCTTGAGTTGCAGATCACTCTTACTCTATTTGACATAGAGAAAGTATTCGTCCCCTCATTTTTTGACGTGACGGTAAACTTATGTGTTCACCTTGTAAGAGAGGCAAAACTTTGTGGACCAGTCCATTACCGATGGATGTATCCGATTGAAAGGTACGTAATTGTTGTGATCTTGTAAATTATAAACTTTGTATAAATAACAAACTTAATAATAATTAGGATGTTACCTTATTGTTGTAGCCTCTTGTGAAAGCTAAAGTGTTATGTCCGCAATAAAAGCAAACCTGAGGGGTCTATTGCAGAAGGATATATTATTGAGGAATATATGCTTTTTTGCTCAAAATATATGCATCACATTGAGACAAAGTTTAATTAAGTGGAACGAAATGCCGATGAGACAAATCAAATTTATGAAGGTCTATCAATATTTGCACCTTGCGGCACTCCTTTAGGAAAGGGCAAACGAAACCTTCTTATAAGTGAAGAATTCAATCAAGCCCCAGATTATGTATTGAAAAATTGTGATGAAGTTGGATCTTACTTACAATACGACTCTAGTCATTATTAATTGGAATTTTTCAATTATTTTTTGAATAGCTTTTCCATTAGAACATATACTAACATAACTTTTGCCAATAGTGAGTACGAACAAGGTCAATTCACCTAAGAATTTTGGGAATGATTTCGTGATCGAGTATGTTACCTCATCATCATTGACTCCTTCCCTTATTTTACAACTATTAATCCATTGAGGACTAAATATTTTCCCCCTATTTTTTACCCTTTTTTATTAGACCATAGACGTATGCGACGAAGGCAATGATCAGGTTGCAAAAGATTTGCGGACATTAGCGTTAGGCCCTTCTCAAAGTATGCAACGATTCCAAGGATATATAGCAAATGGTTTTAGGTTTCACACAAGGGAAGTTGAAATGAAGAGAAAGAATCAAAACAATGGAATAATGGTAAAAGGGGCAGACGACTCTGGAGAGATTGATTACTATAAGGTGCTTACAGACGTAATCTCACTACGATATTTAGATGGTAGATGTGTTATCCTTTTCCGTTATGACTGGTGGGATGTCCATAACCACAGCAAAGGAGTGAAAGTTAATAAGTATGGATTTGTTACTGTTAATACTCGACGCCAGCTCAAAACACAAGACCCATATGTTTTAATGTCTTAAGCTTCTCAAGTTTTCTATGTTGAGGATGGGCATGACCCAAACTGGATTGTTGTCGTTAAGACACAACCACGACATCACTATGACGTCCTAGAGAAGGAAACTTTTGAAGAAGATCCCTTCAACAAAGTGATTCAAGGCCATTACTAAATGAGTCCCTGTATGAAGAAGACGAAGATGAGGTTCATGCTTACAGTAGAGATGATATGCATGATTCAGTTATGGAGGCAAATAATCTTAACCAACCAAGAGAGTTTAATGGCCTTATATGATCGTTGCTGCACTTAACTAGTTATGTATGGCTCGAGAAGGCCGATTGAGTAAAAATGGTGAGTTGTGCATTAGTGTACAAGTCCAATAGCTCTCCCCGCACCTTCAGGTGACGCTAACTTCATTGGTGCAATATGTTCCTAATGTGCTAATTGACTTCATTGATTGACTTTTAGGCATTCCGGTTAAACCAATCGGATGTATGTGAGTCGTGTGTTAGGATGTGAGCCCAATTTATTTCCGTGTTCGTATGTGAGCTAAGTGATGTTCTGAGTGGTAAATGTTTTCTTCGTGTGCTCTGATAAGACGATCAATAGTTCAAGCACATCGATTTAAACTTGAACGATTGAAAAATCTCTCTCTAAGCTCATCTTTGCCCCTGAAGTATGATTTGCTCCTCGGGCCCCAGAATGGAGTGAGCAGATGTACCCGAAGGTTGGTAGAGAGAAAGCTAGAAGCAGTTAATCATCCTTTTATTAAAAACAAAGAGATTCAAAATAGATAAACTATTTTTCATCCTTTGAAACTCAAGATTTTGAGATGTTAATGTCGTTTTGACTGTCGAGTCAAGTTTATCTTACACCGAAGGATTAGCTTTCTGTTAGTGATGATAAGGGAGTTTAGATTCACAAATGCATTCCCGTATGTGTATCAAATGTTGCTTATAAATGTGTATGTGCTAAGATGTGTACGACGATAGAAATCCTTCGTAATAGGCTAGGAAAGGAATAATGGGAAATTAGTTGCTATGATTGACAACCCTACTAAATGGTACCTTGCTGTTTTGAATATTGAATTGCCTGAGTGAAATTAGGGGATATTTTCGCATGCATGCTTGAAAAACTAAATGCTAGTTATAGGATTTCATTAAACATTGCGTAAGAGTACCTACTATTCCCCTTTCTTGCCAGTGTTGCCTAAGCCGTGCATTACTTGCATTCTAATATATGGATTGTTATTAGTTAATGGGTGACGATGTTTTGGCTCGAACGAACCCTAATACACCTAGAAAGCATAAGGGGGAAGAACCTAGCAGACTTGGAAATTGTGCATAGTAAATGATCCTTACTAAGGTAAACGACCTACAGAGAGACTCCTATGATCACCTGTGAGATGGGTGTACCTCATAAGACTTCAACGCGTACCTATAAGACCAGTAATGTCAACCATACTCAAACAACCCTAGTAGCGGGACACCAATCCTTCCTAAATAGGACAATGTTTGGGGTAAGCCATTGACCACAAGTTGCAAAGGGGGATTGTACGCGTATATACAATTCTAAGTGTTCTTTCTATGTGAGGACCCCGTCAGTCTGCATGTCTTAAGGATTTCTTATGATGCCAAGTAATGCTATGTGATGTCTCTATTGCCTTGCTATGAAATGAAAACCCCCTAGTTAAGTAACTCAGTTTTGAAATGCTTCGATTTTGTATGCTAGTGAATAAGCTTGACTTGAGTCGGATCGGTATGTGACTTGATTATTCAGATTATCTAAGCTTGGTGATTCATGACATGGCATAACCTCTGACTTGTTGCTTGCATTCCGTGAATTCTATGATTCCGCATAATAGCTGAATAACTGCATACACACATATTGAAGCATGATGAGACGACCTTGGAAACCTGCTTTCACATATTCTTGCCTTTGTATGATTGATCCGAGTAGTGCAGCGGAAGCATATAGGCCCCATAAGCCATAGACCCAGGACTTATCCTTTTACTATAGGTTGCAACCGAGGGTTTGCATTTACATACGTTCATATAGGTACATTCTTACGTGACAATGAATGAGTTTAAGTGTCGTCTAGTATCAACATGGCGTACGTGTAGTGCTAAGCTCATAGGAGCCTATATAGCTACTTTGGACTTGTTAATAAATAGTCATTGGTGTGATTTGTCAAATAGTATAATCTCTGAGCCATTGTTTACACTCCACGAATTTTATTATCTTATGGTATAGCTCGAGTGGTTGTATACACATGTATTTAATGCATGATGTAATGACTGTAAGAGGCTGCATTCGCATATGTTCACCTTTATACATTTCATATTTTAGGAGGGAAGTATGATAATGTATCCAAGGTCATATTTAAATTCTTTATCCTAAATTTGGTGTGTGAGTTACATAAAATGACCATTAGCATAATTGATCCAAGTGTCATGGCATGACATGATTGTGCTATCTTATAACATGTGTTACGTGATATTCTTATAAGGGTACAAAGGGGTGTAGATTCCTGTCTATGACCATGTCATCTTACTTGCATATTCTCAGTTAGTGGAGATAATTAGTTCTCTATGAAGACCCTATGGTTGAACTTTCCATTAGCTAAGCTATTATGATTATCTCGTCTAGTTATTATCTTTTCAGCTACACAGTCTGGCTAGAAATCCTTTGTTTAGTTTATTGTAGTTCTAACATGAGACATAAGCTTAGGAGCTCTTGAGTAATTCCTCTACTAACTCCCATGTTGCTTGCTGTATTATGCCCTGTAACTCACATGCTTGAGCAACTATTTTGAAAATATGTGCATATAAATTAAGTACTTAGAAGCCTTCCTTCCCCTATGAAAACTTCTAGTCCCGGTGGGCGATCTCTGCCCGAAACAACGTGCTTACAAGTAACATACTGAACCCCCACTGCCCATCAGCCTGCATTCTTAGCATGCCATTTTTCTTCCAAGTTCCTTCTTACTTACTAATTGATAGCACCACGAATCACTCTCAGTAATGTACAAGTTATATCCTTGTAACAGTGATTGATGTTGCTCATAATTATTAGCCTTTCAGATACTGAGTTATCTTTTGTCTTTGCTATCTTGGTGTCCTTGCTACTTTGCTGTGAGAAGGAAGCCTTGGTTGACTGACTTGATTTTGAAATAAATTCGATTTCTTCATGTTTCAGAATGAACTTGGTTAAGTTGAATCCCTTGATATAACCTCGAAATATTATGTTAAGGTTGCCATACATGAAAATCCTTTAAATGTCCAATTGTGTTAATGTGTAAGTGTAGAGTAGTCATTGCTATTCTAGTATTGCTTAGATAAAAATTTTAAAGATGATGTTCATTTAAAATAAGTTTGATATGGTTATTCACGCCAACTCATTTGCCCCTCTTCAATGCGATTTGCCCTCGACACCTAAATAGAGTGAGTAGATGCTTAAAGAGGATTGGCGAAGAGGAGACTGGATACCATAAGCCTTTTTCTTTCGATTTAAAAGAAGTAGTGTCTCCAAAATAAAACCTTTTGGAAACCTACTGCGTAGATCCTAGTTGTGCGCATACGTTCTAGGAATGACCGAACTTAAGTTTAGAATTTTGAGGATGAAATTCTTTTAAGGGGGAAGAGTGTAAGACTCACATCCTTTATTTTACGTTAAATTGGCTTCCTTACGTTCTACGTTACAAAATTCGTATTTTTATTAACCATATGAGTTAAATTAGTATCGATGTGCTTATGTGAGCGATAATTTTATTAAAAAGAATTATTATTGCTATTATTGATTTTAAAGTAAATTCGTGCTATTTGTGCCCTTAAATTAGATCAATAGTTTAATTTAGCAGTTATTCGATTTATTTAGCCGTTTCCCGAATACGAGTAGGTTGTTAACCTTAGAATTAGTTTTGAGGTTTAATAAATTGAACCTTAACGTATTCGGGAATGAATAGTCGATGGAAGGCCGTATTAATGATTCGTTTAGAGTTCGGGATACAAACTAGACTAGCAATACCAATTACTGAACAGCTTGAGTCAAAAAAAAGAAAAAAAAAGAAAAAGCAAATAAGGGGCCGAGGACCCTTTCTCTTTCATGAGGGGAGAGACCGTGAGCCAGAGGGGCGTCTCAACCCCAAACCCCAAGCACCACACTACACCAGAGAGGGAGGAAGAGGGAGAGAGGGGGGCAACGGTGGCCAGGTCTATTGCCGTCATGCCTTGCCGGCCGCTCCATGTCGCAATCACCGCGACAGAAAGAGAGAGAGAGAGAGAGAGAGATAACGGACGAAAGGTGAAAAACCACAATACTGGTGGTCGATTTGGGCGACAGATTGAGGGAGAAAACACATGTCGGGGCTTATCCATAAAACCTACTCTTTAACCACTCCAGATTCCCTACAAATTAGGGGTGAATTCTCAGCCCAGACATCAACCGCAACCTTAAATCAGTGAGCCAATTTCAGCCAAATTGGGGCCTGTTTTGCGTGGGATTGGGTGTGGTTGCAGCAAGGGTCAGACTGTTTTGGGTTCTGTCGGTATAATCAGTGAGCATGGGTCAAGGGGTTGAGGCTTTCGAGCATCCAAATCGAGCCTAAAAGCCGTTAGAACGGGTCCTAAGCATATGCGAGGTGGGTGTTTCTCGCCTCCTAAGTATTAGTAGTTTCGAAATCATTTTAATCCTTAAGTTGCGATGCATGTTAAGTTTAGCTAGTTGTGCCTGAAAGTGACTTCGAATCGTTAAATTTTAGTTAGTTGATTAATACTCGAAAGTGTCTTTGAATTGAAACATGTTTATTTAGTTAATTCATGCCTGATTAATAGTTTCAAATAGAGATGTGAGCACTTAGGATCGATACATGTCTATTTAGTTAATTTATGCCTGATTAATAGCTTCGAAATGATATGTGAGCATTTCAATGCTTGAATAGTTAGTTGATTCATGCCTAATTAGTAGCTTTGAATTAACATGTTAACGCTTCGAATCGATGCTCGGATAATAGTTAATCCATGCCAGAATAGTAGCTTCGAAACATCATATGAACACTTGAAATCGATGCCTGTCCACATAGTTAAATTATGCTTAAATGGCTTCATTAGCCTTGAATAGTAACTTCAATATAATAAACAAATGTCTTAGAACGCATTATGTTTAAATGGCTCAAATAGGTTCAAATAGTAACTTCGACGTAATAAATGAATCCCTTGAATCGTATTATGTTTAAGTGGTTTATTTAGATTCGAATAATGACTTCGATGTAATAAACGAACACCTAGAATCGTATTATGTTTAAATGGCTTAATTAGGCCCGAAATGTAACCTCGAAACAATAAATGAACGCCTCGAATCGATGCTTGTCTTAGTTGAATTATGCTCGTGAAGTAGCTTGGAAACAACATTTGAACGACGAAATGAGCATGTTTACCCCCTTAACTGCAATACATGAATGTAATCGTGTTTTATGCTTAGTTAGTTTAATTCAGCCTGGTAAGCATTCGGTTCAAGTTAATGCGATATGAATACATATATATGTATATATGGTTGTAACTGTTGGCTATAGTGCCCTGCGGAATGGTATTTGCTTGATTAGTAAGCTATGTATTGGTAAGTTTACATATCGCTTTTCAGTATGACATAGGGGATTTGAATGTTATGATTATTAATTTGAAAACCGAGATGGTAGTTGGATGGTTTAAGGCAGAACTATGAGTGGTTCGAGGTTCTTTGTGGTACGGTGCTTATGAGGAGGGAGCCTGGGTTGTGAATTAACCACAATCGTGTGGATTGCGAGGCCATGTGTGGCTCATTGTGCTGAATTGATTGTAAAATACTTGAATGTGATACATGTGGACCCCCTTCCCTTCCATGTCCTCAAGTTATACTATATGCATAAGGGTGAGTTTTTCAAAGGAGGATTTCATATTTTGAAATGATAGTAGCCATAATTATTAGTGCATGATGGCCTCTTTTAACTAAATGAATACAGTTTTAGGAGTAAACTCGCTTGAATGGGAGAATCCCTAAAGAGTTTTATAAAGGCATGCGATGTATGAAAAAGGGATTTTGCTATGAGAGGTAGCAAAATTATTAGCCGTTATGGTCTATACGCTTTCAATTGGCTAAGATAATATGCTTTGGACAATATGTTATGAATGATGTTAGCCTAGGGGATAAGTCCTGGTACTAGGAGGCCCTAGAAGACCCTAACAAGGGTAATGGTCTGATATGTTATATGTAGCCGTCTCAGGAGTAGGAGCTTAAGCGTGAGCGTTAGGTCTCACTATGGGGTTGAGAATAGATCTCACCCAATCAGCACCCTATAATGATCTTATGCCAGATGTATTTGCCTAATAAGTAAAGAAAAGCAGTTGTCATTTTTCCATTTTAAGTATTTCAGAAGAAAAAAAATTTCAAGGGCCATTAAGAGGCCAATTAAATGAAATGTGAAAAGTTATAAGGGTTATTATGCGACCAATACGAAAGAGATTTCCTTTAATGAAAACGAGCCTCAAGGAGGCTAAGAAAAGAGTTTTTATGGGCCTCAAGAGGCTAAGCAAAGTGTTTTCAAGAAAAGAAGAAAAGTTTTCTGAGTATGCTCTGTGTTTGTCTTATGAATGAAATGTGAATGAGACTTCAAGTAAGGCTAAGTAAAGTGTTATTACAAGAAGAAAGAAAGATGCTTGTGCATAACATATGAATGAGATCTAAGTAAAGCATGCTAATGAAAGTAAAGCGCTATGTGAACATTCTAAGTACAACTTATGAATGAGATGCTAAGTAAGATACGATCAAGAAAAAGAAAGCCTTATGATCATATTTCATGCATACCCTATGAATGAGATTTAAATGACACTTAAAATTTGTGTGTGCCTTATGTATATCATATGAATGAAATGCCAAGAAAAGTATGACTATGAAAAGAGATAACCTTATGTGCACATCATATGAATGATGTTTTATGTACAGTTTGAATAGAATGCTAAATAGTTATGTTTATGAAAAGGAAAGTTCCTGTGCTGAGCCTCGTTGCTTGCTTATGTGAATTGAGTGCTTAGTTTTAAGAAGTTAGTTATTTAGGAGCCTAGAAATATGTTCGAGTGGTTAAAATGAAGTTTACCTTTGGTGATCCTTCCATAAGGGTTTTATGAATGCCTAATATAATATTAAAGTATGAATACATGATATGTGACTATTAAAGATATTATTGTCTGCAATGGTTTTGGTTTTAAGGGGGTAGGGGACACTAATTGAGCATGTGGTTGCTCATCCCACTACTCTTTCCCCTCTTTCCCCTAGGTTTTTTTTTGTGACAGTAAGAAGTTGAGTCAGCTATGTAAAGATAGAGTCCATTCTCGCGTGCAAGGTGTCATGTGTGCCTACTTACATCCTTAATGAAGCCATGAAAAGTATTCTTAGTTTGCAAACATTTGTAAATAATTCTTCTAGTTCATGTAATGCATATGGTGTGAAGGTCGCTTTGTATGGCCGTATGAGCCAACTATTTAATTAGTTAGATGTCTTCTTAGTTAAAGTTAGTTATGTTTTGGGATGTAAACCCCAATACTCCGGTTGTGTGAACCGTTGAGTTGTATCTTTCATTTATTCTTTATTAATGAACTATTCTGGCTGGTGGATTCCGGGCAAGTGGCTTGTTGAGTTATGAACTCCGGCGTGTAGCCGTTGAGCTTCTTTTAAACGTTTTACGCTTCCGTCGATTTGTAGGGTTTATTATAAGGCTTTTAGCCTGAAACAGTCAGTTTTTAGGGGAAATTCTGTCAAGTTTCGTCCCAGGAATTTAATAGAAAGTTAACTAAACGTAACACTCCCAACCCTAGGGGCTGGGGGTGTTACATTGATGGTATCAGAGCATGGTCCTGCGACCATCGGCCGTGACCTGAGTCTTGCATCTTATATAGTCACCTAGAAACATGTTGTGATAATGTGACATATGTTGTGCCTTGTGTGCAAATGTGAGCATTGTATGATCATTGCTGCACTTAACTAGTTATGTATGGCTCGAGAAGGCCGATTGAGTAAAAGTGGTCAGTTGTGCGTTAGTATAGGAGTCCAATAGCTCTCCCCACACCTTCAGGTGACGTTGACTTCATTGATGCAATATGTTCCCAACGTACTAATTGACTTAATTGATTGACTTTAAGGTGATCCGATTAAACCAATCGGATGTATGTGAGTCGTGTGTTAGGATATGGGCCCAATTCATTTCCGTGTTCTTGTGTGAGCTAAGTCATGTTTTGAGTCGTAAATGTTTTCTTCATGCGCTCTGATTAGACGATCAACAGTTCAAGCACATCAATTTAAACTTAAACGATTGAAAAATCTCTCTCTAAGCTCATCTTTCCCCCTAAAGTATGATTTGCTCCTTGGGCCCCATAGTGGAGTGAGTGGACGTACTCGAACGTTGGCAGAGAGAGAGCTAGAAGCAGTAAATCATCCTTTTATTAAAAACAAAGAGATTCGAAATAGATAAGCTATTTTTCATCCTTTGAAACTCAAGATTTTGAGATGTTAATGCCATTTTGACTGTCGAGTCAAGTTTATCTTACACCGAAGGATTGGCTTTCCATTAGTGATGATAAGGGAGTTTAGATTCACAAATACGTGCCCTTATGTGTATCAAATGTTGCTTGTAAATGTGTATGTGCTAAGATGTGTACGATGATAGAAATCCTTCGTAATAGGCTAGGAAAGGCATGATGGTACCTTGCTATTGTGAATATTGAATTGCCTGAGTGAAATTAGGGGATATTTTCGCATGCATGCTTGGAAAACTAAATGCTAGTAATAGGATTTCATTAAACATTGCGTAAGAGTACCTACTGCTCCCCTTTCTTGCCAGTGTTGTTTAAGCCATACATTACTTACATTCTAATATATGGATTGTTATTAGTTAATGGGTGATGATGTTTTGGCTCGAACGAACCCTAATGCACTTAGAAAGTGTAAGGGGGGAAGAACCTAGTAGACTTTGGAATTGTACATGGTAAATGATCCTTACTAAGGTAAGCGACCTACAGAGAGACTCCTATGATCACCTGTGAGATAGGTGTACCTCATAAGACTTCAACGCGTACCTATAAGACCAGCAATGTCAAACCATACTCAAACAACCCTAGCAACGGGACACCAATCCGTCCTAAATTGGATGATGTTTGGGGTAAGCCATTGACCACAAGTTGCAAAGGGGGATTGTACGTGTATATATAATTCTAGGTGTTCTTTCTATGTGACGACCCCGTCAGTCTGCATGTCTTAAGGATTTCTTATGACGCCAAGTGATGCTATGTGATGTCTCTATTGCCTTGCTATGAAATGAAAACCCCCTGGTTAAGTAACTCAGTTTTGAAATGCTTCGATTTTGTATGCTAGTGAATGAGCTTGACTTAAGTCCGATCAGTATATGACTTGATTATTCAGATCATCTAAGCTTGGTGATTCATGACATGGCATAACCTCTGACTTGTTGCTTGCATTCCGTGAATTCTATGATTCCACATGATAGCTGAATAACTGCATACACACGTATTGAAGCATGATGAGACGACCTTAGAAACCTGCATTCACACATTCTTGCTTTGTATGATTATGAGAGTAACGCAGCGGAAGCATATAGGCCCATAAGCCATAGACCCAAGACTTATCCTTTTACTATAGGTTGCAACCTAGGGTTTGCATTTACATATGGTCACATAGGTACATTCTTACGTGACATGTGTTTTTTCCTAATAAATGAAGAAAAGCAGTCAGCATTATGCCATTTCAAGTATTTCAGAAAGAAAGTTTTTGTTGACCATTAAGAGGCCAGATGAATGAAACGTGAAAAGCTTATAAGGGTCAGTATGCGACCAATATGAAAGAGATCTCTTTTAAAGAATATAAGCCTCAAGAGGCTAAGAGAAGAGTTTTTATGAGCCTCAAGAGGCTAAATGAAGTGTTTTCATTAAAAAGAAAGAAAGCTTCCTGTGCATGACTTGTGCATATCATATGAATGAGATCTACGTAAAGTATGCTAATGAAAATAAAGCGTTATGTGCATATTCTAAGTATGACTTATGAATGCGATGCTACGTAAGATGTGATCATGAAAAAGAAAGCCTTGCGAGCATATTTCATGCATACCCCATGAATGAGACTTGAAATGTGTGTGCACCTTATGTATATCATGTGAATGAAATGCCAAGAAAAGTATGATTATGAAAAGAGATAACCTTATGTGCACATCATATGAATGATGTTTCATATATAGTTTAAATGGAATGCTAAGATGTTATGTTAAAAAAGGAAAAATCCCTATGCTAAGCCCTCGATGCTTGCTTACGTGCTTAACTGCTTGTTAGTAAAGGAACTTAGTCATTGAAGGACCTAAAAAAATATTTGAGTGGTTAAAATGAAGTTTATGTTTAGTGATCCTTCCACAAGGATTTTATGAATGCTTAATATGATAGTAAAGTATGAATATGTGATATGTGACTATTAAAGATATTATTGCTTGTAACGGTTTTGGCTTTAAGGGGGTCAGGGGACACTCACTGAGCGTGTGGTTGCTCATCCCACTACTCTTTCCCCTTTTTCCCCAGGTTTTCTTTGTGACAGGTGAAAGTTAAGCCACTTATGCGAAGTTGAAGTTTACTCCTGATTGAAAAAGAGTTATGTGTGCCATATAAAAGTAGGTTCACGATTTTAACAATGTAATATAATATATTTCTAGTTTGTAAACGTATGTAAACTAAGTATTCTAGTTCATGTAATGCATATGGTACGAAGGTTGCTCTGTATGGCCGTATGAGCCACCCATCTAATTAGTTATGTGTCTTCTTGGTTAAAGTTAGTTAAGTTTTGGGATGTAAACCCTAATACTCCGGTTGTGTGAACCGCTGAATTGTATCTTTCATTTATTCTTCATTAATGAACTATTCACATTCGCACACAATAGTTTAAGTGTCTTCGAGTATCAACATGGCATACGTGTAGTGCTAAGCTCATAGGAGCTTATATAGTTACTTTGGACTTGTTATTAAATAGTCATTGATGTGTTTTATTGATGACTTGTTTAGTAAATGCACTTCATGGTGTTTGCTTAGCTTGAGTTTGGTCAGGCATATGGCTGAATTAGCCGAACAATTTAACTTGTGTGATTTGTCAAACAGTATGATCTCTGAGCCATTATTTACACTCTACGAATTTCATTATCTTATGGTATAGCTTGAGTGGTTGTATACATATGTATTTAATGCATGATGTAATGACTGTAAGAGGCTACATTCGCATGTGTTCACCTTTATATATTTCATGTTTTAGGAGAGAAGCACGATAATGTATCCAAGGTCATATTTAAATTCTTTATTTTGAATTTGTTGTGTGAGTTACATAAAATGACCATTAGCATGGTTGATGCAAGTGCCATGGCATGACATGATCGTGCTATCTTATACCATATGTTATGTGAAAACATCATGGGGAGACCTTAGAGTGTATTTTATTTTACTAGCTGACTTACTTATTGCCATTAGTTTCATGGGGTTGTTTTTGTTTTGCTCTGCAGTATTATGATGCTACTATTTTGCATAATAATAGTTTACGATCTCAGAGACCTACATTTGCATGAATATATGATTGTCCATCTAGTTCATGTGACACGATAATGTGCTAGGGGTGCTTGTGGGCGCATTGGAGTCTATATATCACTTGATCGTCAAAGCGTGAAATATGCATGATCTGGTGTGTGTTGGTTGTGTTGCATTATATATTTGTGATATTCTTATAAGGGTGCAAAACGGTTGAGATTCGTGTCTATGACCATGTCATCTTACTTGCATGTTCCCAGTAAGTAGAGATAATTAGTTCTCTATGAAGACCCTATGGTTAAACTTTCCATTAGCTCAGCTATTGCGATTATCTCGTCTACTTATTATCCTTTCAGCTACACACTCTGGCCGGAAATCTTTTGTTTAGTTTATTGTAGTTCTAACATGAGACATAAGCTTAGGAGCTCTTGAGTAATTCCTCTACTAACTCCCATGTTGCTTGCTGTATTATGCCCTGTAACTCACATGCTTGAGCAACTGTTTTGAAAATGTATGCATGCAAATTAAGTACTTAAAAGCCTTCCTTCCCCTATAAAAACTACTTGTCCCAGTGGGCGATCTCTACCCAATACAACGTGCTTACAAGTAACGTACTGAGCCCCCACTGCCCATCAGCCTGCATTCTTAGCACACCATTTTTCTTCCAAGTTCTTTCTTGCTAGCTAATTGATAGCACCATGAATTACTCTCAGTAATCTGCAGGTTATATCCTTGTAATAGTGATTGATGTCGCTCATAATTATTAGTCTTTCAGATGCTGAGTTATCTTATGTCTTTGCTACCTTGGTGTCCTTGCTACTTTGCTGTGATACGGAAGCCTTGGTTGACTGAATTGATTTTGAAATAATTCGATTTCTTTATGTTTCAGAATGAACTTGGTTAACGTGAATGCCTTGATATGACCTCAAATTGTTATGTTTAAGTTGCCATACAAGAAAATCCTTTAAATGTCTGCTCGTGTTGATGCGTAAGTGTAGAGTAGTCGCTGCGATTCTCTTATTGCTTAGATAAAAATTTTAAAGATGACGTTCATTTAAAATAAGTTTGATATGGTTATCCATGCCAACTCATTTGCTCCTCTTCAATGCGATTTGCCCTCGGCACCTAAATAGAGTGAGTAGACGCTTGAAGAGGATTGGCGAGGATTAGACTGGATAATATAAGCCATTTTCTTTCGATTTAAAAGAAGTACTGTTCGCAAAATGAAACCTTGTGAAAACCTGCTGTGTAGATCATAGTTTGCGTACGTATATTTTAGGAATGACCGAGCTTAGTTTTAGAATTTCGAGGACGAAAATCTTTTAAGGGGGAAGGAGTGTAAGGCCCGCCTTCTTTACTTTACGTTAACATGGCTGCCTTACCTTTTACGTTACAAAATTCGTATTTTCGTTAACCATATGAGTTAAATTAGTATCGATGTGCTTATATGAGCGATAATTTTATTAAAAAGAATTATTATTGCTATTATTGATTTTAAAGTTAATTCGTGTTGTGCCCTCAAATTATATTGATAGTTTAATTTAGTCGTTATTCGATTTATTTAGTCATTTTCCGAATGTGAGTAGGTTGTTAACCTTATAATTAGTTTCGAGGTTTAATAAATCGAACCTTGACGTATTTGGGAACGAATTATCGATGAAGGGTCAATTTATTACGTAAGAATAAACAGTTACCCAAAATAGCAAAATTAAACAAAGGGGGGATAGGAAAGAACAAAAAAGCAGAAGCCCCTTTCCTTTCTGAAAAGGGGCACGAAAGGGGGGGTCTCCTCCTGGTTTTCCCAGTGAACCTTCCCTGACAACCACCCAGAGAGAGAGGAAGAGGCAGAGAGAGACTTGAGGAACGGCGATCAGCCGGCCAGGTGGCGACGGCGGTGGCAGCGCCACCCCGACGCATACTACAGCCGCGATTCGAACCCAGTCGCGACCCAGCACCAAGAGAGAGAAAGAGAGGCTAAGAGAAAGAGAGAGTGGGAAAGGAGGCCGACCAGCAATACAGCCTGGCGACGGCAGCATGGTGGCCGTGTGACACCGGCGACCGTCGGGTCTGCACGGTAGCCATCGCGACAAAGTGAGAGATCGAAGGAGCTAAGAGTCACCAAGGTTTTGGGTTTAGAAACCGTAGCCACCACAGAACGACCAAACACCACCATGACTGCACCCTTGGCGGTACCAGCGACCACTAGGCTAGAGTAGCAACAGTAACAGTGATGTTAGCAGTGTAAAAGGGGAACAGAAAGGGGCCGGAGGCGGGCTGATCCAGGGTCTATATTGGACAGCGAATTGGGGAGCAGATTTTCGAGTTCTAGCACTTCCAAAGCCATGCCCAAAATCCCTAAATCGGGTCCTGTAGCTTGGAGTCCAAGTGGGTGTTTTACGCCTCCTAAGTGTTAGTAGATTCGAAAACGTTTTAGCCTAAACGATGATGCATGTCAGCTTAGGTTTAGTTCATTTCATGAAATATGTAATGAGAAACTGTGCATGTTAAATTAGATGGAATACATGCCTGAAAACTTAGTTCGAAACGAGTTATGCATGTTTAGGTTCGATTCAAGTGAATTCAGTTAGCGCATGTCTGAACGGTTGACTTGACTAGCAACTTCGATATGATAAATGAATGCCTAAAATTGTATTATGCTTAAACGACTTAAATAAGTTTGAATAGTAACTTCGATATAATAAACGAATGCCCAGAATCGTAATCTGCTTAAATGACCTAATTAAGTTCAAATAGTAACATCGATATGATAAATGAATGCCTAGAATCGTATTATGCTTAAATGACTTAAATAAGTTCTAATAGTAACTTCGATATAATAAACGAATGCCTAGAATCGTAATCTGCTTAAATGACCTAATTAAGTTCAAATAGTAACATTGATATGATAAATGAATGCCTAGAACTGCATTATGCTTAAATGACTTAAATAAGTTCGAATAGTAACTTCGATATAATAAACGAATGCCTAGAATCGTAATCTGCTTAAATAACCTAATTAAGTTCAAATAGTAGCATCGATATGATAAATGAATACCTAGAATCGTACTATGCTTAAATGAGGTAAATGGGTTCGAATCGTAACTTCATTATAATAAACGAATGCCTTGATTCATATTATACTCAGTTGGTTTAATTAGGCTTGAATAGTAACTTTGATATGATGAACGGAATCCTTGATTTGATGTTTGCCTAATTGGTTAATGTATGCCTGATTAGTAATTTCGACATAATGAACGAATGCCTTGATTCATATGAGGCTTAGTTGGCTTAATTAGGCCTAAATAGTAACTTCGATATAATAAACGAAACCCTTGAATCAATGTTGCTTAACTAGTTATTTTATACCTGAATAGTAATTTAAAATGACATGGGTATGACATACTTAATTCCTAAACGTAAGTCATGAATGTAATCGAGTTTCATGCCTTGTTAGTTTAATACGGTTCATTAAGTGCCTACTTCAAGTTGATGCAATATAGATATATATGTGTACGTGTTTACATATGCTATAATGCACTATTGGATAGTGCTGCTTTGTAATAACCCGAACCTAATACACATTCTAATGACCCCAATTTATTTTAATGACAAATTAATCAAGTTGGGCGCCGCATTTCCATTTAACACTTTTAAATGTAGTTGTATATTTGTATTTGTACAGTACAGGTTGAAATGACGATGTGGCCTCAAACAAGGCAATATTAAACTCCTTAATAATGCCTCAAATAAACATTTATTTGAATAAGCACCGGTCTGAAGTGTATTAGCAAGAAAAAGAATAGTGTCTGCGTAAAAAAAATTAGTTATAATAAGAATAATAATAATACTGCCGATGATGATGATGACGATAATAATAATAATAATAATTAACAAAAAAAAACTAACTAAACCGACATAATTAAAACAAAAATCAACACAAATTAATTCACAACCCAAAACCACAAAAATCTCAAAACTTTTATCCTCTCTCTCCGCCTCACCGATACCCCGACCCCCCTTCCTCTATTTTCGCTTGCCAGAAGACCCGGCCCTCCGGTCGTCTGCTGCCACCGACCACACCGTCCATGTCAGCCCAGCCACCGTCGCGCCCTGCCCCACCCATTGGAGCCCCCTGAACTGCGCAGCCCCTGTTCCACCGCGCGAACCAACCCCTGGTTCTGCGGCCCGTCACCGTCGTGGGGTTCGCGGGCCACTCGTGTGCTGCCCACTGCCACCAGTCTCCACCACCACCCACCACTCCTCCTTGTTTTAGCTCCAAAGCTAAGTTGGAAGGTGAAACCCAAAACCTAATTTAGTTGAATTTTTGGGTTGTTTGAGATTGAATTTCTTGACTAGGTGATGTAATTAGCATTAGTATTCATCTATTTGCAAGGTTCTGAAATTGTGGTGGATATTTGTGTTGGGGTGTGAATTGGGGGAAAGTGACAGAGAGTAGAGAGTGAGAGATTGAGTTCATGGCTAATTTTTCAATTCACCTGTGTTTACGACAATTTATTGAAATTGTTAATCCAGATGACTGATTGAGTAGAATGCCTACGTTTGATGTTATGCGATTATATTGCGAAATTATGGATTGGTTTGGATGATTATTGAAATTATTGCGTAGCTCGAAGGATTCGTAGTGATGCAGGTTAAATGGAACCGATACTAACTTGTTAAGGGTTGTTGGAGTGTCGTAACTGTGGCTAGGGTGATATACAGTGACACAACATGATTCGAGGCGTAATATGCTTAATATAAGTAATGTGATAAAAAGCAAACATCCTATGCTGGTGTATGATTTGCCACCAAGGGGCACTGAACTAATGACCTCGGGTACAAATCAATGAAACCGTGGTTGCTTGATTAGCTCCACTATCCCAGATTCCATTCCTGTTGTTAAGGGCAACCTAGATAGTTGTATTCCTTTGGCATAAATTTGTGACTTTATGACATTTGATGTTGATCGATGTTGTTCGGTTATCGAGTGAATACGAATTGTTAAGGTTGAAAATGGTTTGGTTATACTGTACATTGTGGCTAGATGTACTCGAGCCATGGAACCTATGGGTGGTGATTAGCGACGATTAGGACGCTATGGGGGTTGGGGAGAAGTGCAAGTTAACCAGTTCCTTTCAAATGAACCATTGATTGTTAGGAAATGAAGAGTTTAATAGTCATGCAGTGAAATTACGTAAATTAAAAGTGTTCGTTAATGTGGCAAAATCATTAGCAAATTAGGAACGTTCTCGGAATACTATGTGGGTTGGTGATGTAGTTAATGAAATGAGATAGATATTAAGGTGATACCTTATATATAAGTAACAAGTTATACCTCTTATACGTACATATATAGATATATGTATGTATATATAGGTATATATGGATAATGGAATAAATAATTTAATAACTTAAGGTTAATCCCAAATCTTGTATAATTATAAACCTTTACAACAATGATAACGATGTCGGTGGTAATAACGCTAATAGTCACATTGATAATGAGAACGATGCACAAGGACATGAACATAATAATCGTGAACTTGTACCAGTAACCTGAACAAATAATAGTAATAACATTAGTGTCGATGAGGAAATAATTACTTCAAAGTGTTCATTAAGTTGAGAAGACTTAATAAACTTCATAACCTCACATAATTGGAAAAATGACTTATTGAAGCAAAAGTGAGGCGACATCGGTCGCTTTAGGCTGCCACAAACAATTTTCACTTAAGCTGGAGAGAGGCTTTCAAAGACCAGGTACGTACATTGTCTGTACTCTTCGAAAACTCACGTATATCTCAGCAATGAAAATTAATATAAGATTCATTTAATGAACCAATTTCTACAGTGTTTTGTCACATAAACAAGTGGCCCTGCCCAATGACTAATCATTAGGGCTTATGCCTTTCAATATACCTGCGCGCGGTATCAACTCAGGCTTCTCGATCGGCCTGGGCGTGAGCACCTAGAGTATGATCGTTTCAAGACGTACGTCGACCAAGGGGTCTACTTCTAGATAATAATCAGCCAATCAATTTTATTTATGCATTCTCTCCCTCCTGTTTGCAAATTAAAAATGTTTTGAAATGCGGGCGCCCAACTATTTATGTACAACATTTATTTCACTGCATGGGGTTGTATGTGCTGGGCTTCGGCTTATTATTCGAATATTTTATGTTTTTGGTGTTAAGAAAGGGATCAGTGAACAGCCCACTCCATTGAAAACCCGAAGGTAGTACAAACTGAAAGAGGTGCTGAGGTTCTTTTGCAGAGGAATCGCTAGACAAGTGCTCACAGTAGTCCTTAAGCTTAACATCCCGGGAACTAGTTAGTTGTATATTTTTTTGGACCTTATGTTATTAATAGGCAATACTATGCCAACAAATGTGTCAAATATTCTGAATTGCATAAGTGGTTGCATGCGTATTTCTTTCTAATAGCTAATTATTCAAATGAAGACTAGTAAGTACAGTGTTACAGGTAGACCCAAAAGCATTGTTCCGTTACGGAACGGCGGTAACGCTCCCAATTTAAGACAGACTTCTGCCGTTAACAAATAGTAGATATGTAATGAAACCAGGGTAATCAATCATTTAGACTGGGGGCATTGCAGTTGTGGCATCAGAGCCAAGTTTGCAAATCACTGTAAGCATAGGACACGTGAGAGTGCGGATATGCGGTTTAGGGATTTGGTGTGGTAGATTTGTGCCTATTTTCTCTGGGGCAAGTCTATGTGTAAGTGTGCCTTATACCATTCTATTTTCTGTTGTCTTCATATTTAGATGGATCACCTAGGAGCGCCTGCAAACTCGTACACCATGCAGATGGCACCACACACTCCAATGGCAGTTCACATTATTAACTTCCATGCGGCCATGATGGCCCATGCGCAGGACCCCATTTCAGAGTTTCATAACATGGTAGCCCGCACTCGGTGACTTCTGGGATCGTTGCCTCTTGCTGCCCCGTGGCATGAGTTCAGACTATGGTATCACGACTTTATGACCACGGGGGACCTGGGAGTCGATGCTGAGCGATTTTAAGCGGTAGGACCCTGGATTGTGGTTACCAGGGACTTGTTAGTCCAGGAAGAGTTTGAATTGAGGGGGATTTCCTGCGGGATCCTACCCTACATATTCCCAGCGCTCCGGATGCATCCCCCAGTCGTTCCACCCCCACCTCCAGCAGCCCAAGGATCGCCACCCCACAGCCTCCAGTTCCCCACCCGCCTGCTTCACCCCCGTATGCTACCTCAGAAAAGGGTTCAGGACCTCCCGCTGGAGTTCATGTGGTGGTAGATGTGCCTAGCTCCCCTGAGATTATTATGGTAAGCTCTGATGAGGAGGAAGAGGACCCAGAGGAAGAAGCGAACCCGGAGGAGGAAGAGGATCCGGAAGAGGAAGAGGATTCGGAGGAGGACGAGGGAGAAGTCAACATGGCAGACGTCGATAATGCTTCAGGAGAGGAGGATGATGATTCCTCGGACCCTGATTACGACCCCTTATTGGATATAGGCGTGATTCTACTTTGGGCCTAGGATAGAGAGATTTTTGATATTTTATGTTGTACGACTAGCATAGTGTGATATTCTTTTGTTCCCTACTTGTACATGTGATGTATATAGGCAATCTAACTTGCCAACTGTGACAGGGCAATCCGTTCTCAATTTTTGGGGGTTTGGACGGATCTGAATAGAAAGGTGGCTCAACATAGCAGGTACTTGTACAGTAGGGGAATTAGGTAGTAGTCCCAGATAGTTAGAGGAATGCGAACGCGACCTATTGTAATATTCGCTTGTTGACTTTTATGCATGCATACATGTCTTTGCAATGAAAGTAATGTTTGGGTTAAATGCATTTTGATTTATGACTCATTACTGGTTTACTTAACTGTGATGCCAATTTCAAATACTGAACCTTGCCTATGTGACTCAGGATGTCAGAATCTGCAAACAACGATCAAAATAACGAGGAAGGTGAACCTTAGAATTCGGAAAATTAGGTAAATGGGAATTCCCAACAGAACCTTAATGAAGACCCAACTATAGCCTTAGAAGCGTCTGGTAGTGTGGAGGATCGGAATTACTGGAAAAACTTGGTCACTGAGTTAATGAATAGGATCCCTGCTACGCCCTCAGTGCCTCAGGCACTTCCAAAACACCCCCTAAGGTCAGATAAGCTGGCAGATAGGGTAGCCCGACGCAACCTTAAGGTCTATGACAGAAATCTAGACCCTGTAGAACTAGAAGACAGGATTAGGGGAATGGAAAAGATATTTGCAGTGCTTGAGGTACCTAAAGAGAAAAAGGTAAATATAGGGACCTTTTATTTAACTGGTGTGGCAGACATCTGGTGGAGCACGATAAAAGATAAGCTACAAGGACCTGAGCTTACATAGACTAAGTTTCTCGAGGAAGTTAGGGCCAAGTTTCACCCAATCACAATCCAACGACAAAAAGAGAAGGAATTCTTGGAGTTGAAGATGAGTGGTAATATGACGGTAATGTAATATGCTCGGAAGTTTACGGAACTACTAAGATTTACACCAGATTTCATGGCACCTGAAAGGCTAAAAATGAGGAGGTTTAAGGAAGGGTTAGCCTTCTATATTCGAACCATTTGGCGGGTCAGCCAATTCAAACCTATCAGGAATTGTATGTGTTGGGAAATTGTTGACCCCATCATTATGTAATGTAAGGTTTTGATGATAACAAACACAAATGGAATATACATTTGAGTGTGTTGATCGAACAGGTTCCAAATACTGGTCGGAAAACTTTGAAATTGCTTGATTAACCATGGTCGAGAACAGGTCTTAAGAACAGGTTCTCAGAACAGCTGAATGGCAAAGAACTTAAAGCACATCAAAGACATGGAGTACTTCAGAAACAGCCCAGGGAACAGTTCGTAGCAACAGGTCTTAAGAACAGTTCCTCAGAACACCTGAATGGAAAAGAACTTAAAGAACATCAAAGACATGAAGAACTCCAAGAACAGTTCAGGAAACAGTTGTAAGTAACACCACAGCATTGAAGTAACAAGTCAAGATCCTATAGATGCTATCCGGTGGATTCAACAAGAATCTTGGTCTGTTATAGGTTTTATTTTCTTAGATTCTTGTTAATATGCCACTTGGAAGAACTCGATTTAACATTACCTTGAATGATTTTTAAGAACACTGTCTCAGATCAGTTCTGAGATCAGGGTTCAGACTGTTTTCAAGCCAAAACGATTTTTCACAGTTTTTTCCAAATCTTGGGCTGACGTTTTTGAAAATATTTGAGATAAATTTTCTGTTATCATTAAACCCAGGATAAGTTAATCTTTGGCTTTGAAAATATATTGTGGAGATTTTGAGTCTAGCTTTTAAAGGAAATCTTTTACAAAATAAATCAAACTCTTATTTTTGGAATATAAGATAGGAAATTTCAGGATTTGGCAACTGAAAATATTAGTCACTTTCCATAATCTTTTTAGGAGCAAAAAGATCTTATACTTGTGGATCAAGCACACAAAAAGATCTTGTTGCCCTCTACTATTTAAGGAGCTTCTCCACCTCCTCATTGAACACACACGGTTTTATACACGGTTTTGCACACGATTTCATAAATTTTTGAGAAAGCTTTTTGCACGGTTTTTAGGGATTTAACTTGCAAATCATATTTTCAAAAAAACCTTCAAAGTGTGTGTGAAAATTGAGTCATCTTCCTTGGCATACTAGGAGCAAAAATTGTACCTTACATTCGCTTAATTAGAAGCACAAAAGTAAGGTGTTTTTATTCTCTTCTTTCATCAAAGTGAGAGTTGAGTGTGTCCAAGCCTAGGGAGGCTTTGGACGTGTGTAATTCGTCTTGGGGAGACGATTACGTGAGTGTGTCCAAGTCTGGGAGACGAGGACGTGGCGTGTAACTAGTCTAAGGGTAGACAGTTACGTGTGTTTCAAATTATAACAGAGAAGGTTACCTTTGTAACGTGTTTAGCCCGTTTAGTGGAAGTGTGTGAAAATCCTACAGGGGTAGGTCGTGGTTTTCGCCTCAGTTGGGCTCGAGGTGTTTCCACGTAAAAATCTTGTGTTCTCACTTTTCAATTATTTTCGCTGTTTTACATCTTCTGTGCACGTTATAAACAGTCTGCCCAAACAAGTTCCAAGCCTGTTCCCAGAAACTGTAAAAATCTACCAACACAATTCACCCCCCCTCTTGTGTTAGTGTACTCTTAATTCTAACAAGTGGTATCAGAGCAGGTTCTCATCTAAAAGATTAACATCTTGAGAGATCCTAAACATGAGTACACCACATGGCATGCTTGAAGGGCAATCCATAACTCGACCACCATACTTTAATGGTCAACATTATAGTTGGTGGAAGAACTGCATGGAGAACTATGTTCAAGCTAACGATTATGAGTTATGGATGATTATCAAGAATGGACCACTCATCCCGAAAAAGACAGTCAAAGCTGGAAAGACAATTCCCAAGGAGCCTCAAGAGTTCATTGCCGAAGATTTCAAAATGATAGAAAAGAATGCAAACGCCAAAAAACTCTTATATTTTGGTCTTGGTCCTGATGAGTATACTCGCATTTCCAAATGCGAGTCAGCCAAAGAAATCTGGGATGCCTTGCAAGTAGCTCACAAAGGTACAAATCAGGTAAAACAATCGAGAATTGAGCTTCTTATGAGAAAATATGAACTGTTTGAGATGGGTGATAAAGAAACGATGATGGAGATGTACACCCGTTTCACCCATGTCACTAATGAGCTAAAATCATTAGGAAAGTCCTTCACCACCGAGGAGTTGGTGAGGAAAATCCTACGATTTTTACCACAGTCATGGGAGGCCAAAGTGACGGCCATCCAAGAAGCCAAGGATATGAATAAAATCACCTTGGACGAGCTTATTGGAAATCTCCAAACTTATGAGCTTAGAAGAAGCTCTCAATTGAAAGAGGAGACCAAGAGAGACCGAGGCCTTGCTTTAAAGGCTTTGGAAGAGGATGGTTCGAACCTTGATGAAGAAGAACTGGCTATGATCACCTGAAGATTCAAGAAGTTCTTCAAAACGGTCAAAGAGAACAACAAAAAGAAGAACCTCAGCAAGCCCAGAAACAATGACCGGGAACAGTTCACTGGATGTTTCAAATGTGGTAAGCTTGATCACATTATGAAAAACTACCCTTTGCTCAAAGAGGAACAAGAACCCGAACATTCCAGGAAACAGGGCAAGAAACAGGTTGAAAACAGTTCTGCTAAGCGCTTCTCAAAGGCAATGCTTGCGGCTTGGGGTGATTCTACCGAGGATGAGGAAGGGACTGAAGAGGAAGATGCTGCTGTAGCTCTTATGGCCAGAAGTGATTCTGACTCAGATGATGAGCCTCTGGACAGCTTAGCTCAACTTAAGGATAAGGTACGTGGTCTAAATAAAGCAAAACTTGAAGAGTTATTAGTTACTTTGATGGATGAGTATGATGCTATTAATTCTGAAAATTGCATGTTAAAGGATGCATGTTCTGAGTTAAAAAGGGATATTAGAGAATTAGAGCATGAAAACAAAATCCTTAAAAGTGAAAAAATTGAAACTGATATGAAGAATATTGTTTTGCATGAAGACCTCAATAAATCCAAAGAGACCTTAAGCATGAAAGAAGAAGCCTTTGTTTCTGACCTTACTAAGCTTGAAAATGAGTCTCTTGAACTGAAACAGAAGGTAGAATCCCTACTTGTTGAGAACAGTAAATTGCTTGAAAAGTTAGAACAAGTAGAATCAGACCTTGCTGTAAACAAGTGCTGGAACAGGTCCTCACAGGCACTGAATTGGCTGAACACTCACTATAACCAGAGCAAAAGAGGATTAGGCTTTGTAACTAAGCGCACTGATTACCCTGTTAATAGAAAATATGTAGGATTACCAGAAAATATTGTGTGTTTTCATTGTGGTAAAACAGGGCATTATCAGTACACTTGTCCTATAAGAAGGTATGCCATGGAAAAGAACTTGATTCATGTAAAACAAATATGGGTTAGAAAAGATGAGATTTGCACTTCAAAAAGAATGGGACCCAAGTGGATCTGGGTTCCCAAAACTAACCCCTAATTTGTTTTGCAGGCTAAAAGTGAGGGGGAACAACCGAGCAAACTACTCAGCAAACAACCAATTGTGGTATGTGGATAGCGGTTGATTCACGGCATATGACTGGTGAAAAATCAAACCTCCTCTCACTTACAGCCTCTGATGGAGGGAATGTGGCATTTGGAAACGGCAAATCAGGGACAATTGTCGGTATAGGTAAGATAGGTGAGTCACTCCCCCATACAATTGACAATGTATATCTGGTGGATGGATTACAACATAATCTACTCAGCGTGTCCCAACTGTGTGATAAAGGTAACCTAGTAGTGTTGTCTTCAAAACAATGCTTGGTCGTCAATATCCACACAGGAGATGTTGTGTTGAGGGGGAAGCAACACAAAAATGTGTACAAAGTAAGTATTCTCTCACTTCCCCAAAACAATTTGACTTGTTTAAGTGCTTTAAATAATGATGTCATGCTTTGGCACAAGAGACTAGGTCATGTGAGTCTCTCACTCTTGAATAAACTTGTCACTAAAGACCTAGTAGTCAGCCTACCTTCCATCAAATTCAATGATGACAAGGTATGTGACGCTTGTGCCAGGGGTAAACAAGTCAAAACTTCTTTTAAATGGAAAAACTGTGTTAGCACTACCCGACCTCTTCAGATGCTACATGTAGATTTATGTGGTCCTATGAGGATCACAAGTCGAGGTGGAAAGAGGTATGTGCTTGTGATAGTGGATGATTACTCTTATTTCACATGGACCTTGTTTCTGGCTTCTAAAGATGAAACTTTTGAAAAATTTCGTGCATTCATTAAAAAGACTGAAAAGAGAGTAGGACACTCATTGGTGTGCCTAAGGTTTGATCATGGTAAAGAATTTGAAAATTCAAGCTTTATTGACTATTGTAACGAGCATGGTGTTGATCATAATTTTTCAGCTCCAAGAACACCCCAGCAGAACGGGGTGGTAGAGCGTAAAAATTCGAACTCTAGAAGACATGACTAGAACAATGCTTATTGCTAGTGGTCTTGCTAGAAATCTTTGGGCGGAAGCTTTGAACACATCATGTTACACTATCAATAGATGCATGATTAGACATATTCTTAACAAAACTCCTTATGAACTTTTCAAGGGTAGAAAACCCAATATTATGCACTTGAGAGTATTTGGTTGTAAATGTTATGTGCATAATAATGGGAAGGATGCCTTGGGGAAGTTTGATCCAAGGAGTGATGAGGAAATCCTTCTTAGGTACTCCTCACACAGTAAGGCTTACAAAGTATTCAATAAGCAGACCTTGTGTGTTGAGAAGAGTGTGCATGTGCTTTTTGATGAAACTAACTTTCTAGTTGAGGTTGATGCACAGGATGATGATTTCGAACTAGGCCTTACTAAGAAAAATTCGTTGCTCACACATGAAGAAGGTAAGTATCCCGAGGAGGAATCAGGGCCTGGAGCTGTTTCCTTGGAAGATGGGCAAGGTCTGAACCAAATAGGGGGAAGTATTGCTGAACCCAGTTTGGAACAAAACCAGCCTAACACTCCAGAAACAGGCTCCAGAACAGGCTCGGGAAGAGGATTCAGATCAGGCTCAGGAACAGGCTCCGAAACAGTTTCTGAACCTGTTCCCCCAAATATCCAAGCAAGAGTAGAAAGCGTGTCTGTGGATCCGCTTACTCCACGACCATGGAAGCACCAAATTCTTGCAGATTCAGATTGGGTTACAGCAATGCAAGAGGAGCTTCATCAGTTTGAAAGGAACAAGATGTAGCATCTTGTACCTCAGCCGGAAGACAGATCAATCATTGGCACCAAATGGGTGTTCTAAAACAAGCTTGATGAGTCCGGAACAGTCACCAGAAACAAGGCCCGACTGGTGGTTCAAGGGTACAACCAAGAAGAGGGCATTGATTATGAAGAAACCTTTGCACCTGTTACAAGGATTGAGGCCATTCGAATCTTGATAGCTTTTACAGCCCACATGGAGATCAAATTATATTAGATAGATGTCAAAAATGCATTCCTTAACGGATATCTTAAAGAGGAAGTATTTCTTGGTTGATAGAAAAAGCACCTCAGGTATGGCTCACTTCCTTGGACCCTGTTTGGTATCTTAGACAACCAAGAAACAACACTCAGTTGCCATGTCCACAGCAGAAGCTGAATATGTTGCAGCTGCTTCTTGTTGTGCTCAACTACTGTGGATAAGGCAACAACTCAAAGATTTTTGTGTTGACACGGGATGCATTCCCATATTTTGTGACAATACAAGTGCAATTAATATTTCCAAAAACCCTTGTCAATATAAAAGGACTAAACATATTGACATTCGTCATCACTTTTTGAAGAGACAATGTTGAAAAAGGCTTGGTTTCAGTGAATTTTTGTGCCACTAATAAACAAATTGCTGATATTTTCACCAAAGCACTGAATAGAGAGCAGTTTGAAAAGAATAGATTGGAACTGGGTCTAATTAAAATGACTTGAGAATGCTTAATTAACCCCCAATGCTTGTCTAGTTAAAGGGCTTTTCAGGTCAAGCTTGTTAAAATTATTGGTTGCAGTCAAACTTGGTGCTACATTTAGCACATGTGTGGAATATAGCTTGTTGACACTCGTTGAGGTCTAATGATATTGCCCTTATTGTCCCATATTACCAAACAATTGACTGCAGAAACAAACACTAAGAACAGGTATGGCCACTGTTTGTCACTCCGTGCGAATCAGGTAGTTAATTCAGTTGTTAATTTTTTGAAACGTGCGTGACTGGGAGACTTAATACTCCTCTTTTCGGTTGGAAGCAAGTACCCCCTTAACTTCCTGCTTGCTCACGTCACGCCCCAGTCACCCAGAACCCTCTCAATTTCGCTCTCTCTCTCTCTCTCTTTCAATCCGAAACCCTAAATCTCCAAAAACTCGAGCTCCTCTTCAACATCAATGGCGAATTCCGGCCGCAGCAAATGCAGCACCACCATGTCTCATGCCTTAGTCCCGAAGCGCCCACGCAGGGCGTCGACACCAACACCCATTGCTCTGCCCCTGTCTGACGGCCGCGACTGCACAAATCAGAGGTATGGGGTTTGATTCTCTACCCCCTTTACTGATTTACTCTAAAACTTTTGGATTTTTGAAATGTCTGGACTTGCGAATGGTGGGGCTGAAATTGGACGATGTTCCACCGGTGTTCGGATGGGATTTGGAGTTGTTTGACCCCAATGTGAAACCGACTGGGTTTAAGGGTGTCTTTGAAACCAACAAGGGTCTGGCTGAGTCTGATATGGCACGAACAGGGTCTGAAGCTGTTTCTGAACTGAGGAAAACCCGAACAGGGTCTGCCCCGGTTTTCTTTGACATAATGGATGACCCCATCATAAATTTGGATCGAGTGGAAGACCTTGAGGAGACTAACAGTGATGGGTCTGAGTCAATCATAGAGGTCCTCCAACCGCAGCCCTTTCAGAAAATTAAATCAGGTGAGTGGGGGCCTAGACGTCGGTTTAAAACCACCACTTCAAAACCTGTTTCCACACTTGTTTGTAGACCTCGAACCCGCAGTTCTGGTTCACTCTCTGGTTCTTCTCAACCAAAATAAGTACCTGAACCTTCTATTGCAAAAGCCTCTGTCAAACCTACCAAAGAATCTACCCAGTCTCCATCAACAAAAACCCAAAACACCCAAACCAAAATGAAAGTTGTTTCAGAATAAGTGTCAGAATAGGTGCCTGAAGAATTAGAAACCGAGGAGAATACTTCCGAACAGGTGCCTGGCCCTGGTCCATCAGTGAAGCCTTCTTACAAGCGAGCCTCATCAAAGAGAAAGACGGCTTCAGCTCAGACTGTGCCCACAAAAGCCAAACCTGATGAACCGAAATCCAAGAAAGCCAAAACTACCATGCCCACAGGAGACCGAGTTGCCCATTTTCTTCAAAGAAGTACAGTACGGGGCAAAATTGTTAAAATTGCCTACTTTTAAGAACAGGGCCTTGAGATGTTTCTGGAAAAGCTTACTGCCCAAGGTTGGCTCGACCTCTTTGCAAACACCCAGAGAGGGTGTTCTGTACCAGATTTAGCTGAATTCTATGCCAACTGTAATGTCACCAACGGATTGGTGATAAGTATGGTCAATGGGAAGGGGATACGGTTCAATGCTAAGAAATTGGGAGAAACTCTAGGAGTTCCTGCTGAGGGCTTTGGGGTGTATGTAAGGGAAAACAAGATAGTACTTGGAGCTGAAAGATTGCTCAAATTGACTCAAAGGTTGAGTCAACAACCAGGGTTGAAAACACCCAGGTCAATCAAGAAAGGGGAGATGACACCTTGTCACCGGTTGCTCTTCTGATTTATCATCAAAACATCATCCCCCGTGGCCAAGGGCATAACCTTGCAGATGCAATGGACCAATGCCTGACCGATCTCCTGGACCGGGGAGAGCAGATCAACCTATCAGCCATCATAATCAGTCATATCTCCCGTATTGCAAACACGGCTAGAGAACATGACCTGGGGTATGGATTTTTTCTGACTTCAGTCTTTGAGCACTTTGGGGTTTCTATACAGAAGAAGGTAGGGGTCCAAGTGACAGATGAGATAGGAAGCAGCACCCTGATCAGTTGTGGGTTCAAGCTTGCCAAGGGTGAGACTGCTGGTTCCAAACAGGGGCCTCAAACACCCTTCACCCCTGTTCCTGGTCCTTCCTCTAGTGAGCCTTCTGTTGATGCCTTGCTTCTAGATCAAAACCGGTTCAAGACTGAGCTCACCGAGGTTACAGCTGCCCTTGCCGAGGAGAAGGCTCTCAATGCCAAGCGCCATGAGGATCTGCTGTCAATTCTCTCCGTCCTCACAGCCAAACTCTCTTCTCCTCCACCCTGAATCAGCTCAACCCCCTAATCCTTCCCTGTTCTGCCTTTCTTTATTTTCCACCCTATTCTCAACAACTGTTTCTAGCTATCTGGTTGTGCTTTGCGACTAATAATGGTTTTTGCTAATCTTGGTTGGATCTACTGTAATGTTGTGCCATGCTTGTCTTCTTATTGTTATTTGTTTATGCGTGACTCGGATGGCCAATATCATTACCGTACCACATACTTGAGTGTATCGCAGGTTGTCTTTCCTCCATTACCCAAGAGGTGGTGACTGCAGACACCCTGCTTCTCTTGTTTGACCTAACCACCCTTTTTCAATGATGTCAAGAGGGGGAAGATGGGCATGACCAGGATCATTTCAGTTTGACCTAGCTTCAGTTGACTTCTCAAAACAAAAAGGGGGAAGATGGGCTTGACCATGAACGTTTTATCTTGAAACCTGCTTTTGCCTTTTATGTCAATATGGTCATTTGGTTTGTCATCATCAAAAACAGGGAAATTGTTGGGAAATTATTGACCCCATCATTATGTAATGTAAGGTTTTGATGATAACAAACCCAAATGGAATATACACTAGAGTATGTTGATCGAACAGGTTCCAAATACTGGTTGGAAAACTTTGAAATTGCTTGATTAACCATGGTCGAGAACAGGTCTTAAGAACAGGTTCTCAGAACAGCTGAATGGCAAAGAAGTTAAAGCACATCAAAGACATGGAGTACTTCAGAAACAGCCCAGGAAACAGTTCATAGCAACAGGTCTTAAGAACAGTTCCTCATAACAGCTGAATGGAAAAGAACTTAAAGCACATCAAAGACATGAAGAACTCCAGGAACAGTTCAGGAAACAGTTCTGAGTAACACCACAGCATTGAAGTAACAAGTCAAGATCCTGTAGATGTTATCCGGTGGATTCAATAAGAGTCTTGGTCTATTATAGGTTTTATTTTCTTAGATTCTTGTTAATATGCCACTTGGAAGAACTCGATTTAACATTACCTTGAATGATTTTTAAGAACACTGTCTCAGATCAGTTCTGAGATCAGGGTTCAGACTGTTTTCAAGCCAAAACGATTTTTCACAGTTTTTTTCCAAATCTTGGGCTGACGTTTTTGAAAATATTTGAGATAAATTTTCTGTTATCATTAAACCCAGGATAAGTTAATCTTTGGCTTTAAAAATATATTGCGGAGATTTTGAGTCTAGCTTTTAAAGGAAATCTTTTGCAAAATAAATCAAACTCTTATTTTTGGAATATAAGATAGGAAATTTCAGGATTTGGCAACTGAAAATATTAGTCACTTTCCATAATCTTTTTAGGAGCAAAAAGATCTTATACTTGTGGATCAAGCACACAAAAAGATCTTGTTGCCCTCTACTATTTAAGGAGCTTCTCCACCTCCTCATTGAACACACACACACGGTTTTATACACGGCTTGCACACGATTTTATAAATTTTTGAGAAAGCTTTTTGCACGGTTTTTAGGGATTTAACTTGCAAATCATATTTCCAAAAAAACCTTCAAAGTGTGTGTGAAAATTGAGTCATCTTCCTTGGCATACTAAGAGCAAAAAATTATACCTTACATTCGCTTAATTAGAAGCACAAAAGTAAGGTGTTTTTATTCTCTTCTTTTATCAAAGTGAGAGTTGAGTATGTCCAAGCCTAGGGAGGCTTTGGACGTGTGTAATTCGTCTTGGGGAGACGATTACGTGAGTGTGTCCAAGCCTAGGAGACGAGGACGTGGTGTGTAACTAGTCTAAGGGTAGACAGTTATGTGTGTTGCAAATTGTAACATAGAAGGTTACCTTTGTACCGTGTTTAGCCCGTTTAGTGGAAGTGTGTGAAAATCCTACAGGGGTAGGTCATGATTTTCGCCTCGGTTGGGCTCGAGGTGTTTCCACGTAAAAATCTTGTGTTCTCACTTTTCAATTATTTTCGCTGTTTTACATCTTCTGTGCACGTTACAAACAGTCTGCCCAAACAAGTTCCAAGCCTGTTCCCAGAAACTGCGAAAATCTACCAACACAATTCACCCCCCTTCTTGTGTTAGTGTACTCTCAATTCTAACAATATGACAGAGCGGCTGAGGTAAGATGAGTGAAAGGTGAATTGAGGGCCCTGAATCTAGGGAATCAAAAGAGGAAATGGAATGATCGTGGTACGTCTAGTGAAAGTGTGGCCCCGAAGAAACCTGCTGCTAGCCCTGCTAGAAGTCGTCCAGTGGCACCAATGAAATCTTGCGCCAAGTACGGGCGAACAAACCACACTACAGCAGACGGTCGTGTCGGAACTAATAGGTGCATGTGGTCTGGAAGCCCCGACTATCTGATTACCACTTGCCCCACAAGACAGAAGGCCTTAGAGAAGAGGATTGCAAGGCCTGCCCCGCCTCCTCGCTAGGGAACCCAACCTTTGAAGTCCCCAACAGCGGGGTGAGCCTATATAATGAGCAAAAAGGAAGCTACAATCTCTGGTACGGTTGTTACTGGAACTCTCTTTTTAAATTCAAAACCATTTTGTGTGCTATTTGATTTAGGTGTGACACATTCATTTATATCTACCCATGCTGCATTGCAATTAACTTTGAAAACACATGAAGAACGGGTGAACTATAGGATTAGTTTTCCGAACAGACAAGTGATAGCATGCCCCATCCTTTATAGGCATGTTCCTATTGTAATTGCTAAATATGAGTTCCCTGGGGATTTAATTTAGTTTGATATGTCTAAGTTCGACATAATCTTGGGAATGGATTGGCTAACTACACATGGGGCAAACATAGATTGCAAAAATCTTAAGGTTATTTTAAGAGGTTAGGGAGATCGAGAAGGGTGTTTTCATGGAGAAAGATTTAGAAAAGATCCTCATGTGATTTCAATTATAGAGGCAGGAAAGTTGTTAAGACAAGGATGCGTTGGATATTTATGTTATGCTACGGAGGTTAAAGAAGAAGATATGAAAATAGAAGATATCCCAGTAATTTGTGAATTTCCGGATGTCTTCCCTGAGGAGTTGCCAGGTCTACCCCCTCAAAGAGAAATTGACTTTGGGATTGAGTTAGTTCCGGGTGCACAACCTATTTCCAAGGCTCCTTACCGGATGGCCCTAACCAAGCTAAAGGAATTAAAGACCCAGTTGGATGAGTTGTTGTAAAAAGGATTCATTAGGCCACGTGTTTCGCCTTGGGGAGCTCCTATGTTATTTGTGAAGGAAAAGGATGGAGCCCTAAGGTTATGCATAGATTATAGGGAATTAAATAAGGTAACCATTAAGAATAAGCACCCTTTACCTCGGATCGATGACCTGTTTGATCAATTGCAAGGGGCTGGAGTGTTTTCAAAAATTGACTTGAGGTCTGGTTATCACCAGCTTAGGATTAAGCCAGAAGATATTCCCAAAATAGCCTTTAGGACTAGATATAGTTATTATGAGTTCACTGTGATGCCTTTTGGGCTTCCAAAGGCCCCTGCTGCATTCATGGATCTCATAAATAGAGTTTTTAGGCCCTATTTGGGCAAATTTGTAGTGGTCTTTATAGATGACATCCTGACATACTCTAAGTACAAGGCAGAACATGCAGATCACCTGAGGACTGTCCTACAAACGTTGAGAGGGAACCAGTTATATGCTAAGCTGAAAAAGTGCGAGTTTTGGCTAGCCGAGGTGATATTTTTGGGACATGTAGTTTCCAAGGAGGGAATCAAAGTTGATCCTCAGAAGATAAAGGCGGTTACCGAATGGCCTAAACCCATAAATATGACAGAAGTAAGGAGTTCCCTAAGTTTGGCAGGATATTACAGAAAGTTTGTGAAGGATTTCTCGAGGATCGCTGTTCCGCTGACTAACCTATTAAAGAAAACCACAAAGTTTGAGTGGTCCGATAAATGTGAGGAAGCATTCTAAGAACTGAAGAGACATTTGACCACAGCGCCTGTCCTTACCTTGCTCGAGGAAGGGAAAGTGTATACTATTTATAGTGATGCCTCCAAAAACGGGCTAGGTTGTGTACTAATGCAAAATGACAAGGTCATAGCCTATGCCTCTAGGCAACACAAACCCTATGAGAAGAATTAACCAACTTATGACTTAGAGTTAGCGACAATAGTTTTCGCCTTAAAAATTTGGCGACATTACCTTTATGGGGTACCATGCAAGGTATACACTGACCACCAAAGCTTAAAGTATATTTTTACTCAAAAGGAGATCAACTTAAGACAACGATGGTGGTTAGAACTTCTGAAGGATTATGATCTGCAGATTCAATACCTTCTAGGAAAGGCGAATGTAGTGGCAGATGCACTCAGCAGGAAAACCCGACATTGCTTGAATGCAATGGTAAACACCCAACCTGAGATTTTAAGGGACCTTGAGGCCATGGCCATCGAGCTTGTTTTTCCAGGATGCATGGATGGGCTGTTGATGGCATTAGAGGTGCAGCCCTTCCTCATAGAAGAAATTAAAACAAGTCAAAAGGATGATGCAAAGCTAGAAAGGATAAGGAGGAATGTGGCGCAAGGGAAATTACCTGGTTTCATAGTATATGAAGATGGGACATTAAGGTTTCAGAATAGATTGTGTGTGCCTGACAAAGAGGAGATAAAAAGAAAGATTTTAGAAGAGGCTCACAACACATGGTACTCAGTGCACCCAGGGGGAACAAAAATATATAGAGATCTGAGAGAATTTTTCTGGTGGGATAACATGAAGAGAGAAATTGCGGAGTATATGAACAGATGTCTAACATGTCAAAGAGTGAAGGCAGAACATCAACGCCCAGTGGACGAGCTACGACCTTTGGAGATCCCTAACTGGAAATGGGATTCAATTTCGATGGATTTTGTTATGGGTTTACCCCTTTCTGCATCTAAGAAAAATGCTATTTGGGATATTGTGGATCGACTTACTAAGTCGGCCCACTTTATACCGATTCATGACACTTGGGGTATCAAGAGACTAGCACAGCTATATGTAAAAGAAATAGTTCAATTACACGGCATACCAAGAGATATAGTGTCAGATCGAGACCAAAGGTTTCAAGGTCGGCTTTGGCAAACTCTGCAAAAAGCTTTTGGGACCAAGTTAAACTTTAGCAGTTCATATCATCCTGAGACTAATGGGCAAACAGAGCGAGTGAATCAGATCTTGGAGGACATGTTGAGGGCATGCATACTTGACTTTCAGGGAAAATGGGAGGAGTATCAGCCATTGGTGGAATTTTCTTATAATAACAGCTATCAATCCACCATCAAGATGGCCCCTTTTGAAGCACTATATAGGAGGAAGTGTAGGACTCCATTGTGTTGGAGCGAGCTTGATGAAGCACTAATCATAGGGCCTGAACTTATTCAGGAAACCACTGAAACGATAAGGAAGATTCAGGAACATATTGAAGGAGCCTAAAGCGGACAGAAGAGTTATGCAGACAAAAGAAGAAGGCCACTAGAATTTCAGGTGGGAGACAAAGTATTCTTAAAGGTATCCCCCGTTAAAGGAGTGAGAAGATTCAACATCAGGGACAAGCTAAGCCCTAGATATATCGAACCCTATGAGATCATTGAGAAATTCAACTCTGTAGCTTATAGGCTGAATCTACCCTCGGAACTAGAGCATGTACACAATGTCCTCGACATTTCACAGCTCAGAAAGTATATTCTAGATCCACATCATGTCATTTTGATAGAACCCATAGTGGTCGCTGAGAATTTAATGTATGAAGAATGCCCCGCATAAATTTTAGATTACAGAGTCAAACAACTCCGAAATAAGAATATTCCATTGGTTAAAGTTTTATCGACCAATTAGGATTCAACTGAAGCTACATGGGAAATTGAGGAGTATATGAGAAGCACATACCCGTACTTGTTTGAGGTATGGTGACCATTCCTTGAAATTGCAAGTTTCGAGGACGAAACTTATTTTAAGGGGGGAAGGCTGTAATAGCCCGAGCCGAATACACATTCTAATGACACCAATTTATTTTAATTACAAATTAATCAAGTTGGGCGCCGCATTTCCATTGACCACGCCAACCGTGTCAGCCCAGCCACCGTCACCCCCTGCCCCGCCCGTTGGAGACCCCCAAACTGCGCAGCCCCTGTTCAGTCGTGTAAATCCACCCCTGGTTCTGCTGCCCGTCGCCATTGTGGGGGTCGCCGGCCACCCATGTGCTGCCCGCTGCCACCAGTCTCCACCACCACCCACCACTCCTCCTTGTTCTAGCTCCAAAGCTAAGTTGGAAGGTGAAACCCTAAACCTAATTTAGTTGAATTTTTGGGTTGTTTGAGATTGAATTTCTTGACTAGGTGATGTAATTAGCATTAGTATTCATCTATTTGCAAGGTTCTAAAATTGTGGTAGATATTTGTGTTGGGGTGTGAATTGGGGGAAAGTGACAGAGAGTATGGAGTGAGAGATTGAGGTCATGGCTAATTTTTCAATTCGCTTGTGTTTATGACAATTTATTGAAATTGTTAATCCAGGTGACTGATTGAGTAGAATGCCTACGTTTGATGTTATACGATTATATTACAAAATTATGGACAGGTTTGGATGATTATTAAAATTATTACGCAGCTCGAAGGATCCGTAGTGATGCAGGTCAAATGGAACAGATACTAACTTGTTAAGGTTTGTTGGAGTATCGTAACTGTGGCTAGGGTGATATACAGTGACACAACATGATTTGAGGCGTAATATGCTTAATATAAGCAATGTGATAAAACGGAAACATCCTATGCCGGTGTATGATTTGCCACTAAGGGGTACTGAACAAATGACCTCGGGTACAAATTAATGAAATAGTGTTTGCTTGATCAGCTCTAATATCCGAGGTTCCATTCCTGTTGTTAAGGGCAACCTAGATAGTTGTATTCCTTTGGTATAAGTTTATGACTTTATGACATTTGATGTTGATCGATGTCGTTAGGTTATCGAGTGAATATGAATTGTTAAGGTTGAAAATAGTTTGGTTATGTTGTAAATTGTGGCTAGATGTACTCTAGCCATGGAACCTATGGGTGGTGATTAGCGATGATTGGAATGCTATGGGGGTTGGGGTAGAAGTGGAAGTCAACCAGTTCCTTTCAAATGAACCATTGTTTGCTAGGAAACGAAGAGTTTAATAGTTGTGCAGTGAAATTACATAAATTGAAAGTGTTCGTTATTGTTGCAAAATCATTAGCAAATTAGCAACGTTCCCGGAATACTATGTGGATAGGTGATGTAGTTAATGAAATGAGATAGATATTAAGGTGGTACCTTATATATAAGTAACAAGTTATACCTCTTATGCAGATATATATATATATATATATATATATATATATATATATATATATATATATATATATATATATATATCTGTGTGTGTGTGTGTGTGTGTGTGTGTGTGTGTGTACATAGGTATATATGGATAATGGAATAAATAGTTTAATAACTTGAGATTAATCTCAAATCTTGTATAATTATAAACCTTTACAACAATGATAATGACGTCGGTGATAATAACAATAACAGTCACATTGACAATGAGAACGAAGTACAAGGACATTAACATAATAATCACGAACTTGTACCAGTAACTTGAATAAATTATAGTAATGACATTAGTGCTGATGAGGACATAATTACTTAAAAGTGTTCATTAAGTTGAGAAGACTTAATAAACTTCAGAACCTCACACTAATTGGGAAAATGACTTATTGAAGCAAAAGTGAGGCTACATCGATCGCTTCAGGTTGCCACAAACAATTTTCACTTAAGCTGGAGAGAGGCTTTCAAAGACCAGGTACGTATATCGCCTGTGCTCTTCGAAAACTCATGAATTTCTCAGCAATGAAAGTTAATATAAGATTTATTTAATGAACCAATTTCTATAGTGTTTTGTCACATAAACAAGTGGCCCCGCCTAATGACTAATCATTAGGGCTTATGCCCTTCAATATACCCGTGCGCGATGTCAACTCAGGCTTCTCGATTAGCCTGGGGGGTGAGAACCTAGAGTATGATCGTTTCAAGACATACATCGACCAAGGGGTCCACTTCCAGATAATAATCAATAAATCAATTTTATTTATGCATTCTCCCTCTCCTGTTTGCAAATGAAAAATGTTTTGAAATACGGGCGTCCAACTATTTATGTATAACATTTATTTCACTGCATGGGGTTGTATGTGTCGGGTTTCGGCTCATTATTCGAATATTTTATGTTTTTGGTTTTAGGAAAGGGATCAGTGAATAGCCCACTCCGTGGAAAACCCGAAGCTAGTACAAAGTGAAAGGGGTGCTAAGGTTCTTTTGTAGAGGAATCGCTAGACAAGTGCTCACAGTAGTCCTTAAGCTTGACATCCCAGGAACTAGTTAGTTGTATATTATTTTGGACCTTATGTTATTAATAGGCAGTACTATGCCAACAAGTGTGTTAAATATTTTGAATTGCATAAGTGGTCGCATGCGTGTTTCTTTTTAATAGCTGATTGTTCAAATGAAGATTAGTAAGTACAGTGTTATAGGTAGACCCAAAAGCCTTGTTCCGTTATGGAACGGCAGTAACGCTCCCAATTTAAGATAGACTTCCGCTGTTAACAAATAGTAGAAACCAGGGTAATCAATCATTTAGACTGGGGGCATTACAGTTGTGGTATCAAAGCTAGGTTTACAAATCACTGTGAGCATAGGACACGTGAGAGTGCGGATATGCTGTTTAGGGATTTGATGTGGTAGATTTGTGCCTGTTTTCTCTAGGGCAAGTCTATGTGTAAGTGTGCCTTATACCTTTCCGTTTTTTGTTGTCTTCATGCTTAGATGGATCACCCGAGAGCGCCTGCAAATGCGTACACCATGCAGATGGCAGCACACACTCCAATGGCAGTTCACATTACTAACTTGCATGCGGCCATGATGGCCCACGTGCAGGACCCTGTTTCGGACTTTCATGATGTGGTAGCCCGCACTCGGCGACTTCTGGGATCGTTGCCTCTTGCTGCCCTGTGGCATGAGTTCAAACTACGGTATCACGACTTTATAACCACCCGGGAGTCGATGCTGAGCGATTTCAGGTGGTAAGACCCTGGATTGCGGTTACCAGGGACTTGTTAGTCCGGGAAGAGTTTGAATTGAGGGGGATTTCCTACGAGATCCTACCCTACATATTCCCGGCGCTCCCGACGCATCCCCAGTCGTTCCCCCCACCTCCAACAGCCCAAGGACCCCCATCCCCACAGCCTCTATTTTCCCACCCGCCTGCTTCACCCCCACAGGCTGCCTCGGAAGAGGGCTCGGGAGCTCTCGCTGGAGTTCATGTGGTGGTAGGTGTGCCTAGCTCCCATGAGATTATCGTGGTAAGCTCTGATGAGGAGGAAGAGGACCCAGAGGAAGAAGCAACCCCGAAGGAGGAAGAGGATCCGGAAGAGGAAGAGGATCCGGAGGAGGACGAGGGAGAAGTCAACATGCCAGATGTCGACAATGCTTCAACAGAGGAGGATGATGATTCCTTAAACCCTGATTACGACCCCTTATTGGATCGTTAGGCATGATTCTACTTTGGGCCTAGGACAGAGAGATTTTCGGTATTTTATGTTGTACGACTAGCATAGTGTGATATTCTTTTGTTCCCTACTTGTGCATGTGATGTATATAGGCAATCTAACTTGGCAGCCATGACAGGGCAATCCGTTCTCATTTTTTGGGGGTTTGGACGGATCTAAATAGAAAGGTAACTCAACTTAGCTGGCACTTGTACAGCAGGGGAATTAGGTAGTAGTCCCAGATGGTTGGAGGAATGCGAACGCGACCTGTTGTAATATTCTTTTGTTGACTTTTATGCATGTACACATGTCTTTGTAATGAAAGTAATGTTTGCGTTAAATGCATATTGATTTGGGACTCATTACTGTTTTCCTTCACGGTGATGCCAATTTCAAATACTGAACCTTGTCTATGTGACTCAGGATGTTAGAATCTGCAAACAACGATCAAAATAACCAGGAAGGTGAATCTCAGAATTCAGGAAATTAGGTAAATGAGAATTCCCAACAGAACCTTAGTGAAGACCCAGCTATGGCCTTAGAAGCGTCTAGTAGTGTGGAGGATCCGAATTATTGAAAAAGCTTAGTTACTAAGTTAATGAAAAGGATCCCTGCTGCACCCTCAGTGCCTCAGGTACTTCCAGAACGCCCCCCAAGGTCAGATAAGCTGGCAGATAGGGTAGCCCAACGTAACCCTAAGGTCTATGACGGAAATCTAGACCCTATAGAACTGGAAGACAGGATTTGGGGAATGGAAAAGATATTTGCAGTGCTTGAGGAACCTGAAGAGAAAAAGGTAAATATAGGGACCTTTTATTTAACCGGTAAGGCAGACATCTGGTGGAGCACGATAAAAGATAAGCTGCAAGGACCTGAGCTTACATAGACTAAGTTTCTCGAGGAACTTAGGGCCAAGTTTTACCCAATCATAATCCAACGACAAAAAGAGAAGGAATTCTTGGAGTTGAAGATGAGTGGAAATATGACGATAATGTAATATGCTCGGAAGTTTACGGAACTGGTAGGATTTGCACCAGATTTCATAGCATCTGAAAGGCTAAAAATGAGGAGGTTTGAGGAAGGGTTAGCCTTCTATATTTGAAACCATTTGGCGAGTCAGCCAATTCAAACCTATCAGGAATTGTATGACAGAGCGGCTGACGTAGAACGAGTGAAAGGTGAATTGAGGGCCCTGAATCCAGGGAATCAAAAGAGGAAATGGAATGATCATGGTGCGTCCAGTGAAAGTGTGGCCTAGAAGAAACCTGCTGCTAGCCCTGCTAGAAGTCACCCAGTGGCACCAATGAAATCTTGCGCCAAATGTGGGTGAACAAACCACACTACAGCAGACTGTCGTATCTGAACTAATAGGTGCATGTGGTGTGGAAGCCTTGACCATCTGATTGCCACTTGCCCCACAAGACAGGAGGCCTTGGAGAAGAGAGTTGTAAGGCCTGCCCCGCCTCCTCGCCAGGGAACCCAACCTTTGAAGTCCCCAACAGTGGGGCGAGCCTATATAATGAGCAACAAGAAAGCTGCAATCTCTGGTACGGTTGTTACTGGAACTCTCTTTTTAAATTCAAAACCATTTTGTGTGCTATTTGATTCGGGTGCGACACATTCATTTATATGTACCCATGCTACATTGTAATTAACTTTGAAAACACATGAAGAACGGGTGAACTATAGGATTAGTTTACCGAACGAACAAGTGATAGAATGCCCCATCCTTTATAGGCATGTTCCTATTGTAATTACTGAATATGAGTTCCCTGGGGATTTAATTCAGTTTGATATGTCTGAGTTATCTTGGGAATGGATTGGTTAACTGCACATAGGGCAAACATAGATTGCAAAAATCTTAAGGTTATTTTAAGAGGTCAGGGAGATCAATAAGTGTGTTTTCATGGAGAAAGATTTAGAAAAGATCCTCATGTGATTTCAATTATGAAGGTAGGAAAGTTGTTAAGACAAGGATGCGTCGGATATTTATGTTATGCTATAGAGGTTAAAGAAGAAGATATGAAAATAGAAGATATCCCAGTAGTTTTTGAATTTTCGAATGTCTTCCCTGAGGATTGCCAAGTCTACCCCCTCAAAGAGACATTGACTTTGAGATTGAGTTAGTTCCGGGTGCACAACCTATTTCCAAGGCTCCTTACCGGATGCCCCAATCGAGCTAAAGGAATTAAAGGCCCAGTTGGATGAGTTGTTGCAAAAAGGATTCATTAGGCCAAGTGTGTCGCCTTGGGGAGCTCCCGTGTTATTTATGAAGAAAAAGGATGGAACCTTAAGGTTATGCATAGATTATCTGGAATTAAATAAGATAACCATTAAGAATAAGTACCCTTTACCTCAGATCGATGACCTGTTTGATCAATTGCAAGGGGCTGGAGTGTTTTCAAAAATTGACTTGGAGTCTGGTTATCACCAGCTTAGGATTAAGCCAGAAGATATTCCCAAAATAGCCTTTCGGACTAGATATGGTCATTACGAGTTCACTGTGATGCCTTTTGGGCTTACAAAGGCCCCTGCTGCATTCATGGATCTCATGAATAGAGTTTTTAGATCCTATTTGGATAAATTTATAGTGGTCTTTATAGATGACATCCTGATATACTCTAAGGATAAGGTAGAATATGCAGATCACTTGAGGACTGTACTACAAACGTTGAGAGGGAACCAGTTATATGCTAAGCTGAAAAAGTGCGAGTTTTGGCTAACTGAGGTGATATTTTTGGGACATGTAGTTTCCAAGGAGGGAATCAAAGTTGATCCTCAGAAGATAAAGGCGGTTACCGAATGGCCTAAACCCACAAATATGACAGAGGTAAGGAGTTTTCTAGGTTTGGCAGGATATTACAGAAGGTTTGTGAAGGATTTCTTAAGGATCGCTGTTTCGCTGACTAACCTGTTAAAGAAAACCACAAAGTTTAAGTGGTCCAACAAATGTGAGGAAGCATTCTGAGAACTGAAGAGGCGTTTGACCACAGCGCCTGTCCTTACCTTGCCCGAGGAAGGAAAAGAGTATACTATTTATAGTGATGCCTCCAAAAACGGGCTAGGTTGTGTACCAATGCAAGATGACAAGGTCATAGCCTATGCCTCTAGGCAACTCAAAACCGATGAGAAGAATTATCCAACTCATGACTTGGAGTTAGCGGTAGTAGTTTTCGCCTTAAAGATCTAGCGGCATTACCTTTATGGGGTACCATGTAAGGTACACACTGACCACTGAAGCTTAAAGTATATTTTTACTCAAAAGGAGATCAACTTAAGACAACGGCGGTGGTTGGAACTTCTGAAGGATTACGATCTGCAGATTCAATACCATCCAGGAAGGCGAATGTAGTGGCAGATGCACTTAGCAGGAAAGCCCAACATTGCTTGAATGCAATGGTAAACACCCAACCTGAGATTTTAAGGGACCTTAAGGCCATAGCCATCGAGCTTGTTTCGCCAGGATGCATGGATGGGCTGTTGATGGCATTAGAGGTGCAGCCCTCCCTTATAAAAGAAATTAAAACAAGTCTAAAGGATGATGTAATGCTAGAAAGGATAAGGAGGAGTGTGGCATAAGGGAAATTACCTAGTTTCGTAGTACATGAAGATGGGACATTAAGGTTCCGGAATGGATTTTGTGTGCCTAAAAAAGAGGAGATAAAAAGAAAGAATTTAGAAGAGGCTCACAACACATGGTACTCAGTGCACCCAGGGGGAACAAAAATGTATAGAGATCTGAGGTAATTTTTCTGGTGGGATAACATGAAGAGAGAAATTGCAGAGTATGTGGACAAATGTCTGACATGTCAAAGAGTGAAAGCGGACCATCAACGCCCAGTGAGCGAGCTAAGACCTTTGGAGATCCCTACCTAGAAATGGGATTCAATTTCAATGGATTGTATTATGGGTTTACCCCTTTCTGCATCTAAGAAAAATGCTATTTGGGTTATTGTGGATCGACTTACTAAGTCGGCCCACTTTATACCGATTCGCGACACTTGGGGTATCGAAAGACTAGCACAACTATATACAAAAGAAATAGTGCGATTACACAGCATACCAAAAGATATAGTGTTGGATCGAGACCAAAGGTTTCAAGCTCGGTTTTGGCAAGCTCTGCAAAAAGCTTTTGGGACCAAGTTAAACTTTAGCAGTTCATATCATCCAGAGACTGATGGGCAAACAGAGCGAGTGAATCAGATCTTGGAGGATATGTTGAGGGCATGCGTACTCGACTTTCAGGGAAAATGGGAGGAGTATCTGCCATTGGTGGAATTTTCTTATAATAACAGCTATCAATCCACCATCAGGATGGCCCCTTTTAAAGCACTATATAGGAGGAAGTGTAGGACTCCATTGTGTTAGAGCGAGCTTGATAAAGCACTCATCATAAGGCCTGAACTTATTCAGGAAACCACTGAAACGACAACGAAGATTCAGGAACATATTAAAGCAGCCTAAAGCAGACAGAAGAATTATGCAGACAAAAGAAGAAGGCCACTAGAATTTCAGGTGGGAGACAAAGTATTCTTAAAGGTATCCCTCGTTAAAGGAGTGAGAAGATTCAACATCAGGGGCAAGCTAAGCCCCAGATATATCAAACCCTATGAGATCATTGAGAAATTGAACCCTGTAGCTTACAGGCTGAATCTGCCCTCGGAACTAGAGCATGTGCACAATGTCTTCCACATTTCACAGCTCAGAAAGTATATTCCAGATCCACATCATATCATTTTAACAGAACCCATAGAGGTCGCTGTGAATTTAATGTATAAAGAATTCCCTGTACAAATATTAGATTACAGAGTCAAACAACTCCGAAACAAGAATATTCCATTGGTTAAAGTTTTATCGACCAATTCGGATTTAACTGAAGCTACATGGGAAATTGAGGAGTATATGAGAAGCACATACCCGTACTTGTTTGAGGTATGGTGACCATTCCTTGAAATTGCAAGTTTCGAGGACGAAACTTATTTTAAGGGGGGAAGACTATAATAGCCCGAACCGAATACACATTCTAATGACCCCAATTTATTTTAATTACAAATTAATCAAGTTGGGCGCCGCATTTCCATTTAACACTTTTAAATGCAGTTGTATATTTGTATTTGTACAATGCAGGTTGAAACGACGATGTGGCCTAAAATAAGGCAACATTAAACTCCTTAATAATCCCTCAAATAAACATTTATTTGAATAATCACCGGTCTGAAGCGTACTAGCAAGAAAAAAATAACGTCTACGTAAAAAAAAAAATAGTTAGAATAAGAATAATAATAATACTACTACTACTAATGATAATAATAAGAATAAGAATAAGAATAATAATTCACAAAAAAAAACCAACTAAACCGACATAATTAAAACAAAAATCAATACAAATTAATTTACAATCCAAAACCACAAAAACCTCAAAACTCTTATCCTCTCTCTCTCTGCCTCACCGATACCCCGACACCCCTTCCGCTGTTTTCGTTCGCCGGAAAAACTGGCGCTCCGGTCGTCCGCTGTCGCCAACCATGCTGGCCGTGTCAGCCCAGCCACCATCACGCCCTGCCCCGCCTGTTGGAGCCCCCCGAACTGCGCAGCCCCTGTTCTGCTGTTCGAATCGACCCTTGGTTCTGCTGCCCATTACCATCGTGGGGTTCGCCGGCCACCCGTGTGCTGCCCACTGCCACCAGTCTCCACCACCACCCACCACTCCTCCTTGTTCTAGCTCCAAAGCTAAGTTGGAAGGTGAAACCCTAAACCTAATTTAGTTGAATTTTTGGGTTGTTTGAGATTGAATTTCTTAACTAGGTGATGTAATTAGCATTAGTATTCATCTATTTGCAAGGTTCTGAAATTGTGGTGGATATTTGTGCTGGGTGTGAACTAGGGGAAAGTGACAGAGAGTAGAAACTGAGAGATTGAGGTCATGGCTAATTTTTCAATTCGCTTGTGTTTATGACAATTTATTGACATTATTAATCTAGGTGACTGATTGAGTAGAATGCCTACATTTGATGTTATATGTGATTATATTGCGAAATTATGGACTGGTTTGGGTGATTATTCAAATTATTGCGTAACTCGAAGGATCCGTAGTGATGCAGGTTAAATCGAACTGATACTAACTTGTTAAGGTTTGTTGGAGTATCATAACTGTGGCTAGGGTGATATACAGTGACACAACATGATTCGAGGCCTAATATGCTTAATATAAGCAATGTGATAAAAAGGAAACATCCTATGCAGGTGTATGATTTGCCACTAAGAGGTACTGAACTAATGACCTCGGGTACAAATTAATGAAACCGTGGTTGCTCGATTAGCTCCAATATCCCAGGTTCCATTCCTGTTGTTAAGGGCCACCTGGATAGTTGTATTCCTTTGGTATAAATTTGTGACTTTATAACATTTGATGTTGATCGATGTCGTTAGGTTATCGAGTACGAATTGTTAAGGTTGAAAATGGTTTGGTTATGTTGTAAATTGGGGCTAGATGTACTCGAGCCATGGAACCTATAGGTGGTGATTAGCGATGATTAGGATGCCACGGGGGTTGGGGAGAAGTGCAAGTCAACCAGTTCCTTTCAAATGAACCAATTGTTGCTAGGAAATGAAGAGTTTAATAGTTGTGTAGTGAAATTACGTAAATTAAAAGTGTTCATTAATGTTGCAAAATCATTAGCAAATTAGCAATGTTCCCAGAATACTATGTGGATAGGTGATGTAGTTAATGAAATGAGATAGATATTAAGGTGATACCTTATATATAAGTAACAAGTTATACACCTTATACATATACATATCCATAGGTATGTATGGATAATGGAATAAATAGTTTAATAACTTAAGGTTAATCCTGAATCTTGTATATTTATAAACCTTTACAACAATGATAACGACGTCGGTGATAACAACACTAATAGTCACATTGACAATGAGAACGATGTACGAGGACATGAACATGATAATCATGAACTTGTACCAGTAACCCGAACAAATAATGGTAATAACATTAGTGCTGATGAGGATATAATTACTTAAAAGTGTTCATTGAGTTGAGAAGACTTAATAAACTTCATAACCCCACACTAGTTGGGGAAATGACTTATTGTAGCAGAAGTGAGGCTACATCGGTTGCTTCAAGCTGCCACAAACAATTTTCACTTAAGCTGGAGAGAGGCTTTCAAAGACCAGGTACGTACATTATCTGTGCTCTTCGAAAACTCACGTATTTCTCAGCAATGAAAATTAACATAGGATTCATTTAATGAACCAATTTCTACAGTGTTTTGTCACATAAACAAGTGGCCCCGCCCAATGACTAATCATTAGGGCTTATGCCCTTCAATATACCTGCGCACGGTGTCAACTCAGGCTTCTCGATCGGCCTGGGTGGTGAGCACCTAGAGTATGATCGTTTCAAGACGTACGTCGACCAAGGGGTCCACTTCCAGATAATAATCAGCAAATCAATTTTATTTATGCATTCTCTCTCTCCTGTTTGCAAATTAAAAATGTTTTGAAATGCAGGTGCCCAACTATTTATGCATAACATTTATTTCACTGCATGGGGTTGTATGTGGGAGGCTTCGGCTCATTATTCAAATATTTTATGTTTTTGGTTTTAGGAAAGGATCAGTGAATAGCCCCCTTGTGGAAAACCCGAAGCTAGTACAAGTGAAAGAGGTGTTGAGGTTCTTTTGCAGAGGAATCGCTAGACAAGTGCTCACAGTAGTCCTTAAGCTTGACATCGCATGAACTAGTTAGCTGTATATTATTTTGGACCTTATGTTATTAATAGGCAATACTATGCCAACAAATGTGTCAAATGTTCTGAATTGCATGAGTGGTTGCATGCGTGTTTCTTTTCAATAGCTGATTATTCAAATGAAGATTAGTAAGTATAGTGTTATAGGTAGATCCAAAAGCCTTGTTCCGTTACGGAACGGCGGTAACGCTCCTAATTTAAGACAGACTTCCGCCGTTAACAAATAGTAGATACGTAATGAAACCAGGCTAATCAATCATTTAGACTGGGGGCATTACATGCTTGCCCAAGTAAGTGCATGAACCCTATTACACGCCTCTTTATAAGCTTGCATGATAATATGTTATGATTACTAAATTGAAAATTGAGATGGTAGTTGGATGGTTTGATGTAGAACTATGAGTGGTTCGAGGTTCTTTGTGGTACGGTGCTTGTGAGGAGGGAGCCTGGGTTGTGAATTAACCATAATCGTGGGGATTGCGAGGCGGCGTGTAGCTCATTGTGTTGTTGAAATGATTATATAGTGCTTGAATGTAATACGTGCAAATCCCTGCCCTTTTATCTTATTAAGATGCATTATGCGTGTGAAGGAGTTGTTTTGAGAACGGATGTTTCTCGTGTTTCAAAACAATAATAGCCATGACTATTAGCAATCAATGGCCTATTTTAACTATACGAATTTCATTTTGGGAGTGAACTCGCTTGAACAGGGGAATCCCTAAAGAATTTGATTAAAAAGAAAGTGCGATGTGTGAAAAAAAGATTTTGCTGTGAGATGCAGCAAAATTATTAGCCGTTATGGCCCATACGCTTTCAATTGGCTAAGATAATGTGCCTTAGACAATATGTTATGAATGATTATGTTAGCCTAGGGGATGAGTCCTGGTACTAGGAGACCCTAGAAGAGCCCGACAAGGGTAATGGTTCGATATGTTATATGTAGCCGTCCCGGGAGTAAAAGCTTAAGCATGAGCGTTACATCTCACTATGGGGTTGAGAATAGATCTCACCCAATCAGCACCCTGAAATGATCTTATGCTATATGTATTTTCCTAATGAGCAAAGAAAAGCAGTTGGCAATTTGCCATTTTAAGTATTTCAGAAGAAAGAAAGTTTCAAGGGCCATTAAGAGGCCGGTTGAATGAAATGTGAAATGTTATAAGGGCCATTATACGACCAACACGAAAGAGATTTCCTTCAATGAAAACGAGCCTCAAAGAGGCTAAGAAAAGAGTTTTTATGGGCCTCAAGAGGCTAAGCAAAGTGTTTTCAAGAAAAGAAGAAAAGTTTTCTGTGTATATCCTGTGCTTTTCTTATGAATGTAATGTGAATGAGATTTCAAGTAAGGCTAAGCAAAGTGTTTTCACAAGAAGAACAAAAGATGCTTGTGCATATTATATGAATGAGATCTAAGTAAAGTATGCCAATGAAAATAAAGCTTTATGTGAATATTCCAAGTATAACTTCTAAATGAGATGCTAAGTAGGATACGGTCATGAAAAAGAAAGCCATATGATCATATTTCATGCATACCCTACGAATGAGATTTGAATGAGACTTGAAATTTGTGTGTGCCTTATGTACACCATATGAATGAAATGCCAAGAAAAGTATGATTATGAAAAGAAATAACTTTATGTGCACATCATATGAATGATGTTTCCTGTATAGTTTAAATGGAATGCTAAAGGTTATGTTATAAAAAGAAAGATCCCTACGCTTAGCTCTCGATGCTTTTTTATGTGCTTAACTACTTGTTAGTAAAGGAACTTAGTCATTGAGGGACCTAGAAATATGTTTGAGTGGCTAAAATGAAGTTTATGTTTAGTAACCCTTCCATAAGGACTTTACGAATGCCTAATATTATAGTAAAGTATGAATACGTGATTTGTGACCATTAAAGATATTATTGCCTGCAACGGTTTTGGTTTTAAGGGGGTCGGGGACACTCAATGAGCGTGTGGTTGCTCATCCCACTGCTCTTTCCCCTTTTCCCCCCAGGTTTTCTTTGTGACAGGAAGAAGTTGAGTCAGCTATGTCAAGATGGAGTCTATTCTCACTTGCAAGGTATTATGTGTGTCTACTTACGTCTTTAATGAAGTCATGTAAAGTATTCTTAGTTTGTAAACATTTGTAAGCAATTATTCTAGTTCATGTAATGCATATGATATGAAGGTTGCTCTGTATAGCCGTATGAGCCAACCATCTAATTAGTTAGATGTCTTCTCGGCCAAAGTTAGTTATGTTTTAGGATGTAAATCCTAATTCTCTGGTTGTATGAACCGTTAAGTTGTATCTTTCATTTCTTCTTTATTAATGAACTATTCTATTTGGTGTACTCCGAGCGAGTGGCTCGTTGAGTTATGAACTTCGGCGTCTAGCTGTTGAGCTTCTTTTAAATGTTTTACGCTTTCGTTAATTTGCAGGGGTTTATTGTAAGGCTTTTAGCTTAGAAACGGTCAGTTTTTAGGGAAAATTCTATCCGTTTTGCCCCAGAATTTTAAGTAAGAAGTTAAGAAAGCGTAACGCTCCTAGCCTTAGGGGCTAGGGGTGTCACATTGGTGGTATCAGAGCATCAATGTAACACCCCCAGCCCCTAGGGTCGAGAGCGTTACGTTTACTTAATTTTCTATTAAATTCCTGGGACGAGATGGACAGAATTTCCTTTAAAAATTGACCATTTTCAGGTTAGAAGCCTTACAATAAACCCCTGCAAATCAATGGAAGCATAAAACATTTAAAAGAAGCTCAACGGCTATATGCCGGAGTTCATAACTTAACGAGCCGCTCACTCATAATACACCAATCAGAATAGTTCATTAATAAAGAATAAATGAAAGATACAACTCAACGGCTCACACAACCAGAGTATTGGGGTTTACATCCCAAAACATAACTAACTTTAACCAAAAAGACATCTAACTAATTAAATGGTTGGCTCATACGGCCATACAGAGCGACCTTCATACCATATGCATTACATGAACTAGAATAATTGTTTACAAATGTTTGTAAACTAAGAATACTTTTCATGACTTCATTAAGGACGTAAGTAGGCACACATGACACCTTGCAAGTGAGAATAGACTCCATCTTGACATAATTGACTCAACTTCTTCCTATCACAAAGAAAACTTAGGGGGAAAAGGGGAAAGAGTAGTGGGATGAGCACACACACGCTTAGCGAGTGTCCCTCGACCCCCTTAAAACCAAAACCGTTGTAGGCAATAATATCTTTAATAGTCACATATCACGCATTCATACTTTACTATCATATTAGGCATTCATAAAACCCTTATGGAAGGATTACTAAACATAAACTCCATTTTAACCACTCAAACATATTTCTAGGCTCCTAAATAACCAACTTCTTAAAACCAAGTACTCAATTCACATAAGCAAGCAACGAAGGCTAAGCATAGGAACTTTCTTTTTCATGAGCATAACTATTTAGCATTCCATTCAAACTATACATAAAACATCATTCACATGATGTGCACATAAGGTTATCTCTTTTCATAGTCATACTTTTCTTGGCATTTCATTCATATGATATACATAAGGCACACACAAATTTCAAGTCTTATTCAAATCTCATTCATAGGGTATGCATGAAATATGTTCATAAGGCTTTCTTTTTCATGATCGTATCTTACTTACCATCTCATTCATAAGTTGCACTTGGAATGTTCACATAACGCTTTACTTTCATTAGCATGCTTTACTTAGATCTCATTCATAAGATATACACAAGTATCCTTCTTTCTTCTTGTAAAAACACTTTACTTAGCCTTACTTGAAATCTCATTCACATTTCATTCATAAGACAAGCACAGGGCATGCACAGAAAACTTCTCTTTTTTTCTTGAAAACACTTTGCTTAGCCTCTTGAGGCCCATAAAAACTCTTTTCTTAGCCTCCTTGAGGCTCGTTTTCATTAAAGGAAATCTCTTTCGCATTGGTCACATAATGACCCTTATAACTTTTCACATTTCATTCAATTGGCCTCTTTATGGCCCTTGAAATTTTCTTTCTTCTGAAATACTTAAAATGGGAAAATGGCAACTGCTTTTCTTTGCTTATTAGGAAAATACATCTGGTATAAGATCCTTACAGGATGCTGATTGGGTGAGATCTATTCTCAACCCCATACTGAGACTTAACGCTCACGCTTAAGCTCTTACTCGCGGGACGACTACATATAACATATCGGACCATTACCCTCGTTAGGGTCTTCTAGGGCCTCCTAATACCAGGACTTATCCCCTAGGCTAACATCATTCATAACATATTGTCCGAATCACATTATCTTAGCCAATTGAAAGCGTATGGGCCATAACGGCTAATAATTTTGCTGCCTCTCATAGCGAGATCCCTTTTTCATACATCGCATGCCTTTATAAAACGCTTTAGGGATTCCCCCGTTCAAGCGAGTTCACCCCCAAAATTGTATTCATTTAGTTAAAATTGGCCATCATGCACTAATAATTATGGCTACTTTCATTTCAAAACATGAAATCCTTCTTTGAAAAACTTACCCTTGTGCACATAATGTAACTTGAGGACATGGAAGGGAAGGGGGTCCATATGTCTCACATTCAAGCACTTCATAATTAATTCAGCACAATGAGCCACACATGGCCTCACAACCCACACGATTGCGATTAATTCACAACCCAGGCTCCCTCCTCACAAGTATCGTACCACAAAGAACCTCGAACCACTCATAGTTCTACCTCAAACCATCCGACTACCGTCTTGGTTTTCAGATCAATAATCATAACATTTAAATGCCCTATGTCATATAGAAAAGCGATATGTAAACTTACCAATCCATAACTTATCGATCAAGCAAATATCATTCCGCAGTGCGCTATAGCCAACAGTTATAACCATATATACATATATATGTATTCGTATCGCATTAACTTGAAACAAATGCTTAGCAAGCTGAATTAAACTAACTAAGTATGAAACACGATTACATTCATGTATTGCAGTTAAGGGGCTAAACATGCTCATTTCGTCGTTCGAATGTTGTTTCCAAGCTGCTTCACGAGCATAATTCAACTAAATAGACAAGCATCGATTCGAGGCGTTCATTTATTGTTTCAAGGTTAAACATAATACGATTCTAGATGTTCATTTATTACATCGAAGTCATTATTCGAATCTAAATAAACCACTTAAACATAATACGATTCAAGGGATTCGTTTATTACGTCGAAGTTACTATTTGAACCGATTTGAGCCATTTAAACATAAGGCGTTTCAAGACATTTGTTTATTATATCGAAATTACTATTCAAGCCTAATGAAGCCATTTAAGCATAATTTAACTATATGGATAGGCATCGAGTTCAAGTGTTCATATGATATTTCAAAGCTACTATTCTGGCATGGATTAACTACTATCCGAGCATCGATTCGAAGTGTTAAGATGTTAATTCAAAGCTACTAATCAAGCATGAATCAACTACCTATTCAAGCATTGATTCTAAATGCTCACATATCATTTCGAAGCTATTAATCAGGTATGAATTAATTAAATAGACATGTATCAATGCTAGTGTTCACATCTCAATTCGAAGCTATTAATTATGCATGAATTAACTAAATAAACATGTATAGATTCAAAGTCACCTTCGAGTATTAATCAACTGAACTAACATTTAACGATTCGAAGTCACTTTCAGGCACAACTAGCTAAACTTAACATGCATCGCAGCTTAAGGATTAAAATGATTTCAAAACTACTAATACTTAGGAGGCGAGAAACACCCACCTCGTATCCATGCTTAGGACCCGTTCTAAGGGCTTTGGGGCTCAATTTGGATGCTAGAAAACCTCAATCCCTCGACCCATGCTCACTGACTGTACCGACAGAACCCAAAACCGTCTGACCCTTGCTGCAACCACACCCAATCCCACGCAAAACAGGCCCCAATTCAACTAAAATTGGCTCACTGATTTGAGGTTGCGGTTGATGTCGGGGCTAAGAATTCACCCCCAATTCGTAGGGAATCTGGAGTGGCTAAAGAGTAGGTTTTATGGATGAGCCCGGGCATGTGTTTTCTCCCTCAAACTATCGCCCAAATCGACCACCAGCGTCGTGGTTTCTCACCCTTCATCTGTTATCTCTCTCTCTCTCTCTCTCTCTCTCTCTCTCTCTCTCTCTCTCTCTCTCTTTCTGTCACGGCGACTGCGACATGGAGCGGCCGGTAAGGCGCGATGGTGGCCGACCAAGCGCCGGTTGCGCACCATTGCCCCCCTCTCTCCCTCTTCCTCCCTCTCTGGTGTAGTGTGGTGGTCGGGGTTTGGGGTTGAGATGCCCCCTGGCTCGCGGTCTCTCCCCTCGTGAAAGAGAAAGGGGCTTCCACCCCTTATTTGCTTTTTTCTTTTTTTTTTCTTTTTTTTTTGACTCAAGCTGTTCAGTAATTGGTATCGCTAGTCTAGTTCGTATCCCGAACTCCAAACCCGAATCATTAATACGGCCTTCTATTGACTATTCGTTCCCAAATACGTTAAGGTTCAATTTATTAAACCTCGAAACTATTTCTAAGGTTAACAACCTACTCGCATTTAGGAAACGACTAAATAAATCGAATAACGACTAAATTAAACTATCGATCTAATTTAAGGACACAAATAGCACAAATTTATTTTAAAATCAATAATAGCAATAATAATTCTTTTTAATAAAATTATCGCTCACATAAGCACATCGATACTAATTTAACTCATATGGTTAATAAAAATACAAATTTTAAAACGTAGAACGAAAGGAAGCCAACTTAACATAAAATAAAGGACGCGAGTATTACACTCTTCCCCCCTTAAAAGAATTTCATCCTCAAAATTCCAAACTTAAGTTTGGTCATTCCTAGAATGTATGCACACAACTAGGATCTACGCGGTAGGTTTCCAAAAGGTTTTATTTTGAAGACCCTACTTCTTTTAAATCGAAAGAAAAAGGCTTATGGTATCTAGTCTTCTCCTCGCCAATCCTCTTCAAGCATCTACTCACTCTATTTAGGCACCGAGGCAAATCGCATTGAAGAGGGGCAAATGAGTTGGCATGGATAACCATATCAAACTTATTTTAAATGAACATCATCTTTAAAATTTTTATCTAAGCAAATACTAGAATCGCAACAACTACTCGACACTTACACATCAACACAAGCGGACATTTAAAGGATTTTCATGTATGGCAACTTAAACATAATATTTTGAGGTCATATCAAGGCATTCAACTTAACCAAGTTCATTCTGGAACATGAAGAAATTGAATTTATTTCAAAATCAAGTCAATCAACCAAGGCTTCCTTATCACAGCAAAGTAGCAAGGACAGTAAGGTAGCAAGGATATAAGATAACTCAGCATCTGAAAGGCTAATAATTATGAGCGACATCAATCACAGTTACAAGGATATAACCTGTACCTTACTGAGAGTGATTCGTGGTGCTATCAATTAGCAAGCAAAAAGGAACTTGCAAGAAAAATGGCATGCTGTGAATGCAGACTGATGGGCAGTGGGGGTTCATTATGTTACTCGTAAGCAAGTTGTTTCGGGTAGAGATCACCCATCGAGACTAGTAGTTTTCATGGGGGGAAGGAAGGCTTCTAAGTACTTAATTTGCATGCTTATATTTTCAAAACAGTTGCTCAAGCATGTGAGTTATAGACCATAATACAGCAAGCAACATTGGAGTTAGTAGAGGAATTACTCAAGAGCTCCTAAACTCATGTCTCATGTTAGAACTACAATAAACTAAACAAAAGATTTCAGGCCAGAGTGTGTAGCTGAAAAGATAATAAGTAGATGAGATAATCACAACAGCTTAGCTAATGGAAAGTTCAACCATAGGGTCTTCATAGAGAACTGATTATCTCTACTTACTAAGAACATGCAAGTAAGATGACATGGTCATCGACATGAATCTACACCCATTTGCACCCTTATAAGAATATCACGTAACATATGGTACAAGATAGCACGATCATGTCATGCCATGACACTTGGATCAATGATGCTGATCGTTATTTTATGCAACTCACACACCAAATTTAGAATAAAGAATTTAAATATGACCTTAGATACATTATCACACTTCCCTCCTAAAACATGAAATATATAAAGGTGAACATATGCGAATGCAGCCTCTTATAGTCATTACATCATGCATTAAATACATGTGCATACAACCACTCAAGCTATACCATAAGATAATAAAATTCGTGGAGTGTAAACAATGGCTGAGAGATCATACTATTTGACAAATCACGCCAATGACTATTTGATAACAAGTCCAAAGTAGCTATATAGGCTCCTATGAGCTTAGCACCACACGTATGCCACATTGATACTCGAAGACACTTAAACTCATTCATTGTCACGTAAGAATGTACCTATATGACCGCATGTAAATGCAAACCCTAGGTTGTAACCTATAGTAAAAGGATAAGTTTGATATGGTTATCCATGCCAACTCATTTGCCCCTCTTCAATAGGATTTGCCCTCGGCGCCTAAATAGAGTGAGTAGACGCTTGAAGAGGATGGGCGAGGAAGAGACTGGATACCATAAGCCATTTTCTTTCGATTTAAAAAAAAGTAGTGTATGCAAAATGAAACATTTTGAAAACCTACCGCGTAGATCCTAGTTGCATGCGTACATTCTAGGAATGATCGAACTTAGGTTTAGAATTTCGAGGACGAAATTCTTTGAAGGGGGAAGAGTGTAAGGCCCGCCTTCTTTATTTTACATTAACGTGGCTGCCTTACCTTCTACGTTACAAAATTCGTATTTTTATTAACTTTACGAGTTAAATTATTATCGATGTGCTTATGTGAACGATAATTTTATTAAAAAAAATTATTAGTGTTATTATTGATTTTGAAGTAAATTCGTGCCATTTGTGCCCTCAAATTAGATCGATAGTTTAATTTAGTCGCTATTCGATTTATTCGTCGTTTCCCGAATGCGAGTAAGTTGTTAACCTTCGAATTAGTTTCGATATTTAATAAATCGATCCTTTATATATTTGGGAACGAATAGTCCATAGAAGGCTGTATTAATGATTCGGGTTTAGAGTTCGGGATACGAACTAGACTAGATGTACCAATTACTGAACAGCTTTAGACCAAAAAAAAAAAGAGGAGTAAAAAGGGGGCTAAGCCCCTTTCTTTCACGGCAGAAATCATGAAAAGGGGAGGGGGCCTTTCTTCGAGCTCCTCATGACCCCCCGACCACCGCACTACACTAGAGAGAAAGAGGAGAAGAGGAGCAACGGTCTGCCGCCGGCAATTGGTCGGCCACCGTCGCGCCCAACCGACCCCGTTCCACGCCACAGTCACGCGAGGGGGCAAAGAGAGAGACAGATCGAGCAAAAGAGAGAGAATGAGGGAGGTCGAGGGCACTCCTAATCGACACCGGCAAGGTGGCGCCGGTGGGTCAGGTATCGGCGAACACCAAGAGCCGCGTGAGTAAAGGGTTTGAAAGCTAGGGCTTCAAGTTTGACAAGACATTCGAATTAGGGTTTGGTTAGCAGCTTGGATGTGCAATTGGTACTTAATTGGTGCTCATTGAGTTGGGCTTAGGCTGAATTCGACGATATGCACGGTTTAGGGGCCTAACTGAGCAGTCAGCGAGCAAGGATCAAGGATTGGTGTTTTCCAACACCCGAAGTTGAGCCCAAAGCCCTTAGAATGGGTCCTTAGCTTAGAATTGAGGTGGGTGTTTCTTGCCTCCTAAGTATTAGTAGATTCGAAAATATTTTAGCCTAAACGATGATGCATGTCCGCTTAGGTTTAGTTCATTTCATGAAATATGTAATGAGAAACTATGCATGTGAAGTTAGATGGAATACATGCCTAAAAATATAGATCAAAATGATTTATGCATGTTTAGATTCGATTCAAGTGGATTCAGTTATTACATGCCTGAAAATATAGTTCGAAACGAGTTATGCATATTTAGATTCGATTCAAGTGAATTCCGTTATTACATGCCTAAAAATACAGTTCGAAATGAGTTATGCATGTTTAGATTCGATTCAAGTGAATTCCGTTATTACATGCCCGAAAATATAGTTTGAAATGTATTATGCATGTTTGGAATTAATTCAAGTAAATTCAGTTAATATGTGCCTGAAAATTTGACTCAATTAGTAACTTCGACGTAATAAAAGAATGTCTAGAATCATATTACGTTTAAATGACCTAATTAAGTTCAAATAGTAACATCGATATGATAAATGAATGCCTAGAATCGTACTATACTTAAATGAGGTAAATGGGTGCGAATAGTAACTTCGATATAATAAACGAATACCTTGATTCATATTATGCTCAGTCGGTCTAATTAGGCTTGAATAGTAACTTCGATATGATGAACGGAACCCTTGATTCGATGTTTGTCTAATTGGTTAATGTATGCCTGAATAGTAATTTTGATATAATGAACGAACGTCTTGATTCATATAAGGCTTAGTTAGTTTAATTAGGCCTAAATAGTAGCTTTGATATAATAAACAAAACCCTTGAATCGATGTTACTTAACTAGTTATTTTATGCCTGAATAGTAATTTAAAATGACATGGGTATGACATGCTTAATTCCTAAACGTAAGTCATAAATGTAATCGAGTTTCATGCCTTGTTAGTTTAATACGGTTCATTAAGTGTCTACTTCAAGTTGATGCGATATAGATATATATGTGTATGTGTTTATATATGCTATAATGCCCCGCTGGATGGTGCTGCTTGCCCAGGTAAGTGCATAAACCCTATTACATGTCTCTTTATAAGCTTGCATGATAATATGTTATGATTACTAAATTGAAAATCGAGATGATAGTTGGATGGTTTGAGGTAGAACTATGAGTAGTTCGAGGTTCTTTTTGGTACGGTGCTTGTGAGGAGGGAGCATGGGTTGTAAATTAACTACAATCGTGTAGATTGCGAGGCCGTGTGTGGCTCATTGTGTTGTTGAAACGATTATGAAGTGCTTGAATGTAATACGTGCAAATCCCTCCCCTTTCATATTATTAAGATGCGTTATGCATGTGAGTGTGGTGATCTGACAAAGAACATTTCTCGTCTTTCAAAACAATAGTAGCCATGGCTATTAGCAATCAATGGCCTATTTTAGCTATACGAACTTCGTTTTGGGAGTAAACTCGCTTGAACCGGGGAATCCCTAAAGAATTTGATTAAAAAGAAAGTGCGATGTATGAAAAAGGATTTCCCTGTGAGAGGCAGCAAAATTATTAGCCGTTATGGCCCATACGCTTTCAATTGGCTAAGATAATGTGCTTCGGACAATATGTTATGAATAATATTAGCCTAGAAGATAAGTTCTGGTACTAGGAGACCCTAGAAGACCTTAACGAGGATAATGGTCCGATATGTTATATGTAGCCGTCCCGGGAGTAAGAGCTTAAGCATGAGCATTAGGTCTCACTGTGGGATTGAGAATAGATCTCACCCAATCAGCACCCTGTAATGATCTTATGGCAGATGTATTTTCCTAATAAACGAAGAAAAGCAGTCGGCATTATACCATTTCAAGTATTTTAGAAAGAAAGTTTTTATGGGCCATTAAGAGGCCAGATGAATGAAACGTGAAAAGCTTATAAAGGTCAGTGTGCGACCAATATGAAAGAGATCTCTTTTAAAGAATAATTGCCTCAAGAGGCTAAGAGAAGAGTTTTTATAAGCCTCAAGAGGCAAAATGAAGTGTTTTTAGCAAAAAGAAAGAAAGCTTCATGTGCATGACTTGTGCATATCATATGAATGAGATCTAAGTAAATATGCTAATGAAAATAAAGCGTTATATGCATATTCCAAGTATCACTTATGAATGCGATGCTACATAAGATGCAATCATGAAAAAGAAAGCCTTATGAGCATATTTCATACATACCCTACGACTGAGACTTGAAATGTGTGTGCGCTTTATGTATATCATATGAATGAAATGCCAAGAAAAGTATGATTATGAAAAAGGATAACCTTATGTGCACATCATATGAATGATGTTTTATATATAGTTTAAATGAAATGTTAAGAAGCTATGTTATAAAAAGAAAGATCCCTATGCTTATCCCTCGATGTTTGCTTACATGCTTAATTGCTTGTTAGTAAAGGAACTTAGTCATTGAAGGACCTAGAAATATGTTTGAGTGGTTAAAATGAAGTTTATCTTTAGTGATCCTTCAACAAGGATTTTATGAATGCCTAATATGATAGTAAAGTATGAATACGTGATATGTGACTATTAAAGATATTATTGCCTGCAACGGCTTTGGTTTTAAGGGGGTTGGGGGACACTCACTGAGCATGTGGTTGCTCATCCCACTACTCTTTCCCCTTTTTCCCCTGGCTTCCCTTGTGATAGATGAAAGTCAAGCCACTTATGTGAAGTTGAAGTTTACTCCTGATTGAAAAAGAGTTATGTGTGCCATATAGAAGTAGGTTCACGAGTTTCATGATGTAATATAACGTATTCCTAGTTTGTAAACGTTATGTGCATATTCCAAGTATGACTTAATGTTTTACGCTTCTGTTGATTTGCATGGGTTTATTGCAAGGCTTTTAGTCTGGAATCGATCAGTTTTTAGGGGAAGCTCTGCTTATCACTTTTGGTATATCTTTTTTTAAAAAAAAAAAAACTCTCTTATTTGAGCTCACTTGCAACTCTTTCACTCAAATAACTTCTCATAGTAATTTTGTTTGCATTACCCCGATACTTATGTTTTATCAAGGGGGTATACCATCAACAAATATTTTCATTAAAAAATTCATATAACTCCTACTTTACAGTAACTCTGAATACCCCAACTTGCTAACACAGTCCATTCTAATTACATATACCTGTCTTAATTGTAGAGTTCGGCTTGTTTTGTTTTTAATAGGGACATGATAAACTCAAGTCCAATTGTTTATAGACATATTTGGAACTTTAAAATTTGTTTTTAATAATAACTAGCTTCTTTTGTAGAGTACGAGGCCTAATGCTCACAGTTTTATCCGCATGGGCCCTTTCATTAAAGATTTTTTTCCTTAGGGGTTTCATCTATTCACCACAGACCCTATTTTTGTAGCTCATGCAACCACTTCTTTTATGAGCTTCCTTTAATCCTCTAGCTCCTTGATAGGTGGGTTTGCTCTTATCATTGATTTTTTGGTAGGTAGCTTGTTATCCATAGTTGTTTTCATAATAACTATAATTCTTAGTCTCTTGAATAAAACTTCATCAATAAAGGGTGCGGTATAGTGTACATCCCCTCCTTTTTAGTTACTTCACCATGGTTAAAGATAATTGCAACATGTTATCAATAGATGTTCCTTTTTATGTGGTTGTCATAATCTTTTAACCTAAGTTCTGATTACCATCCATTATTCTATGAGACTTGTGCTTGTTTGTCTTAGTCATTTTTATGACAAGAGAGAAAACTTGGAGTACCTCACTCACTTCCCTTAGATTTATAGTACGAAGGCAAACAATAGTTAAAAACTGACATTGAGAAGAAATCATTGCAGAATCAGCAAATAAACCCGTGCATATCATGCATGTTCAAGTAAATTGATTTTCTGCTCTTTTTTTTTCATTCAGATGACACATTGTCCAATGGCATGCATATTTCATCAAAATAAAAACATATTATCTAGAACTTCAATTAAACATAGCAACCCTATGGCTCTTGGTTGTAACCAAACCCGACTTTGAATGCCTCAACTAGTAAACACATAATTAAGTATAAACATTGTTCTAATTAAAATAAGCAATGTAAACACTCTTTCCAACTAGAGCATTACCGCCTTTACTTGAAAGAAACTAAGCTCTTAAAACCATGATTATTATTTTTATTTTTTTACCAAGCATTTGAGGTTAAACTTATACCTGTACTAAACCATCCTTTACAAAATTTAGTGTTTTTGAAGAACATGATGTGAAATGCTCATTTTTCTTAAAGTCATAACGGTAGATTTATTGTGAAGAGAAATCTGGTGAAGTTCATGCACTATACAAAACTTGCTTTATGAACTTGAGTTTTATTACATGATTTATGAAATGCGCTTTACAAGAAATCATACCATGTGTTTAAGTCAACCTTGAGTGAACATCTCCTAAGGTCCACTTTGGCAAATGACCAAGAGCCAGTTGGACTATATGGTTACCATCTTGCTTGTCAATCAAGAATCAAACTCTTGATGCCAGCATTACTCCTTCCTTTCTTCTTTTTCTAGTACCGTTACTTTGTCTGCAAATACATAAAACATTTTCAAAGAATGATCTGAAGTCGATGGTGTCTATCTCTGTATTGTAAATCATTACTTTTGGGATTAGTAAGCTACACATTGATTTTGAATTGATTTTCTTTCGAATTGAGGGAGGAAAAGCTTTTTGGTAATTCTTTAATCATTATTTCTCAAACATGGATTCATGAAATCACTTTGGTGGGATTCCATTTACCAATTACCTATCATCATCTCTTGGAGTCGTTAGAGATTGGAGAGATACACACTCTTGAGCCCATTAATTTTTATCTGAACTGAGGATATATCCCTCTTTGGACCCATTTTTATTTGATTTCAACTGCTAACATATCCTTTTGGTATCTCTTTTTATTTATTAATGCTCTTGTCAATTACATTCCTTTAAACACATTCATAAAACATAATTGTACAATTATTCAAAAAATGCGCATGATACACAAGAGCATCATAATTAAAAGTATTGAGAATAGATGTACCTTCTTCAACTTTGAAAACTTGTTCAATATTCCTTCTCTTGACCGTTTCACTTAGCTTACTTCAGATTGTGCCCTTCCTTGAAATAATGATTCGGCATTGTGGCATTGATAAACTTTGTAACCCTTATTTTCTTTGCATTCTTTTGTTAATAATATCTTTTCCTTGAGTACCTACAATGGTTTTTAAACTTGGCCTTTCCTATTCTAGTTCTCCTTTGGAACTATGATTATTTCTTAACCTTCAATCTACAACTTTTATTCTTTCTTTGGATCTTATGTGCTTTTTATCTGTTGAATACGCATGTGGTTTTAAAAATGTTGTTGCTTCTTCAATTTAGTTGCCTTTTTGGGACTTGACTATTAGGGATTTCCATTTCCTTTTTTTTTTTCTCATGCTTATACAGTCTTCTAAATATTCAATCTATTCTTCTTTTGTTATATTACTTGTTGATACACTCAATTTGTCATTATGACACTTCACTATGGAAATCCTTCACAAATCACACTTTTCCCTTCTGGATTGAACAATCAAAGACTTTCTCCGTTTCATCTTCATATCCAAGTTTGGTCATAGAAACGTTTGTCTTCCTTTGAAGCGCATTTGCCGTTGAGTATCTTATTATTTCATGTATCCTTTGTTTATAAGGAAGGACCTTCACATCTCAAAATAATAATGCACACAGGCATTTTTTAGGATAAAAGTATGCATATCCTCTAGGATAGCCCAAATCCATCGTTGAGTAGTCCAAAGGAATTCAAATATGTCCTATTATTGTTTCCCCCACATAAGATTGCTTCCTTTTCCTCTTTCTTATTTTGGTTACGGTATGTACTTTAATTTTTAAAAAGAATCTTTAAGCCATTTATGCTCTATGGAGCATAACTTCTTCGCTAACCATTCCTTGAGCATATAAGCATATCGTCATTTCTCTTTTCAACAGATGAAGAAAATGTTTCTTGATCTTTTTACAAAACCAACCATTCTTGATACTTTTTTAGTATAATTTATGTTTGTTTAGATATGTCGAATTAGTTTCCATACATCTATAATAAGTCCTTGGACATAAAAAAAATCCTTCATTTTTTGATTTCCATCATACAATTCTTTTTTACATAACTTTTCCTTAATAATATTTATAATCAAACATGCATTCTTATAGGCCCAAATCATTATGATGATTCATTTTCATCTCTAATTGTTATGATAATTGTCACTAAATTTTACTATCCATATTTTTTCACATGCTTCTTAGCAATTCTAAATATAACATACTATCATTTCAACAAGATTTAGTCACTTAATCTTCAACAATGGAACCCGTAGCAATAAACTTTACACCACTTTTGTCAAATGTATGATTGGTTTATAAGCTCAACTTAATGACATCATATCTTTCACATTCGATTTCAAAATTTAACGCAAGACCCTAATGTAAGAAGTTCAAGAAGTAAAATACACCTTTCGTTTAGACCTCAAAGTTAAATAGGTACAGTTGGACCTTCAAATTCTAGGTTGAACATAATCGTGCACAATTCATGCACAAACTACACAGTCTTGGTAAAATGCTCATATCTCAGCCTACATAGGATTTAAAGTAATTAAGGCATGAGGTTGTATAGAACCATAATGTTTGGGTTTATGGATGAATAACATTATATTTTTAAATTCTTGCTTATTGTTGGTTGGTTTCAGCTGTGATTGCCCCAAACTAATAGCTTATTCCAGTCCTAAACCTTTCATATGATTAAATCACCCAGTTTATCAAATGCATGTTGTAAGATGCCTTTTAGAACTAAATACTAAACATTCTTGCACAATCACGACAAACCCAAATAATTTCCATTGATCTAATCATATAATCCAATTTAAGACAATAAGATTATGCCAAAACAATCTTTCATGAAATATCTTGTAAAACTCCAAAAGTTCATATGCACAATCGTCGAAGATTAGTTAGCTCATCTTAGTTGCTTGCATAGGTATTATTTTAGCATGGGTCCTCATGTAGTTAGAATCCTGGACCAAGCCCATTCCACATTTTGACCTAGAGCAAGCTTTAATGAAAATATTCCTTGTCTATAAATTGGGTTTTCAAAATGTTGATTTTATTTGAAAAAATTCTGCTTTAGTTATAAAAGTTTCCATCTAATTTTTTGTTAAAATTCCAAAAAAATTAATGAGGTTGTGTTTTCGGGGAAAGAAACATAAAACCTTAGAATCTCTCCCTCCCTCTCTCCCTTAGCAGTCATGTACTTTCAAACAAAAATTATGCTCTTTTTTCTAATGCATGTAAGCCCCCCCAAATCCTACTCTCCCACAACTCTCTCTATCTCTCTTGTTTCACGTCACACCTTCCCTCCTTCGCAACTCGCTGTCCGATCACCACCACCACCAATAGACCAGCCACCAACAGCCCACCATGCTGCCACAGTCAGCCACTAAGCCTCCTTCCTCCTTCCTTATGTTTAGGGCTTTTGGCTATAAGGGTTAAAAAATTTTATGCTCATAAAGAACTAATTTTTACAGCAAGTTTATTCATTTTCTAGACCCTAAGTACTTCTTTTTCATTGTTGAAATGATTCTCAGACTCTGGGGCCATTGAAAGCACTCATTTAAGCCTCTAACCTCCACTCTTCTCTTAAAGGTAAACGTAAAATTTTTTTCTTTAAATATCTCTCTTGAAAGAGGCTTGGGTAGGTTTTATTAGTTTTAGGGTTAGTATAGATTATTAGGAATGATTTTAGATTGATTTTGACGAGTTTATTTGAATGGAAGTCGTGATTTCATGCATGAATTGTAAAGTTAGTCAAGATTATTTTCCAGGAATTTTTAATTACTAAGTTTGGGTTTAAGACAAGTGAGAAATAAATTTTATTTCAAAGCCACGCAATTCTGACATGAAACTAGTTAGGTGGAAAGGTGTGAATTTTTGAAGCAGCTGTCGGGGTTCCTTGTGAATTATCATAGAACCAAAGTTGTAGTACACCAATATACCTTTCCATATTGGGTTCAATTATCTCAATATGAGTTTTCCAGGTGATGTTATGGTCTCTACAAATTTGGTCAGAAAATTAACCCAAAACTCTTTCCAAACCTTAGTGGGTTAAATTTCAACAATTGATTTATTTGAGTCAATGCACTTTTATAAATTGTTTGGGTTCTTAAAAATCAGTATTTATGAGGTATTAGTTATGTTCATGTGGTCCTAGTGGTTGGGTTGACTTTAGGGTTAGAAAAGATTGGTTTTTGATTATAAGGACAGCCTTAGGTTAGTTCATGTACTATGACTTTTTAATTTTATCATTTAGGCTTAATATTCTAGTTCGAGCTCAAGTGAGGTACTTCACACTTCTTCAAGTTAATGCCTATGCATTAACTCCCATTGGTTGCTCTTTTAAAATTATTTTAAATGTGTATATAAATTCTTATATGACGTTGTATGCCAATGAAACCTCATGTGTAAAACATGAACTATGATATATGATTTTGTGTTTTTCTGAACATGTACTATGGTATTGTGATTGAATGTTTATACGCTACTAGTTTATGTCTTAAAAGTGGTTTTGCAAAGTTAATCAAAGTTTTAGTAAAGATGGAATGGGCTTACTGGGAGCCAAATGAATACATTCATAAGATACTAAATCCTAAAGTGAAAGATTAAGATGAGTTTGAGGGAGGATACCTCTTGAGATCAGGGTAGGTTTACCCTAATATAGAGGCAAGTTAGTCTCCCTGGGTTATCGCATGTGATTTTCGAGTATGTGCCATTGTAAATGGACATATGCCAAGATGTGTTTTGGTAACCCATGAAGTTGTTTAGCAGAAGGCCATAGGACCCTTTGATGAGGTTGCTCGCTAGTGAAATTGGCTATGTTTTATTTTGAATAATGGTTAATGTTTGATGTTTTAATATTTTGAGCTGGTTGGGAATCATTTTTGAACTGTTTAAATGTTCCACTCTCACTCGTAACTATTTAAAATGAATTTAACTAAGTGTTTTACAGTTAAGGGTAGACATTATTGAGTTCCATCTCATTGTTTGAAATGTCTTCATTTCAAGTGCCAATGTGCTGCATGGGGATGGGATATGCCTGCTGCCACTTAGAAGATTTCATTTAATTAAACCCCTATTAGTTTAATAAATGTTGAACTTGTAGCTGATTGTTTGACCATTGACATTGAATTGTTGACTTTGAATTTTCTTTTTGTCTATTTCAATGAATTGCTTTTTGCGTTGTATTTTTTAATGAAATACGGCAGTGATGGTCATGAGGTTGTTATCCGCTACATTAAAATAGGTTAACAGTTAGTAATAAAATGAATTAAGATTTTTAGGGCATCACAAAGTGGTATCAGAGCTCTAGGTCGACCTAGTGGTTTCCTCGAGATATTACATACTGAGATAATGCCTAAAACTTGAAACCATAGGTGCTTAATGGAGTGTGAGTGTAAGAAAGGGTAGCTAGATTGCATGATATACCTTTAGTTACATGATGCATGTAATGTACTCTTTTATTTTATGTGTTGTATACATGGTTATATTTGTTTAATGTGTGGCTTGAAGTTGATGAGCATTTTGAACAATGTTGTATAAATGATTGTGAAAATAAAAACTAAGAATTATAGGAGGTGAATGAACCGACATCAAAGGATAAAGCTAAGGTCCACTCACAAAAGTTCAGAAGTTGTTTAGAGATTTCTCCGCCTTGAGTACTATTGGGAATTAATAGTTGGTTTCTACTAGTTGAATCGATTTATTTCACATGATTTCGGGCATAGAATTGATACAAGAGATATGTAGTTAAAGTAGATAGTTTTGACTTAGAAGTGACCTTTAGTTACTACCAAGGGGTTCATTGACCCTTACGGCATGTTACTGAGGGGAGGGTATAACCACCTTTGGATTTCTTTTAGTCTACTAATCTATGTATCCTAAAATCTTTCATCTTTTGTCCTACTATTTCCTACCTTACCTGAATAACTTCTTTCTAATCCTATTATAATTAGTTCCTTGAATAGCATTCACCATTTTGTTGTTGATATCCTTGTCTTTTCAAAAAAAATTGTGTCATATATTATTTTGGAACATTGTGATCCATTACCGTTATTCATGTGCTTATTGCTTTGACTTTGTGGTCCTATATGTTCACTTGACTCTCATGTTTGTTACGTTAACACACCTGCTTTTGTTTTCCTCTGACCTCTCAAAATTTTTTTTCACCTTTACTTTGCTACCAATGATTTTATCTTACTGTTTACATTCTCCTATTTTTGGATGAGCATGCTTGTGGAATCAATTTGTTGACCTTTGTATTGCTCTTTAATTTATTTAGCATTTCTTTTGTTCCTTTGAAGTATGTTCATTTGGTGACTCTTGAATTGTAGCCAATGCTTCTCAGGAAAGACAGCTGCTGTTCTGTTTGGTTGAGATCTTCATCGTTTTGATTAAAAAATCTGGATTTCATATACGAAGATAAATCTTGCCTTATACTGTTGTCAACCTTGTGATCTCATATACTCAATTTTGACGTCTATGTTTGCCATTTAACCTTGTAATCTCATATTTTCGATTGATTCTTGTATGCACACACTTGTATTAATACTCCATCATCACTTAAGATGGCTTCTCTGCGCTACAAGATCTTTAGCCTCTTCTTATTATTTGATTTTATTTGTTTTGTTGCATAGATATCCCTTTGGATGAATTTGTAGGATACTATATTCTGCTAAAACTTTTAAATGCTTGAGGTTGGCATTTTGTAGCTTTCTTTCGCCATTACGCTTGCATCGATGACCGTTAAGCTGTTGCTATTAAAATATTACAAACATCATTTGGTTGTTTTCCTTGCAACTATTTAAGCATGTATTTTTGTTCCTTCTATTTTCACTTTGTAACTCAATGTTAACCTTTATGACCTATATGATTCATAGCACTCCCCTTTTGCTGAAAAGCTTAAGATTACACTGGATAATAGGAGTCACTTATAATGTTCTGACATATCGTGTGGTGAGCTTATCAAGAATTCCTGTTATTAATGATGCAATTGGGTTCTTTTACATTATTCATGTTATGAGGTTATTCATAGGCATCATAGCATTATGAGTTCTTGTTGTGATTGTTGTTTATAAAGCTGGTGTTGAAATTATCGGAGAAGTAATTAGGAAGAGCAATAATAAATTATGAAGATAGACCCTAGTATAGGGAAATGACTATTTTAGTGATCTTGTGAGATATCTATTTTGGCTATAATTTTAGAGTTTATTTATCAAAGAGAATTACATTTTTGGATATCGTCATCTTGATTGAGCTTCATTTGGCTAGCTTGACTATTGGGAGACAACCGTTGTGAACACTTAGGAAACATTTAGGGGAAAGAAAGTATATTTAGGATAAGAGTGAAAGCTTATTGAATTGTATATGGTTCTTGTGTTACATATATGATTTGACTAAAGTTTAAGGATTTTCGATATCATAATAAAATAAGGGTGCTTGAGATAGTTGCTTGGTGAGCTAGACATCTTAGTGATTACATTTTGATGAACTAAGGGTGTAGGACAATGTAATCCACTTGCCAGTAGGGATTATGTAGTGAGGTAAGGGTAAACGCTCATGCAACTAATAAAGTGGGACCAGAGTATGAAGTTATGTACCTCAGAAGGTGCCACCAATAGGGAGGGTTTGAAATTGTAAACTCATCCATAAGCTAACATTAATCGTTGCTTGTTGCACTTGAGCGATAGGTTTATTTGCTCATGTCTACCTAGAGAACATTAACTAATAAAGTGAGGTAAGGGTAAACACTCATGCAGCTAATTATGCAGTGCTAGAAATTATACGAGATATGGCATTGTTTTGTCCAATACTCCAAGCAGCTTTCCAAAGTAGGTTGAACTTCATTGGTGCATTCAACCTAACTACTAAAGTGTAGACAAGATGAACAATCCAAATGCTAGAGGGCATATCTTGAGCTTATGTTTTGGACTAAAGAGGACATGGGATGAGTAGTTAGCACTGATCGAGATCACCTAAGATAACGACTGCCATTTTAGTATTAGGAAAGTATTTATTCGAAGCATTATATAGTAGGAGGTGTGGAACTCCCTTATAGTGGCAAGAGATCAACGAGGCACTAACCATTCGACCTGAACTCATTCAAGCAACCACAAAGAAGGTATAGGTGATCCAAAAGAGGGATGAAGGTAGCTAAGAGCCAGCAGAAGAGCTATGCAGACAAGCAGAGAAGACACATAGAGTTCGACGATGGAGACCAAGTCTTCCTACGACTCTCACCACCAAGGGTGTTATCAGTTCGGGCAATAAGATATGCTCACCTCGATGCATACTGATTGTCATTTCATCACTGAGCTTGTGAGAAAAGTAGCATATCGGCTACAATTACTAGAGGAGCTCTTAAGAGTCCCTAATATATTTCATGTGTCTCAGCTACATAAATACATTCCTGACCCTACTGTTGTGATTAAGCCTAGAACATATAAAGCTTTTGGAATACTTAACTTACGAGGAGTAACTGATTGAGATCTGGGACTGTCGTGAGAAACAGCTTTGCAATAGAATGGTTCCACTTATGTAAGTCCTTTAGGCTAACCACATCACAATCGAGGTAACATGGCAACTGGAAGAAGGAATGCGATCTAAATACCCACGCCTATTTACAAGACCAGGTATGAGTAAGTTTCGAGGATGAAACTTCTTTTCATAAGGTATGAGATATAAAACCTCAGAAATTTAGATGTTTATGATTGAGTCATTTGTGAATTTTCAAGGACGAAACTTCTTTTCAAAGGGGTAGAATGTAAAACCCTCATTTCCAAAATCCTTAAATAATAGCTAAGCTAATCTTAATTGTTTGAGCTCGTAGTAGTATTTTAGTATGGGTGATCATATAGCTAGAATCCTAATAGCTAAGCTGATCTTAATTGTTTAAGCTCGTAGTAGTATTTTAGTGTGGGTGATCATATAGTTAGAATCCCATACCAAGCCCATCCCACACTTTGGCCCAAACTAAGTTTCGATAAAAATGTTCCTTGCTTATAAAATAAAATTGGGTTTTCAAAATGTTGACTTTATTTGATAAAATTCTAGTTTAGTTATAAAAATGTCACCCTTAATTTTTTTTAAAATTCAAAGAAAAACATATTTGACGACGTAGTATTTTGGTGGAAAGTAACATAAAAACCCTAGAATCTCTCCCTCATCTCTCTTAGCGACCACGTGCTTTTCAAGAAAAATTCTACTATTTTGTTTGTGTGCAAGCCCCCATGAACCCTACTATCCCACAACCCTCTTTCTTGTTCCACGTAATACACCCCCTCCTTCACAACTCTATCTCTCTCTCTCTGCCTCACCTTTCCCTTATTGGTTACTGCCAGCACCAGTAAACCCGTCACCAATTATCCACCGTGCTACCCTAGCCAGCCACCAAGCCCCCTTCCTCCTTCCCTGGTTTGGATGAGAAGTTTAGGTGTTTGGTTGTATTAGTTAAAAATTTTTATACTTAGAAAGAATTAATTTTTACAGTAAGTTTATTCATTTCCTAGACTCTACATACTTAACTTTCATCGTTACATTATGATTCTTAGAATTTGGGGGTCATTGAAAGCACTCGTTCAAGCCTCTTGCCTCCACTCTCAACTTAAAGGTAAACCTAAACCTTTTCTGTTTAAAAATATCTCTTGAAAGCGGCTTGGATAGATTTTATTGGTTTTAGAGTTAGTATGGATGCTTAGAAATGATTTTAGATTGATTTTGGTGAGTTTATTTGAATGAAAGTCATGATTTCATGCATGAATAATAGAGTTAGTCAAGATCAGAAATTGCACCTGCAATGGCTTAGTTTTGTGGGACAAACTGCTTTTATCCACCAAGCCAAAAATTGTGAAACAATTACCATGTAGATCTACAAGTCTAGTTTTCTGGGAGTTTTGAATTACTAATTTTTGAGTTTAAAATGATTGAGAAAAAAATTTTCTCTAGCAACTGCCCACTTCTGACCTGAAACTGGTTAGGTGAAAAGATGTGAATGTTTGAGGCAGTTGTTGTGGTTCATTGTGAATTCTCATGTTGTATTAGACACATATGCCTTTCTATATTTGGCTCAATCATCTCAATATGGGTTTTCTAAATGAAGTTACAGTCTTTGCACATTAGGTCATAAAATTGACCTGAAATTGTTTCCAAACCCTAATGGGTTAGATTTCAACAATTGATTTATTTGAGTGAATGAGCTTTTATAAATTACTTAGATTTTTAAAAATCAGTATCTATGGGGTATTAGTTATATTCATGTGGTCCTAGTGGTTGCATTGACTTTTGGATTGGAAAAGGTTGGTTTTTAAGTGTAAGGACACCCTTAAGATAGAACATGTCAGGACTTTTTAATTTTATCATTGAGGCCTAATTCTCCAGTTCAAATTCAGGCACTTTATGCTTCTACAAGGTAGTGCCTATACCCTGACTCCCTCGGCTGCTCGTTTAAAATGGTCTTGGATATATGGTGTTGTATGCCAAGGAGACCTTATGTGTAAAACATGAACTGTGATATGTGATTTTGTGATTTTTGGAAATTGTATTGTGGTGTCATGATTAAATTTTTATACCCTAGCAATTTGTGCCTGAATGTGGTTTGCAAAGGTAAGTAAAGTTTTAGTTAAGATAGGATGAGCTTACTGGGAGCCAAATGAATATAATAATAAGATACTAAATCCTAAAGTGATAGATTAAGGCGAGTTTGTGGGAGGATGCCTCCTGAAATCAACGCAGGTTTACCCTAATATAGAGACAAGTTAGTCTCCTCGAGTTATTGAACGCGATTTTCAGGTACACGCTATTGTAGATGGACATATGCCAAAATAGGTTTTAATAACCCATGAAATTGATTGACGGAAGGCCATAAGACCCTCTGGTAGGGTCGCTTGCCAATGAGATTGACTATTTTTTGTTTTGGATAATGGTTGATGTTTGATGTTTAAAAATTTCAAACTGGATGGGAATCATTTTTGAACTGTTTGAACATTCCCTTCTCAACCCTACAGGTTTGCAATGAGTTTAAGTGGGTGTTTTACAGTTAGGAGTAAACATTATAGAGTTCTATCTCTGCTTTGATTTCAACTACCAATGTGTTGTATGGGGATAGGATGTCACTGAGGCTGCTAAAACATTGACATTGAATTGTTGACTTTGAATTTTACTTTTAGCTATTTCAATTGAATTTCTTTTTGCCTTGTATTTCTTAATGAAATACGAAAGTGATGCAAATTAAGTTATTCTTCGCTACAATAAATTGGTTAGAGGATAGTAATAACATGAATTAAGATTTTCAAGGCATCACATCATATGAAATACGATAGTGATGCCCATTAGGTTGTTATCCGCTGCATTAAGTAGGTTAAAGATTAGTAATATAATGAACTAGGATTTTCACAACATCACATATTGGTATCAGAGTTCTACGTTTGACCTAGTGGACTTCTTTGGATATTATATCCCGAGGTAATGCTTAAAATTTGTAAACATAGGTGGTAAATGGAGTGTGAGTGTAAGGAAAGGTGCCCAGGTTGCATGCCATCCCTTTAGTAGCATTATGCATTTCCTATACTTCTTTATTTTATATGTTGCCAACATGGTTAGAATTGTTTAGTGTGTGACTTGAAGTTGATGAGCATTCTAAACAATGTTGTGTGAATGGCTGTAAAAACAAAAATTAAGAATTATTGGAGGTAAAAGAACTGTGATCACAAGATAAAAGGTCCACTAACATATGTTCGGAAGTTATCTAGAGATTTCTCCACCTCAAGTACTGTTGGGAATTAATAGTTGACCTATAATAGTTAAATTGATTTATTTCGTGAGATATTCGAAATAGAATTGATGTAAGAGAGATAGAGCTACAGTAGATAGTTTTGGGTAAGAAGTGACCTTTAGATAGCATCAAGGGGGTGAGTGACCCTTGTGGCATGTTACTCAAGATAGCCTCTAACTACCTCTGTATTTCCATTAGTCTGCTAATCTGTATACCTTATCATTCTCTAAAATCTTTCAACCTTTTATTCTACTATTTCCTATGTCACTTGAATAACTTCTTTCTAATCCTATCGTAACTGGCTCCTATAATGGCATTCACTATTTCGTTGTTGATATCATTGTCATTCTAGTAAATTGTGTCATGTATCATTTTGGAACATTGTGATCCATTACCTTTATTCATGTACTTACTGCTTTAACTTTGTGGTCATATATGTTCACTCCAGCCTCATGTTTACTACATTGACTCACGTGCTTCTATTCTCCTCTTATCTCTCATAATCCCCTTCCAAGTTTGCTAATGACGATCTCATCTTATTATTTGCTTTCTCCTATTTTTAGGATGAGCATGCTTGTATTATCAATTTGTTGAACTTCTACTGAGCTTTGAATTTGTTTGGCATTTCTTATGTTCATTTGGAGCATGTTCATTTAGTAACTCTTGAGTTATAATCAATTTCTTCTTGGGAAAGACAACTACTATTTGGTTTCGTTAATATCTTCACTGTTTCGATAGACAATATGTATTTCATTTATCAAGACAAAGCTTGCCCTGTAATATCATCAAACTAATTATCTCATATACTGAATTTTGACTTCTGTGTTTGCCACACTTAACTTTACAATCTCATATTTTCAATTGATTCTTCTATGCACACACTTGTAATAGTATTCCATCGTCACTCAAGATGGCTTTTATGCTGTCCAAGATCCTCAGCCTCTTCTTGTTATGTCACTTTAGTTGTTCTGTTACACAAGTATCCCTTTAGATGAATTTGTGGTATACTATATTGTGTTGAAATTTTTAAATGCTTGAGGTTGGCATTTGGTAGCTTTCTTTTGGAATCATGCTCATTTTTAGTGACCATTGAGCTATTGCTATTAAAATATTACAAACATTTCTTGGTTGTTTTCCTTGCAACTATTTAAGTTTATATTTTTGTTCTTTTTGTTATCACCTTATAACTCAATCTTAGTCCTTATAACCTATACGATTCTTACCACTCCTCTATTAGTGAAAAGCTTAAAATTAGACTGGATTTTGGGAGTTATAACATTCTGATATATGATGTGGTGAGCTCATCGCACCATTAGGTGTTCTTATTGTGAATGTTCTTCATGAAGCTTGTAATGGAAATTACTGGAGAACTAATTAGAAACAGCTATAAGAAACCATGAAAATAGACTTTGGTATGGGGAACCAATTATTTAGTGATCTAGTAAGACATCTATTTTGGCTACAATTTTAGAGTTCGTTCACCAAAGAGAATTATATTTTTGAATATCATCATCTTAATTGAGCTTGGGTTGGCTAGCTTGACCCTTGAGAGACAACGACTGTGAACGATTAAGGAATGTTTCGAGGAAAAAAATACATTTAGGATAAGAGAGGAAGCTTATTGTACTACATATGATTCTCAGGTTATATATCCGATTTGACTAAAGTTTAAGGATTTCGTAATGAACTAAGGGTGCCTGAGATAAGTTGTTAGGTGAGCCAGAGATATTAATGATTACATTTGGTGAACTAAGGTTGCAGGATGATGTAATCCACCTACTAGTAGGAATTATGTAATGAGTTAAGGATGAGCACCCATGCGATTAGTAAAGTAGCAGAAAAGTACGAAGTCATGCACCTCAGAAGGTACCACAAACCAAGAGGGCTACAAATTGCAAATTCATTCATAAGCAACACCATGCATCGCTTGCTACACCTAAACCTTAGGTCTATTTACTCATGTCTCCCTAGAGAACATTAACTAATTATACAGTGTGGGCCACCCAGTTTGATGATATTGGCTGCTAATGCAAGATATAAGGCATTGTTTTATCAAATACTCCAAGAGGCTTTCTAAAGTAGGTTAAACTTCATTGTTGCATTCAACCCAACGACTAAAGGCAGACGAGATGAGAAACCCAGATGTTAGAGGGCATTTCTTGAGCTTATGCTTTAGATTGAAGAAAGCGTAGGATAAATAGTTAGCACTTATCAAGATCCTCTATGATAACGACTACCATTTTGGTATGGGAAAGTCTCTATTCAAAGCATTATATGGTAGGAGGTGTTGAACTTCCTCATATTGGCAAGAGACTAATAAGGCACTCACCATTGGACTTGAACTGATTCTGGCAACCACACAAAAGGTACAAGTGATCCAAGAGAGGATGAAGGCAGCCTAGAGCCGCCAGAAGGGCTAGGTGGACAAGCGGCAAAGATAGTTGGAGTTTGAGGTTAGAGACTAAGTCTACCTATGAGTCTCACCCACTAGGGTTGTTATGCGATTTAGGCAATCAAGCAAGCTCACCTTGAAGTATACTGCTCCTTATTCCCTCACAGAGCGGGTGGCAGAAGTAGCATATCAGTTACAACTGCTAGAAAAGCTCTTAATAGTCCATTATGGCTTTCACATGTCTCAGCTACATAAATACACTCCGAACCTGACTCATGTGATCGAGCCAGAACCTCTGTAGCTTCAGGAAGACTTAACCTATGAGGAGCAACGGATCGAGATCTGGGACCGCTGAGAAAAGTAGTTTCGCAATGACGTGGTTCCACTTGTGAAAGTCCTTTGGGGTAGTCATTCCACCACCAAGGCAACATGGGAACAGGAAGAAGGAATACAATTTGAATACCCTCCCCTATTTGCAGGACCAAGTATGAGCAAGTTTCAAGGACAAAACTTCATTTAAGAGGGGGTCAGATGTAAAACCCCGGAAATTCAAATGTTTACAATTGAGTCATTTATGAAGTTTTGAGGATGACGCTTCTTTTAAGGGGGGAGGATGTAACCCTGAAAATTCATGTTTACAATCCTCGATGAATACGCATTTTAGCATGGGTCAACATGTAGTTAGAATCCCAAACCAAGGCCATTCCACATTTTGAGCTAAACCAAGATTCAGTGAAAATATTCCTGCTTTATAAAATAAAATTGGGTTTTCAAAATGTTCATTTTATTTGATAAAATTCTGGTCTTATTACAAGAAGTTCCCTCTCAATTTTTTTAAATTCAAAAAAAAATTTCAACGAGGTAGTATTTTGGGGGAAAGAAACATAAAACCCTAGAATGTCTCCCTTCCTCTCTCTTAGAAGTTGTGTACTTTCAAAAAAAAAAAATTATGCTCTATTTTTAATGTGTGCAACCCCCCCAACCCTACGTTCCCCCAACTCTCACCCTCTAGTTTCACGTAATACATCCCCCTCCATCACAACTCTCTGTCTCTTCCCTTCACCTCTCCCCCTCCATTCACGACCACCACAAGTAGACCTGCCACTTACCGCCCGCTGTGCCGACCCAGCTAGCCATCGAGCCTCCTTCCTCCTTTCTTGGTTTGGTGAGAAGTTTAGGATTTTTGGTTATATGAGTTAAACACTATTATGCTCATAAAGAACTAATTTTTATAGCACCTTTATTCATTTCCTAGACTCTAAAGAGTTCTTTTTCATGGTTGCATTATAATTCTTAGACTTTAAGGGCCATTGAAAGCACACATTCAAGCCTCTCGCCTCCTCTCTTATCTTAAAGGTAAACCTAAAACTTTCTTGTTTAAAAATCTCTCTTGAAAGGGGCTTCAATAGGTTTTATTGGTTTTAGGCTTAATATGGTTGCTTAGAATTATTTTAGATTGATTTGGTGAGTTTGTTTTAATAGAGGTCATGATTTCATTCATGAATCATAGAGTTAGTGAAGATTAGAAATTACCCACAATGGCCTAGCTTTGTGGAATAAAATGCTTTTATCCACCAAGCCAAAAATCTAAAACAATTCAAGTATGTAGATCTAAAAGGTTAGGTTTCTAGGAATTTTTAATTACTCATTTCGGGTTTAAAACGAGGTACAAATAAATCATCTCCTGAGACTGTGCAATTCTAACTTGAAACTGGCTGGGTGGAAAGATGTGAATTTTTTAGGCAACTATCATTATTCCTTATGAATACTTATAAACGCAACATTGTAGTAGTAAATATACCTTTCCATATTCAGTTCAATCATCTCAATATGGGTTTCTAGGTGAAGTTATGGTCTTTGTAAGTTAGGTTCGCAAACTTACCTAAAACTATTTCTAATCCCTAATGGGTTAAATTTCAATCTTTTTTAAATTGTTTGGGTTCTTAAAAATCAGTATCTATGGGATATTAGTTATATTCATGTGGTTCTAGTGGTTGGGTTGTCTGTTGGGTTGGAGAAGATTGGTTTTGGGTGTGACTATTTAATTTTGTCATTTAGGACTAATACTCTAGTTCAAGTCATGCTAGCTACTTTACTTGTCTTTGAGGTAATGTCTATGCCCTAACTCCCAGTGGTTGCTCTTTTAAAATAGTTTTGGATGTTTATGAATTGTTATATGATTTTGTGAATTTCTGAATGTATATTGTGGTATTGTGATTTATGCCTTAGAAGTTCATGTCTCAAAGTGGTTGGCAAAGTTAATAAAGTTTTGGTTGAGATGGGATGGGCTTACTGGGTGCCAAATAACTATATTCATGAGATACCAAATCCTAAAGTGAAAGATTAAGATGAGTTTGTGGAAGATGCCTCCTGAGATCATGGTAGGTTTGGCCTGATATAGAGAAAAGTTAGTCTCTCCGGGTTATTGCATGTGACTTTCAGGTGTATACAATTGTAAATAGACATATGCCTTGATTGGTCTTGGTAACCCATGATGTTGTTCGAGAAAGGCCATGAGACCCTTTAGTGGGGTCGTTCGCTAATAAAATTAACTCTGTTTGGTTTTGAATAATAGTTAATGTTTGATGTTTAAATATTTTAAACTGGCTGGGAATTGTTTTGTAATTGTTTAAATGTTTCCCTCTCACTCCTAAATGTTTGAAATGAATGTAGGTAGGTGTTTTATAGTTACAGGTAGACATTATTGAGTTCCATCTCATTGTTCGAAATGTTTTGATTTCAGATACCAATATGCTGCATAGGGATGGGATGTGAGTATGGCCGCTTAGAAGATTTCTTTTAGTTAAAGCCTTCTCAGTTTAATAAATGTTGGACTTGTAGCTGATTGTTTGGCCAATGACGTTGAATTGTTGACTTCAAATTTATGTTTAGCTATTTCAATGAATTTCTTTTTGTCTCGTATTTCTCAATGGAATACGGCAGTGACCCGGTTAGGTTGTTATCAACTAATTAAATAGGTTAAATGTTAGTAATGAAATGAATTAGGGTTTTCAAGGCGCCACATATCCATCCATGGGAGAAAATGAAGTTAATCAAGTAAGGAAAGGAGGATCAAAGAGATCACCTTCAAATGCTTAAAATTCCTACAAAAAGATAGGACAAGAAGAACATGATGCTTGTAGCCAAGGATCAGGAGCGATGACAGCACTTAGGCGACTAACTAAATAGTCGATATCCATAAAAACATGCACTATTAGCTATTATTTTTGTGCGGAAGAGTAGAATGAAGAGGAGGAATAAGAGCGGAGAAAGAAGGAGAGACAGGGTGAGTAAGTGAGTCAGTAGAGGCTGTAGGTAACCCAAAATCATAAAAATCAGTATTAATCTCTTCTTATATCTACCAATCCACTAACTCCCTAGAACCTTCCTGTCAAAATCATTCTCCTTCTAATGAAAATATCTTCTCTTCTGAAATTCCCGTTTTGTACATTCCTTTCTTTTTTTTACCCGAAAGTTTTTTGTACCCTTCAAATCCTGTGTTCCAATCTCACTTAATTTCTTTAAATCTTAAAAACGGATCACAAGAAGTTATTAATGACTCTGATTTCACATTTCTTTTGCATAGGGCAACTCACAAGGTTAGCTCTTTTCTAGCCTTTGTGATCATACTTCTTACATAGAACCTTCTTTATTGAATCATAGAGAATATTTAAATATATTTATATGGCCACTTCATGTCAAGTCACTCAGGGGTATGTGAACCTACACAAAAAACATAGTCCTCTTTCCGAGAGAAAGAATTAAGGATTATTAAATAAAGTCTTCCTTATCATTTCAAAACAATGCTTTCAATACGTTTTTACAATGTGCATTGGCTTCATGTGATCTGAATTGGTCGAAAAAGAGTTTTTAAGACATACTCTATAATTTACTAATTAATTATTCTTTCCATGGCGAGGAACGCAAACAAGCCCACTAAAGTTCGATCTACACCTCACATGAAAACTATCACTAGTGGCTAGAATGACCTCAATAATTAATTGAACCAAGCTGGAACTCTAACGTCTAGAGGGGGATGATGTTCTTCTAAGTAATGGTGAAAGTAACACAGATATGAGAACATTAGAGTAAGTGCTTAGAGAAAGTTTTCCCCAATGTATTGATGTTCTACACCGGAGACGACGCTCAAAATGGTGGGCCCCAGAAGTTGAATCGGCCTAAGTTAAGCATGATGATGAAATTCCTAAAGTAAGTGGCCCAAATCTAGGGCCTAAATTGAGCTATGTCCCTCTATCACAACAGTGTTATGAAAATACAATGCATTGATGAAGCGGATATACAATCTGGAGTTGAGTTTTAGAGCTCCTTTATTGCCTTTTCGTGTAAGGTGCGAATCCACCTATACAAGTGATGGAAGGTTTCTTCCAAAGAGTCTAGGGAAACAAGGGCTATGATAGGGCTATTATGAAACCTGATGGTATATTCATTTTCAGGTTTCACTCAATTCTTGAACAAGATGAACTTTTGAAGCATAATTTTTGGTATTTTGACAAGAAACCTTTGGTTTTAAAACCTTGGTCTGTGGTACAAACGGTGAACAAAGAGGAGATAGCTTGCTTCACGATTTTGGCAACATGTCTGTTAGGGCACCCTCTATCCACAGACAAATCCACTTAAAGCAAAACTCACACTAAATATGCTAGAGTGCTCATTAAGGTGGACATCAACTAGGACTTCCCAACTAAAGTTACATTTATGGATGAATTTGGAAGCTTCATTGTGCAAGCTATGGACTTTTCTTGGAAACCATAAAAATGCTCTTATTGTTCTATGTTTAGCCATACAATTGAATATTGTAAGGAGAAACATAGAAGGGTGTGGACGGTGGAGGAGAAAGGAGATTATTCAAGTAACCCATAAGGAGATTATTCAAGTAACCCATTAAGATCAAGCGAAGTACCCAGCTCATGGCCCTGTTATGGTAGAGACCATTGTGAGTGAAATTCAAGTAGAGGCATATGTGTATGATCAGTCAAATGTGGTGGAATATACCTTAACTCAATCTCAAGTAAGAGTAGGTAATGTTCAATTTTTGACCCCACTAATGGGTATAGTATTATAAAACAGTTTTGCTAGTCTTTCAAAAGATAATGGATAGCATTTGCTTTTAGAATACTGGTATGAACTCGTGCTTTGCACAATGCTTGATAAAACACATGTTTAGAAGATCATGCTAAAAAAATACTGATAAGAGCTTTGGCCATTTAATAATTTATAAAATCTACAATGGTGAAAGATTTGACTCAAGTATACTTGACAATTAGTAATCAATTGAAAGAACAATTGTATTGTGGATATGAAATTAAATTATAAGTTAATTGATAGTATATGACAATTCTTATAAGTTAATTGATAGTATAGGACAATTCTCACATAGGAGAATTCACTTATAAATTATTAGTATTAAAAAGTTCTTTCAATTTGTATGAACGTTCTTAACATCCAAGCTATGTAATTTATCCAAGCGTTCTTACAGTGTAACCTATATGCTCCACGATGAAGGTGAAATCAAAAGACATTATTAGTTGTTATCACAATTTGCTTTTCATTGTAATTATTAGAATTAACTTTAGCTATTTTTATTCTTTTCAACCTTTTTCATGATGAAATTACTTCTCATGAACTAAAATTATACCAACTTATTCCTGCTTAGCTAACCTTATTTGAATTATTTGAACTTCCTCCTTAAAATATAGTAGCAAGATAAATATGGGTACAAAATACAGCTGGCACAAAAAGATATGTTGCTACATAGAGCCCTTTCATAAGAAAAGAAAATGTCTTCGCACAAATTAATTGTGGTTCATTTATTTAAAAACTTATCTTCAAATGTAATTTGTTCTTACAAATATCAATATTTGAAATGCCATGTATACTTGTATCTTGAAATACTACAAAACTACATGACAATTAAGTAAAAACAACTAAACTAATACAAATAAATCATGTAGAGGGGAAATAATTGTAACTGTTCACAATTATTAAAATATAATATTGACTTGTTCATACATTGCACAGATTTTGATATAGAATAGATAAATTTTATGTAAATTGTTCATGCATTTATTAGATAAAAAGTAAGAAAAGTACTGACCAAAAAAAGTAAGAAAAATATATACATAATACATGAATGGAACTTTTTTTTGACCATAATAAGAGAAATTTAGATAACCACACCGCCTTAATTAGTTGATACATGAGTTATATATGCATATTTCCGGTATTAAACAACAAGCAACGATGCTCATGCAGGAATGATAAGCATTAATACATTTAAGAAAAATCAGCAATCATTCTTGGGAGCATAAACACAAGCATATAATAGTGATTTAGAATCAACCATTATATGAAGGCTCAAGGGAATTGGTACCCACACTCAAACTTATATTACTTGGTGTTTGTCCTTATTGTTTAAATTATAAATTGGAAATTTACTTTATAGAGAGAAAAGAAAAAACGACAATAACAACTACTATGTCTGAAAAGCGCCATCTCCAAAGGATCAATACTAACACTTAACCACATTGGGAATGTATTTATTGAAGATTATTCCATTCTAAAATAGAATACAAGTTGAAATTTATCTGTGAAGATGCACCCATTCCCATAATTTCTAGGAAAAATCAATACCCAAAACAAACATGAAGGAGTCGAATTCCCTAACCACACATAAATCAAATAAAAGAAACAAACATAAAGCGTTCAATAATTTATGTCAAAAAACTTATATAGATGTCTAAAAAAGAAACAAAATGGAAAGCCAAAAATCTAAATATGACAGATGAAAATGATATATAAATTAGGATCCTAAATCAACAAAGGCAATAAATTAAAGTTAGACATGGAACACATGAATCATAAAATTAACATAATGATCAAAGGCTTGATGGGGATTATCTAGCAGGGATGGCATAGTGTGCCAATCCCAAATTGCCAACATACACATTAACGGCGACAATTCGCATGCATGACAGCAACTAAGAAATTAAGATGTTGGCTGCATCAATGCCTAACCAAACCCCCAAAAAAAGAGTAATCCAACACAAAAACATTGAATAAAGTTAGACCAGCTAAAACAAAACAAAAAGAAATGAAATTTAACCAAAATTTTTATATGTTTAAATATTCAATGATTTTTTTAAAAAACCAAAGGGAGACAGTTAAATGATCTCATTGTAGATATTTATTGGGCTTCTTACATATCATTTTTTTACAGTTTTTTTAAAGCTTACAAACGATTAAAAAAAGAAATAGACACATTAAACTACGAAAAACGATATTTATGGGTAATTTATAAGATTTAATGATACTTACTAGGGATGGTGCTGGTGAACCCAAGCGTCGTAGTGTACGAGTAGTTTATATAAATACCTATGTTGGATGGCCAAAAAATAAACAATTAGGATTTCCAAAAGCAATCATTAGAGATGAGGATAATAAAAGTAAGAAAGAGGCAAGGTTCCATTCCATTTGATTTCTCCTTCAAATTTTGACCATTAAATATATAACTCTGACACGGAAATAGCCAATTAAAAATATTAGAAAAAATATATATGAACTATACTATTGAATATAAAACATATAATTAATTAGTTAAGATTTTTGGGAACCTTGAGGATTGCAGACAATCAATGGGTCATGTAAACATAACCTAATTTGGTCAATTAAGTAAAAAAGTAGAGGGAGAGGGAGGGAATAACATGGGAAAGCCCCTTCTAAATTATGATTGGTGAATTTTTTTTTCAATTTTTATAATTTTAAAAGTTATGATAGTTCACAATCTTTTTAATCATGGTAAAGATATAGCGTAAATAAGATAGCAAAAATTAAAGTAATAAAGAAACTGATAGTTAAAGTTATCAAACGAAAAGATTTACTAATTATGGTCTTCTAAAAGGAAAGTTAATAAATTCCATTGCTGAAAATAAACAGTTAGATTTTAAGTAGCTTTTAAATTATAATAACTAAATTTTTAAAAATTTGTCTAATTTTAAAATTATTGCAGTTTACAATCTTTTTTTTCTCTAAAAATAATTCACAATCTTTTTAATTATTGTCAAGAAACTATGTAAAGAAGAGAGAAAAATTACGGGGTAAATTTTTTTAGGGAAGTTAATGGATTTTATATTTTTTAAATACAATGGTAAAGTTCTTATATTTTTTAAACTAGGTGTTTATTAACTTCAAAGGAAATCTGATCATTATGAAAGTTATCAAATGAAAAGATTTTTTTTTTTGGGTGACATGGTCTTTTATATAAGGAAATAGAGAAGAAAAAGGTATGAAATCAAAATATTATTTATTAAATGAGTAAGGTTTTTTAAAAAAAAAATTAAAGTTTAGAGATTATGTTGCCCAAGAAAGCGAAATTTTAAAATATTTTATATTTTTAATTATGATGGTAATTATCTTCCTAAAAACTCTGATGGTTTTGATGGTATCTTCTAACAATATAATGGTTTACGATCTCAAATTTATGAGAAAATTTCAAAAAGTCACGTCATCACTGGATTACTTTTATGTTATCTATATAACTATATATAAAATTGAGTGATATCATATGAGATTGATATGTGGATAATTAGGTGGCGTTGAAAGGTGAGATGATGAGTTGTTATCAGTTTAGTTTATCTTTCGTTTACTAATAAAATTTATTGGTGATTTCTTTCATATGAAGAGTGCTCATTATTGCGTGCATATATATGCACAAAAATGTTGATTTTTTTATTTTAAAAAATCATTCATACCCAACTTTCTTCTATTTTTCTATTTGATAGAAACTGCTAAAACTTGAAATTAAGGAGTAAGATAAGATTTTTCTTTTGACACAATTTTATCATGTGGGTACGACAAGAGTGAGATCAATGGGTGATGTTTTTCAACGGAATTTTTATGTTGAGTTGGCAAAGTATTATTGGCTTTTTTTTTCTTTTTTTAATTCAATATTTATACTCTTTATTTATGATTTAAAATTGAAAAAATATTTTAATATTTTAATATTTTCTTTGACATTTTACTCGGAGCTTTTAGTTCTGCTGGAACTTCTAAAATTAGTTTGACCATAATAACTCGTAAAATGTATGAGTCACAATTATTGTTAATGCCTTCATCAATGCTTTATAATTTTGAAACAAATATTGGCTTCTTAGCTGTTAAGTCCTGAAACTTATGCAAAAGAAGTATTGTTTGCCATGACCCTTTAAAAGAGCAAGTCACGCAACATTTCTATATGTTTACATATTATAATATTAGTAAAATATAATTTTATAGAGAGATATTTGGTTGACAATCTATATGTTTATAGTTTTATATCTTGAGTATTGAGTAAGAGGTTGGTTGAAGGCTCTTTTGTACTTTATCCTAGGATGACCCACAATGTACAATCAAATATTGTCACAGATTAGAATTTTAAATATTAAATATCAATCTGTATTTCCTCCATCGTTACTTGTAATCTCTCATTCTTTTTCGTTTTTATTGGGCTCACCATTCTAAATTTTCATGCTATATTTTTAAAATAATTTGACTCGTAATATCTGATCATTTTTTTTCATTTTTATTATTCTCAACCTTTTGGATTTTCATACCAAAATTTTTTACTTTTGAAAAATTTTAATTATTAATAAAACCTGTTTGTTTTAAATATAGCATTAAAATACTCAAAGACGTTTAACTATAATGTTGAACTTTTTTTAAGATTAATTATATTTCATGACTAACATATTATACGTCTGCACGAGCTTATAATTTTTAAGTAATCCAATATTTATAGAAAAAATTTCTTAAATAAGTGAGATAATTTATTTATTTATTTTTAGTTCAAATTAGCCACAAAAACAGTATGGGGAAGGGATAATCGAACTTGAAATTTAATGTACCCAGGACCTCAATAAATAAGCGACATAATGAAACCCTAAACTCTTTTTTGTATTGTAGGCCAGAGATGTTATACATATAAAATAGAGGTGTTGAATTACTCTCTTTTGTGCACAATTGTCTTATTAGGATTTATCTTATTCCACTGTTTTCATGGTTTTTTCTATTTTTATTTTTTAAATATTATTCACTTCATTTTTATTAATCAAGAAATTACCTAACATATGTATATTAATCGATAAGAGAGAAAAAAATAAAAAGTAAATAAATATATAAATGATGAATCACACAGACACATTTATTAAAAAAGTAAGTCAAAACAACCCCTGCATTGCAGGGGTATAATACTAGTAGTACAGATACATGGGTTCAGTGGCCCTAATAAATGTGCTACCCTTAGCTTACTAGAAACTAAAATTGTAACAGCAAAAGATCCTGAGATTAAACAATATGTCTGCAGAGGTTGGTCATATATTATAGCGCCAGAAGCCGTATTTGGATCCTCTGGAACCCTTCTAGGGGATTGCTGGATATTTTACTAGTTACAAGTCAGTATGTTCATGTGAGGCTTACAAATAACTGTGGTAAGATTATCTTTTTCACAATTGTCTATGGTGCAAATGAAGGTATTGAAAGGCAATCACTATGGGATTTTGATAGAGATTGGGCAGACAATGTTGGAGCTGTGGATTGTTGGGAGAGACTTTAATAGTCTTCTCAAAACTAATGAAAGATTGGGGGAAGACACAGTTTTATTCTCTGAAATTGAGGATTTTATGAATTGTGTTGAAAACATTGCAAAAAGTTAGGTATGTTGATCCTTACTATACTTGGAGTAATCAACAAGGTAGTACTAGAGTCTACTAAAATTGATCAAATTCTGATGAATGGAGAGGTTCATATGTCCGTTCCTGAAATCTTTTATGAGGTTCACCCGGAGGATATTTCTGATCATAGCCCTTTATTACTGCATTTGGCAAAGACTCTCGACACCCCTAAAAAGCACCTCCAGTTCTTTAATATGTGAAACAGGTTTAGACTCTTTACAGGATGAACATTCAAGGAACTTTCATGTTTCAACTGGTTACAAAACATAAAGCTCTCAAGTTTCTTTTGAAGTAGATAAGTAAATCCATTTTTTGGCATATTCCCCAAAGTTATTGAATCACACCAGCAATTTCATAGTATGTAATATGTTACTCATGATGATCTAGGAAACTATCTACTTTTCGATCAAGAAAAGGCTCTCAGTAAGCAACACCAGGTAATGATGCGAGCTGAGAGGAGTTTCTTGCAGCATAAGGTTAAGGAAACATGGTTGACATAGGGGGACCAGTGTACTTCACTTGTCTTTCCTAACATAAATATAAGTAATACCATAATGCAGTGAAACAATGAAAAACACAGCGAGGAGATGTGACATACGACAAAACTAAGATTTGGCTCTATTAGTGTGGATCTTTTCTCTAATTTTCTAGGGACTAAAGTCCTGGGGGGAAAACCTTTGCTTGATATCATTTTGCAAAAGGGAATTGCCTTACAGCCCAACATCAGCAAGATTCTATGAAACATGTCTCTTATGAGGAAATTACAAAGGCTATGTTCAGCATTGGCAGTGATAAGAGCCCAGGACGCTATGGAAACAGTAACAAATTTTTTGAAAGTACTTGGTCAATTACTGGGAAGATGTATGCAAATCTATCATGGATTTTCTCTCTCCTCAGGTAAACTTCTGTCTCAAGTCAATGGAACATTGCTTGCTTTTGTCCCTAAGTTGGAGAATCCTACAACCCCAAATGTGCTATGGCTAATAGCATGTTGCAGCATAGTTTACAAATGTATAACCAACATTCTATGTGATAGAATTAAACCTATTCGTCCTTGGTTAGTGGACAGCTCTTAGGGAGCATTTATACCTGGTTGCTCTATCTTGCATAATGTGTTAATTTGTGAGGACCTAGTTAAGTTCTACCATGGGAAAAAAATCTCTCCTCGTTGCATAATTACTTTGGATCTCAAAAAGGCTTATGATACTGGGACATAGCAGTGTTTCGAGCAGCTTTTATTACTTTATAGTCTTCCCCCACACTTTGTTAAGCTCATTACAGAACGTGTAACCTCTACTACCTTCTCTGTCAATTTTAATGGTGAAATCCATGGTTTATTAGGCAGTAAAAGAGGGTTGCGTCTAGGAGATCCCATGTCCCCATTAACTTTTGTGTTGCTTATAGAGTACCTTATGCATTACTCGATCCCTTAAAGTAGCTACTGTCCAAAAGGAATTTCAATTCCACCCTACTTGTAAAGACATCAGACTATGTTCTTTGAGTTCCGCGGATGATCTCTTATTATTCTACAGTGCTGATGTGAAAAGTATAAACTGTTTATTGTCAGATTTTCACTTCTCCACTTGCATTGTATTGGAGATTAATCCAACAAAGTCACATTTGGTTATGGCTGGGACTGATGTGCAATTGTCTCAGAATTTGCGAAGCATTACCTGGTTTCTAGGTAGGGAATATGCCTTTTAAAGTATCCAGCAGACCCTATGAAGTCTCAAACTGTCACAAAATGATTGTAAGGCATTGGTGGAGAGAATAATTAGCAAAATCAGATGTTCGCCACCAAAGAAGTTATCTTACGCAGAGAGAATTCAATTAGTCAATGTAGTTTTCCTTAGCATTATTGGAGCCAGCTGGCTATTCTACCAAAGGGTGTTCTCAACAAGTAGACCTTACCCGATTGTTTAATTTGGCATAAGTTGAGAATTCCAAAGTGCACCTTTTTTACTTGGCTTATGGATCAGGAAAGATTACTTGTGATTGGTTGATTGGAATGGTAGTTGATTGTCAGTTTGAATGCAACCTCTATGGTGGAGCTTGTGTATCACATTCCCATTTATTCTTCTCATACAATTTCACAAGCACAACCTGTGTAATGACATTTCCAGAGATATTCAAGTTTCAAACATGGCAGCAAGCAGAGTTATGGCGAGAGTGGCTATTTTAGTTCAAATGTACTATTTCCATAATTGTATATAATATCGGGATTGAAAGGAACAAAAGGAGATTTCAAGATATAGAGAGGAATATTTTTGAGATAGTGAAGGAGAATGGTAGAATGTTTGAGCCTACACTCCTGTAATGTTTACATTTTTATCTCATCATTTGTATATCCTTGCCTTTTTACCAAACCAAACAAATATGTATCTTACTGCTTTCGTCATGCTCAACCTTTTTTCCTTTTTAACCAGTATGGCCGTGTCACTTTCACTCATTCGAGGTCAATAAATATGCCCCGCCTTCCCCATTCGCTTCCCATCTAGGTCTTAGCTTAACTTTAGGGGAGGAATAGAAGTAGATCCAGTTTGTCGCCTGCAAATACTCTCTTCAGTCCAATGCAAGTTGGGGTTTTTGTTGATCTAATTAATTGCTTTGATTTCTCTCTCTTTCTTCTTCCAAATTTTCAAATATATCGATTTCTCTCTCTTTTCAAGTAAAGGTTTTGAAACCAATTCGTAAGTTTTAACTTCAGGTAATTATGGCTTAGATTACGAGCACTTTAGATTAGATTAGTGAGAATATCATCTCATTACTCAAATTATGGGGGTTCACCCCCGTTGTTGGATTTGAATATTTATAACTCTCTCTCTCTGTCTTTCCCTCTTTCTCTTCTCTTTCTAACTTAATTTAATTACTTTCTAGTTAATTCAGATAGGTTATTTGCTAGTTTTATCATTTAGTTCTTGTTTAGCTTTGTTTTATTACTTGTATTTGTGGTTTAACTAGTGTTAATTAATCATGATTAGCTTAAGAGTATCACTTAATTAGTATTTTATTTGCATGTTTTAGGTCTTTTATTTTTAGTTTAGATGTGAGCTAGGTTAACTAATGAGTGACCTAGTCTCAACACCATCTCTGAGGACAACAAATCCTTACTCACCAAAAATACTACTAACAGCTACCACAAATTAAAGGTAATTAAACAAACGTAATTGGTAAAGGGCTTCCAAAAATTGAAACTTAGGATTTCATAGTTTGTGTGTCATGTCAATATGGAAGGACCTAAGTTTCCTCATGAGGTGTCTACATCTAGAGCTAAGGCACCACTTGAGCTCATACACACAGATGACTTTGAAAGAGTCAAACAACCATATATGACGAGACATAGGTACATGATTACCTTTATTAATGATTTCTACAGATATGTTTGGGTAGGTTTCATTGGAAAAAAATCAAAGGCATTAGATAAAATTAAGGATTTTAGAAATAAGGTTAAGAGTGAAGTAGGCCACAAGGTAAAATGCCTACGTACAGATGATGAGAGATATGTACCTTTGATGAATTCTCCATATATCTGCAAGCACACAAGATACAACACCAAACTTACTAGCCCTACTCTGCCCCAACAAAATGGTGTAGCTGAAAGAAAGAGCCAACATGCTAAGAATTTACCACCATGCCTCATGTGTATGAAAACTATCGTCTATGTCACAAACAACCTACTTGAAGCAAGACCTCGATTTTTTTCTCCACACCAAATATTATGGAATGTTCTTTCATAACCATTTTAGAGTCGTTGAATGTGTATGCAATGGCTTCATAGGTAACCACTCACAAAGCAAGTTTGATACGAAGATGATAAATTATATCTTTACAGGCTGTTATAGTGAAAGAAGGAGATAGAGTTGCTATGACCGAATAACATGGTCATTGTATATATGAAGGAATGTAGTGGTACTTCCTAAGTCTAAAGAGATGAAGAAAAGGTTAAAGTAAAGAGCTCCAAAACACTCAAAAGACGATGAGAAAGAATCACGTCATGAAGAAGCACTAGGAAAAATCTATAGAAGAAGAAGGAGATAAAGATAAGACACCAAACAAGCAAAAAAGTATGGAAGATGGATATGCTTCGTACATCTTTAGAAGAAGAGAGGCTAAGCTAGGTTGAAGATGTAGTGGTAAAAGAAGCCCCAAAGCCACAACTAAGAAAGTCAAAGATAAGCTGTAAACCAAACCCTAAATGTGCAAATGTAGTAAATGTAGGGGGATCGAGGTGAGAAACCAAACATTTATGAATTGGCATGTGAAAAGAAGGAATGAATGGGAAAAGGAAATATAGGGAGAAATATAAGCTTTGACTCGAAATGAGACTTCGGAATTAGTACCTGAGTCTAAAGGTACAAAATCCAGTTGCGTAAATGGGTATATAAAATTATAGGTGTTGCTTGATGTTTCCATTGATATAATGCTCAATTGGTAGCTTGAGATTTTTCTGAAACTTATGGGATAGATTATAAAGAGAATTCAATCCATTAGGGAAACCACGATACGTATTCTACTAGCATAAGCCTCGATTAATTCTTAGAGATTATGGCACATGGATATGGAGAATGCCTTCATGCATGGTGAACTAGATTGAGAGACATATACGGACCAACCTAAAGGTTTTGAAAGCAAGAGTCATCTAGACTACATGTGCAAGTTGAAGAAGGTATGGTATGGACTCAAGTAAGGACCTAGAGTTTGGTATTGTAAGGTAGCCAAGTTTTGATCCCTAATGCATATTCTATGGCATTGGTAGACTATAGTAAGGCTCGAGAAGGGAGAATTGCTAGAGTATTAGTCTATGTAGATGACTTCATCATTGACAACGATGAAGCAAAAATTTAACAAGCTACTGGTAATCTTGAATGTGCTTTCAAATGAAGGATTTTGGTCATTTGAAACACTTTCTTAGTCTTAAAGTTGAAAGAACTAAAGACGAATTGTCCCTGTTCTGACGTAGGCACGCTTAAGACCTTATTGGAAAGTATCACATACTTGAATACAAGCCAATCTCAACTCCAATGGAAGCCAACATTAAGCTTTTTTATTGTGAAAGAAAAGATCTTGAAGGACCATCAATGTACCAATGGTTTGAAGGAAGTTTGATTGATATTACTTGTGATGTTAGTTTAGTGAATCGGTACATATGAAAGCCATAGAAGCCTCATTTGCAAGAGGCACAGTGGATATTCTGGTACATAAAGGGAGCACTTGATTATGGCTTGTATTACAATTAGAGAGATGGTATATTTGGGCTAACGGATTATTGTGATGCTGATTACACTGGTGACCATGATACCTATCGATCCACTACGAGTTATGTCTTTAGCCTGGGATTAGCTGGCATCTCATGGTGTAGTAAGAGATAACGATAATGTCATTGTGACGCATAGAAACAAAGTATCATGCAGCTTAACTACAACCCAAAAATGTACATGGTTAATCCAGCTATTAAAAAGACTTTACTAGCATAGTAATAATCTTGTGGAGTTTAGATGTGTGAGATCTATATAACTATATGTAAAATTGAGTGATAACATATGGGATTGACATATGGATAGCTTAGGTGGCATTAAAAGATGAGATGATAGGTTGTTATTAGCTAACCTTGTCTTTCATTTACTAATAAAATTTATTGGTATTTTTTTTCATAGTAAAAGTGCTCATTATTGCATGCATTTATATGCATGAAAATATTGATTTTCTTATTTTTAAAAATTACATTCATACCCAACTTTCTCCCATTTTTCTATTGGTGGAAATTGCTGAAACTTGAAATTAAAGAGTAAGACAAGATTTTTCTTTTTGGTGCACTTTTATCAGGTGGGCAGAATAAGAGTGAGATCAACGGGTGATATTTATAAGTAGAATTTTATGTTGAGCTGGCAAAGTGTTATTGGTTACCTTTTTTCTTTTTTTAATTCAAATATTTATACTTGTTATTTATGATTTAAAATTAAAAATATTTTAATATTTTCTATGACATTTTATTTGAAGCTTTTAGTTCTATTGGAGCTTTTAAAATTGGTTTGACCATAATAACTTCTAAAATGTATGAGTTACAATTATTGTCTTAACGTCTTCGTCAATGCTTTATAATTTTTAAACAAATATTGATTGCTTGACTTTTAAGTCTTGAAACTTAAGCAAAGAAGTATTGTTTACAATGACCCTTTAAAAGAGCAAGCCACGCAATATTTCTATATGTTTACATATTATAATATTAGTAAAATACAATTTTTTCGAGAGATATTTGATTGACAATCTATATGTTTATAGTTTTATGTCTTGAGCATTGATTAAGAGATTGGTTGATGGTCATTTGTACTCCATCCGAAGATGACCCAAATATCAAATATCAGTTTGTATTTCCTCTATTATTACTTTGTAATCTCTAATTCTTTTTTATTTTTATTGGACTCACCCTTTTAAATTTTCATGCTATATTTTTACAACTATTTAACTTATAATATCTAATCGTTTATTTTTGTCATTTTTGTTATTCTCATCCTTTTAGATTTTCTTACTGAAAGTTTTTATTTTTGAAAAATTTTAATTATCGATAAAAACCTATTTGTCTTAAATATAGCATCAAAATACTCAAAAATATTTAACTATAATGTGCAACGTTTTTTAAGATTTATTATATTTCATAATTAATATATTATACATCTATACGAGCTTATACTTTTTGAGTAATGCAATATTTATAGAAGAAATTTTTTAAATAAGCGAGATATTTTTTTGGTTCAAATGAGCCACAAAGATAGTATGGGGGGACGGAGAATCGAATCTGAGTCTTAATATACTCAGAACCTCAATAAATAAGCGAGAAAACTCTTCATTGTATTGTAGGGTAGAGATGTTGCACATATAAATTAGAGAGGTTGAATTGCACTCTTTTGTACACAATTTTCGTACTCGGATTCATTTCATTCTACTATTCTCATGGTTCTTTTTTAATTTTTATGTTTTAAATATTATTCACTTCATTTTTATTAATCAAGAAATTATCTAACATATGTATATAAATTGATAAGAGAGAAAAAAATAAAAAATAAAAAGTAAATTAATAAATAAATAATGAATTACACATACATTCATTAAAAAAGTAATCAATAATTCCTGCATTGCAGGAATATAGCACTAGTTTATAACCAAATACTAGTTGAAAACTTAATGACTAAATACTAGTTGTATTTAACGCTTAGAAATTGGTACTTAGTCACGCAGCTAACAAGTCATAAATAGTTAATTACCACTGAAATTGTTCACTATAAACAATGAATTACCACTAAAATAGCTTATCTTAGTCACCGTACGCTGGAGCCATTCATGGTGCTGCTTTTGAAGCAATCCCGTCACTTCCCAGTCCACCATATAAGTCTGATGTAGCCACATCCAGATGCCATTTGGGAGACGCTAAAATAACCGTGGGCCTGTCACTGCGTTGTATGATCTACTAAGCTCGCCTTGTTTTTTTTTTTTTTTTGTTTTTTTTAAAAAAGAATATGGACTACGCATCTAGCTGGGCCTTCACATGGGCCGTTGATGGATTGATCTTGACTATCATTGATTTTGGTGATGATGAAGCAAATCCCTGCAAAACTTCCCACAGTAATGACCAGTCCTTGACAATATTGGCAGCAACTCCATAGGGCTTCGGAACTTCGCAAATTACAAAAGTAGCCTTGTTTCTTATCAATATGTGTGGTTAACACAACGTTGTTCATTAAACCAAAAAACAAAAATAAAGTTATTCGAGCAGATAAAGTACTGTATTTATAATTAAAGTTTAGAGCATATTTAAATTGAAAGCAACGTAAATTTTGATGTGCCAGAATACTTGTAGAATTTTTGGTCAAATAACAAATATGTAAGAGGGAGTAAATTTGAATTTGTATAGTAATATATGGGATACAGATGGAGTAAATTTGAATTTGTATAGTAATATATGGGATACACGGGTAGTATCAGTAATTCTAAGGTACATTCCTATATACCCTATTCATGTACATACTTAGATAAGAGGCATTATATAATTGGACTAAAACCTTATTTCATTTCCCCCAATCCAACAAGCATTTCGTAATTCTCCCAACTCAACGACTAGACAAAAATACATTGTAAGGAACAAAAGGTATGCTACAAACAAGAAAAGATGCACTACATGCAAGAAAAGATACATTCAGGAAACAAACGGTACGCTGTAGGAAAGAAAAGGTACACTGTAGAATAGAAAAGATATACTACTGGGAGAAAAAAGATACACTGTAACATATTGAATGCGCGTTCACAACACAACTCCAGGGTATGTACTATACTACATATATATATTTGTATCTAAGAATTTTCCGAGGTAGTATAACCACACAAGATCTTTAAAAACGTCGAGATTAGTTAGGATCGGACACATTAATTAGATAGTACATAGCTTACATTTCTCTTATTGCCTCAAAAATACATGAAGCTGGCATGATCTTTTTGTGGCTAAAGAACCAGTATTCAACAAGTGGTACTTTCACATAAAACTCATTATATACTATTTTTCAGGAACTTTTGTACTACTTTATTAACTACGACATTTAGGTGAGATATCCTTGTTAGAAAATATAACTCAGGGTGGTATTATATGCAATCATAACCAATAAATATATTTTACGATATGATACCAATTGAACCACTGGGCTTTGAATTAACTCGATCAACTTAAAGTGTACCTAAAATTATCAAGTAACTAGATTAATAATAACAAAAGTGTAATCGAAATTAATTTATAAATCAAATCGTATCATGGCTTAGCCACTGTTTACGAATGATTTCACTGAAGCTAAGGTGCAAACTTCATACGGGCGGTCGTTCCCCAAAATTGACACAGTGTTAACTACTCCAGGTGCACTCCTAGGTAGTTAACTTAGAGTGCTTAAATCAGTGCCCAAAGATGTTTATATTAAGGGTGTAAGGCTATGTGTTTAAGGCTAATTTTGTGGGCTTATTTATTGGTGATTTAGGCATGTAAAGGAGGATCCTAGGGATGGTTTCTCTCTTTTGCTCTATATGTGTCTTTGTTAAATTTTTCTTGGCACCAAAAAGGCCTCTCCACCCATGCATGTATATAGGGAAAAAAATGGGAGAATTTAGTTCACCAGCTCTTACCAATATTTGACAAAGACCAAGGTGGTTCACCAAATTTCCACCAATATTTGACAAGAGTACAAGATCTCCAACCAACATTTGACAAAAGCACAAGGTAGGTTAATGATTCAACCTACTACTTTGATTTTTCCTAACAAACTTTGAATTTTTTTTTCTAACAATCCCCCACAAAAATCAAAGTATGGTTAGGTAATATAAACATGTTTGGGCACAAAGAAATTAATGCGTCAATGCCAATGTCTCGCGACTTGAATTGACACCTAGTGACACCAGGTTTAAAGACAAACGTTCTACCAAGTGACAATTGTCTTGAACTTGGTAGGGAGCTGTAAGTCCGCCCCTGGGCACACATTAATCTCAGATATTCTCATACTTCGCATTCTGGCGCCTTATACTGACCATACGCCACTCCCGGTAGCTCATACGTGCTATAGAAGCGGGCACACTTCCACACATAAGTAGGTGGATCCATCTAGCGTGTGCTACTTTCATGACTCAAATGGTCCATTAAGAGCCAAATGCTCAACCTTTCCTATCAGTAGCAAAGCATTACAACTCACATATACCATAGGGAGGGATACCATGTAGTGCTCCCGGAATTAAGTAATGATTTTGTTATTACCCTTTGAACTTTCCTTTCGGTGAAGTAGGGATCCGTCATTACAATTCTTCAATGGGTCTCAATTCCATCCCCCCGATGTATCAAAGACCATTTTTCTACACAGGCCTTTCATTAGCGGATCCGCAAGATTCTTTTCGGACTTCACAAAGTCCAGTGATATCACTCCATTTTCCAGTAGCTGCTTCACTACTTTGTGTCTCAATTGTATATGCCTTCTCTTTCCGTTGAAGGTCTTACTTATTGCAACTGAAATCGCTGCCATATTATCACAATGCAATGCAATCAAAGGAGTCAGCTTCCCCTACAATGGGATGTCTGCTAGCAGACTTTTCAGCCATTCCGCCTCACGACCTGCCAATTCAAGAGCAATAAATTCAGATTCTATAGTAGACATAGCAGTACAAGGCTGTTTAGCAGATTTCTAGGACATAGCACCTCCACCTAGTGTGAACACATAACCACTAGCAGAATTAATTTTGTCATTATCAGATATCCAATTAGCATCGCTATATCCTTCTAACACAACAGAAAATCTTCTATAATGTAAACCCCAATCAATAGTACCTTTCAAATATTTAAGCAAGCATTTTAATGCAATCTAATGATTATCACTGGGGTTATGAGTATATCTACTAGGTCTACTTATAGCATATGCAATATCAGGTCTTGTATAATTCGTTAGAAACATGACACTGCTAATTATTTTTGCATATTCCATTTGGCACACAGGAATATATTTATTTTTCACTAAATGCATACTAGTATCATAAGGTGTCTTAACAGGATCAACATCAAATAAATCAAACTTTCTAACTATTTTCTCAATATAATGAGATTGGTTAAGACTAATGCCATCTTAGGTCCTCTTGATTTTGAAGATAACATCATCTTCACCCATATCTTCATTTCAAATTGGGTACTTAGAAAAGTTTTAGTATCATTAACAATATCAATATTTGTGCCAAATATAAGCACGTCATCAACATATAAGCATATAATAACACGACCATTAGAAACATGCTTAGAATACATGCAAGTGTCACCTTCATTTGCCCTAAAGCCATATGCTATAATGTGCTATCAAATTTTTCATACCATTGTTTAGGGGCCTGTTTTAATCCATACAAGGATTTTCTCAATTTACACACCTTATGTTCTTGCCCCGGTACTACAAAACCCTCAGGTTGTTCCATATAAATTTCTTCATCTAGATCCCCAATCAGAAATGCAGTTTCACATCCATTTGATGCACAATTAAGCCATGAATAGAAGCAATTGCAATCAATACTCTAATGGTAGCTATTTTAGAAACAGGAGCATAAGTATCAGAACAATCAATTTCTTTCCGTTGATTAAATCGTTTAACCACCAAGTGAGCTTTATATTTATCAATCGATCCATCAGCCTTCAGCTTTTTCTTAAATACCCATTTGCACCCCATAGGTTTACCACCTCGGGGAAGGTTAGTTAATACCCACGTATGATTACTTAATATGGAATCAAGTTCGTTGTTAATAGCTTTTTCCAGAAAATAACATCAATAGATTTCATGACTTCTTCGTATGTTTTGGGATCTTCTTCAATAATATATGCAGAAACATATTCCTCATTTAACGTGTCACATTCAACTAGAAATGTGGTAATAAAATTAGGACCAAAATCAGTTTCTTTCCTGATTCTTTTACCTCTTCTTAATTCTACTCCAGATGAACATGCATATCTTTTAGGGGATACTTCATAAGAGATGTGATGATCATGAGATGCAATTTTTATAGGAAATATATTTTCAAAGAATTCAGCATTCTAGCCTCAATAATATTACCACGCATATATGAGTCATTTGCAGCTTTAGTAATAAATCGATATGCAGCACTTTGATAAGCATACCCAATAAATAATGCATCAATGGTTCTAGGACCAAATTCCTCCGTTAAATTCAGGCAATCCCACTTTAGCTAAACACCCCCACACTTTTAAGTAATTCAAGTTAGGAGAGGACCCTTTCTATAATTCATAAGGGGTCCTGTCAAGTTTCTTATGAGGCACACGATTTAATACATGACATGCAGATAAAATTGCGTTCCCCCACATATTATCAGGAAGCTTAGAACTAATTAACATAGTATTCATCATATTTTTCAAGGTTCTATTTTTCCTTTCAGCTACACCGTTTTGCTTTGGAGTATAAGGGGCAGTCCGTTCATAAATAATTCCATTAGCGTCACAATAATTTTAGGACTTATGGGGTCATATTCTCCACCTCTGTCACTTCTAAATCTTTTTATTTTTCTATCTAGTTGATTTTCAACTTCAGCTTTATATTTAATAAACATTTCTTCTGCTTCATCTTTTGAGTTTAGGAGATGAACCACAGTGTAATGTGAGTAGTCATCAACAAATATAATATAATACTTTTTACTGCCTCTACTCATATGGTTCTTAAAGTCTCCTAGGTCACTGTGACTAAGCTCAGGCAATTCAGTTTGTTTTTCTATGGATTTAAACGGTTTCTTATGAAACTTAACTTCAACACATACTTCACAATTACAAAAATCCATATTAGATAATTTAAGAATCAAGTTAAGATGCTTGAGCCTTTTAATAGAGCCAACATTTACGTGTCCTAATCTAGTATGCCATAAACCAAGTGGTTTAACAGTGTAAGCAGAAGAGGTACTAGCCATTTTATTTATATTTTCGGAAATTGTGTCAAGCACAATCAGGCCACTATGGCAATAGAAACCCTTTCCCACAAATTTACCATTGCGAGTCATAACTAGATGATCATAAACAATGGTTAATTTTAGACCCGCTTTCATAAGCAAGCTACCAGATATGAGATTTCTATGCATTTCAGGCACATGCAGCACATTAGTAAGAGTAAGTAGTTCTAGAAGTGAGTTTTAAAGTAATCTTCCCTTTTCCGATGACAGAGGCAGATGTAGAGTTACCCATAAAAATATTTTCACCTTCATCAATTTTTTTGCAAGACTGAAATAGTCTAGATATGCACAAATGTGTTTGGTAGCACCTGTGTCAACGATCCATTCCACGGTGTTGCCAACTAAATTGACTTCTGATACTACTGTAATAATAGTATCAGATTCAACTAGATTGGCATTTCCTCCTTTCTTGGATTTGCAATCTACAGCCTTGTGAACACGCCGCCCACATTTGTGGCATTTACCCATGAAGCTGTACTTTTGCACCTTTCCTTGTGGCTTGTAATTACTTTTGTGGTTTCTCCTTCCCTTATTTTTTGACCTGTCAAAATTAGCAGATCTAGGCTCCACAAGGTTAACTCTAGAAAAACCAGAGTTATGAGAAATTCTTTTATCTTTCAATCTGTTATCTTTCTCAATTTTTAGGTGACTAATCAAATCTTCTAAAGTCCAATCTTTCTTTTCATGCATAAGTTGATTTCGGTATTCTTTCTAAGACGGTGATAATTTTTCAATCAAAGCAATAGCTAAGGTCACATCACATATTTTTAATCCTTTAGATGCAATAGTAGAACACAAATTTTTATATTCATGAATCTGATCAATTATAGACTTATCTTCCTTGATCTTGAAATTTAGCCCTCTACTAATTGCATAATGTTTAGACTTAGCATCATCACCACCATATTTTTTTATTAAAAACATTTCAAATGTCCTTAGCAGATTCATATTTCATATAAATGTTAAGTAATGCATTAGACATATGGTGCAATAACATCCCTTTGCAAATTTTATTATCTCTGTCAAATTTTAGCTCATATTCAGTTTTTTTCTTTTCATCTTTAGGAATAACCTTACTGTCCAAAACATATGCAATCTCAATTTGTTCAAGATAAAATTTCATTCTAACAGTCCAACAGTTATAATTTTTACCATCTAATGGTTCTAATTTAGACATATCAGGGATAGTATATTTAGAGGCCATAATTGTATATAACCGAAACTTGTTCTTAGATTGTTGGAAAATATAACTTAGGGTGATATTATATATAATCACGACCACTAAATATATTTTACAATATGATACCAATCGAACCACTGGGCTTTAAATTAACTTGATCAACTTAAAATGTACCTGAAATTATCAACTAATGACATTAGTCATAACAAAAGTGATAATCAAAATTAATTTATATATCAAACCGTGTCACGGCTTAGCCACTGTCCTAAGAACGATTTCGCTAAAGGTAAGGTGCAAACTTCATACAGGCGACTGTTCCCCAGGATTGACACGGTATTAACCACTCCAGGTGCACTCTCAGGTAGTTAACTTGGAGTACTTGAATCAGTGTCAAAGATGTTTATATTAAGGGTGTAAGGCTATGTATTTAAGGTTAATTTTGTGGGCTTATTTATTGGTGATTTAGGCATATAAAGGAGAATCCTAGAGATAGTTTTTTCTTTTTGCTCTATGTGTGTGTCTTTGCTGAATTTTTCTTGGCACCAAAAAGGCCTCTCCACCCATGCGTACATATAGGAAAAGAATGGGAGAATTTAGTTCACCAACTCTTGCCAATATTTGACAAAGACCAAGGTGGTTCATCAAATTTCAAGCAATATTTGACAAGAGTACAAGGTCTCCCACCAACATTTGATAAGAGTACAACGTATGTTAATGATTCAACCTACTACTTTGATTTTTTCCAACAAATTTTGATTTTTTTTCTAACGAAGGACAAAACAAGTGAGATGAACATTTAGATGTATTTTTTGATTCTAGATGGTGATAGATTTTATGTCAAAAGTATATTTCAATTTGAAAGATTACTTATTAACTATTTATGGAGACTTTAATCTCCAAATTAGGGGTGGTAATGGGGTGGGTACGGGGCGGATTTAGCCGTACCCTCACACATACTCATTTTAAAAATTAATACACATACTTATACTCATACTCATACATATCGGGTGTTGTAAAGGTATACCTATATCTATACTCACTGGGTCTAGCAAGTATGTGGGTTTTAATTGGGTACACATAGAAAAAAGAATTAAGCCCATTTTGTACCCATATTCGACATTAAATAACCAATATGTCACATTAACCCCAAGCGTCTAACAACATACCATATCATGTCGGAAACAACTAAAAATTTGTCAATCAAAGCAATAATTAGCACTTGATAATTATAGTTTCTAATAAAATGTCTAACTGAAGTTTTGAATACCATACAACTCAAAACAACTAGCAAAATATCCAAATATAAGCAATAAATTAAAACTTTAAATAGATAGGGTATGGGTTTTATGTGGGGCGGATATGGGGTGGGTATGGAGCGGGTATTAACCTACGGGTATGGGGTGGGTATGAGGCGGATAGGATCTATATCCATATCCATGCCTATACCCATATACATACCCATTTTAACAATACCCACCCCATATCAAATTTTTTTTTCTATTTTTACCACCATACCTATACTGATTGGGACGGGCTCTAAATGAGTACGGATTTTTTTTTTTCCGGCCCTACTCCAAATAAATTTCACGAGCACATAAATTGTATTATCAAGTAAGAACATTAAAAGTCTCCCTTGTCATATTTGCATTGCTATAACACGTTGGTGACATCATTGCATTGACGACAAATCATGCAACATAATAGTATAAAATTAATGATAAAAAGTAAATATGTGAAAGAAGCTCTAGCTTAGAGTATGCGTGCCATTATAAGGTTAATATTTGCTTTATCGTGCCCCAGTTAAAATCCGTGTGTTATATCACATAAAGAACATCTAAATTACAAGTTAAAGTAGGAAAATGTAAACACGTCAAGAGCAAAAGAAAATAACATCAATTTAAAATACATTCGAATGAGTTTTGTCTTTTAAAAAATGGCGGTCAACATTTTGTCGGGTGTTTTGGTGCGAAAACCTATAGGAACGTTCAGAATGTTGCGGCCATATTGGCTAAATTTTAGCGTGCCGAAAAAGCACGTTTTGCTAAGACTTTTTTTTTTTTTTTTGGGGGTCAATTAGGCAGCATTTACTTAGAGAAAAATAGTTTTTTCAAAAAATTATTTTCCATATAAAATATTTTTTTGATGGAAAATGGATTTTTATGTTTTGTTTTGAGTCGTTTGGTACAAGATAAATTAGTTTTTTGCGGAAAAAAAAGAAAATGATAACTAAATTGTTTAAGTGGCGAATAATAATGACTGAATTATTATAACAAAGATAAATGTTCATAAATGAAGGAATTTTTGAGCTTAAAATTCGGATTTGAGATTCTCTTAATGTTTCTAATTGGATAATCAACTTTTTATCCAAACCATTGAGATTGTTTTAGTTGCGAAAATGCTAACTGAATTGTTTAAGTGGCCAAATTTGTTCACTGAATTGTCGTAGAAGAGAAAAATGTTGACCAAATAAAGAAATGTCGGGCTCAAAATATGAATTTAAGTTTATTTTAATCTTTTCTATCCAATGATCAAATTTTGAACCAAATTGTCTAAATTGTTTTACTTGCGAAAAATGTGAACTGAATTGTTTATATGACGAAAAATATCGACCAAATAGTCGTGGTAGAGAAAAATGTTGAGCAAATAATCGAATTTTGAACTCAAAGTATGGATCGAGTTTATTGTAATCTTTCTAATATGATAATCAAGTTTCGATTCAAATTATTGAAATTGTTTTAATGTTGAAAAATGTCAACTGAATTGTTTAAATGTCAAAAAATATCAAGTAAATTGTAGTGGCGGAGAAAAATGCTGATCAAATGAAAAAAATTGAGCTCAAAATCTGGTAAACAGCTTATTTTAATCTTTCGGATTGGACAATCAAGTTTTAATCGAAACCATTATAGAAAGCATTTGCACGTAAATATCAGCTAACTATGTAGCTAGAAATGTTGAAGGAAGAATATCAACTTCCTTTCTCCTCAAAATAAGAATCATTTTCCCCCTTAACAGAACAGTATTTAACTGACGATTTGGTCTCCGAAAAATTTTTACAGCAAATCTGAGTCAACATATCATCGTAAAAAAGACAATTCACTTGATCATGCATGGAGGCATGGACCATCCTTTCATTTCCGCAACACG
>JAKOGI010001093.1:165000-307500 GCA_029747015.1 Carnegiea gigantea
CCATCAACAGCGTTGGCTAAACCGGCGAAGGTGAATGTGGCGATGGGAAAGGAGAGAGTAGGAGCGATGAGGGTCAAGTGCCAGGCCACAAGCATCCCCGCGGATGACAGAGTGCCTGACATGGGAAAGAGGCAGCTGATGAACCTGCTCTTGTTGGGTGCCATTTCTCTTCCGACTGGATTCATGCTGGTTCCTTACGCTGCCTTCTTCGTCCCCCCTGGGTAAGCGTACTTTGGTCATTTTTGCTGTCGAATGCACTTTATTGACTATCCATGTTTATGTCACTAGTAGCTAAGTTTGATTCTGTTGCTATATGGGTGGCATGCCTCCATGTCGTCTGTGCTAGTTTGGGGATGGTTGTGGGTCAGGGAATGCGCTAGGCTTTAATGGATGATCTGCTTATGGATACGGTGATACCCACTCTGGATCCAACCTGAGCAGGGTACATGGAGATTGAGATGACTAGTTCATATATATATATATATATATATATATATATATATATATATATATATATATATATATATTGTAAATGAGCTAGAATTAATGGTAATTAGAGTACAGCGTGGTAATGAAATTGGTTTAGTCCCGGCCGTGTTCGCGGAGGAAAAAGAGTATATATGATATCCAAAATTTGTGGAGAGAAACAACAGGATTGTTTGTGGGGATGTTTTTTAGTAGCTTGAAAAAGGCATATTTTCGCTTTGTAGAGGACATTTATGCTCTTGCTTTTGTTGTCGTTGTTTGTAAATCTTTGGGGGTCATTGAATTGTATAGGCTACTTCAACAGCCTGGGCTAATTTTTGCTATTTTTGTGTAAAAAATTATTCAAATAGTGGAGGAGGTGGTGCTGGTGGCACCATTGCCAAGGATGCTCTTGGAAATGATGTCATTGCAGCTGAATGGCTTAAGAAGCACGGACCAGGAGACCGCACCCTCACTCAAGGATTGAAGGTATTGTTGCCCATGTAGCTTGCTTTACATCTTTATCAATAGTTTGAAACATGGAACAAGATCCTAGGTGACCAAGGTCGTAGAAATATATGAAATTCGCCTATGTTCTGCTTCTTATAATTGACTTATTGATTTCCCGAAAATGTTTTCAACTGCCTTTTGGCTCCCAAAAAAAAACAAAAAAAAAAAAAACAAAATGAATTTCACAGCATGGTGTGCTTTCTCCACTACTGTTGTTTGTTGCATAACTGTGCTCTATGGTTCTTTTTGACTATTCTCAAGTTAAGAATGTTCCAAATGCAGATATCATGCATAGAATTAGAGTCAGAGGATGTCATTTTGACAATTCAATTTTTTCTCTGCCTGGAGTCCTTAATCCTTATTAAGCTTGCCACTCATATTTTTAAAATGTGAAAAGTACTGTTTAGTTACAAATTTCGACGTCCCAATTTGGTATCTGTTTGGTCAGGGAGATCCTACCTATCTGGTAGTGGAGAATGACAGAACTCTTGCAACATATGGAATCAATGCTGTCTGCACACATCTTGGGTGTGTGGTGCCGTGGAATGCTGCCGAGAACAAATTCATCTGCCCATGCCATGGATCCCAATACAACAACCAAGGAAAGGTTGTCAGAGGACCTGCACCTCTGGTAAGACATCGCCTTTGTTATCTGTCGTCTCCTGCTTGCTTACGAGCAACAGTATTTTAAATTGAGTCCCCCCGGGGCCCCCAAAAAAGGGTGTCTTATATGCTGTGACATCGTCATATGAACAGCCTAGAGCAACAAAGTTATTGGTTATTGTTACTTCTAAATATCTAGTTGGAGAACAGGCATTGATGGACTGCCCATCAAATCAGATCAACACCATGAGCAGCATGGTGCTTCCAGTTGTCATTTGATAATAGGGAAATGTGATAGATATCTGGATGGTCCATTACATTGAACATTTACTGATCGCAAATTATGTTGGATGATCTTATCGACTCTGTGGCTTTTGAACACTTTATGTTTCTTTGCACTGAACTGTTCTCGTTGTTGTGATCTTACAGTCCTTGGCACTGGCTCACTGTGATGTTGACGATGGAAAGGTGATTTTCGTCCCATGGACCGAAACTGATTTCAGAACTGGAGATGCACCATGGTGGGCTTAAATTTATTTTCCTATTCGCCATTCATCCCTCGCACCCTTCTTCCTCATATTCATAACTAAAGTGTATATTTGTCATGTGTATAATGCTTCCCTAGAGATTCTCTGTATCATAAAATTTCATTATTTTTGTAAAATGAAATGTTAAAAAATGCAAGAACTAGCAGACACATTCTTGCTATTGGAATTATGTGCTTCAATCTCATATAGATTAAACAGTGGCTTAGTTCTTGTGATGATTTGTTATTGGTAAATAGGTCATGTCTATGGTACTTGCTGATTTGCACATTTTTTTTTGCATCGGGTGCAAATAACACCTAGGTTACACGTTGGACACGTCCAAGCTCTGGATGTAGGTAGTGTTTGGTACTTTGGTTGAAAGGAAAATGGTGGAAAATCATTTTCTATGGAAAATGTTTTTCCAAGTAAAAATGATTTTCGTGTCATATTTTTCCGTTGTTTAGTAAAGATAAATCATTTGAGTGGCGAAAAATGTCGATTGCATTATCATGGCGGAGAAAAATATTGACTAAATGAAGGAATGTCGTGATTGAAATCTAGATTTGAGCCTATCTTAATCTTTCATATCGGATGATTAAGTTTCGATCCAAATTATTGAAATTATTCTAGTGGTGAAAAATACTGACTTCATTGTTTAAGGGGTAAAAAATATCAATTGTATTGTCGTTGTGGAAAAAAAATGTTGAACAAATGAAAGAATATCAAACTCAAAATCTAAATTTAAGCCAATTTTAATATTTTCTATATGATGATCAAATTTCAATCCAAATCGTTGAAATTGTTTTAGTGGTGAGTCAACGAAATTATTTTAGTGGCAAAAAAAATCGATTAAATTGTCGTAGTGGAGATAAATGTCGATCAAATAAAAGAAATTTGAGTTAAAAAATCATATTTGAGTTTATTTTAATATTTCCCAACGAATAGTCAAGTTTTGATCCAAACTGGTGAAATTAAATTTTGCGCCTAAATTTCAGTTGACCATGTCATTAAAGAGTTGAAGGAAGAAAATCAACTTTCCATCCTCTCAAAATGAAAATCATTTTCCTCCATTAGGGGGAAAATCATTTTCTATGCAAAATAGTTTTCCATTCTTTATTGTGCCAAACAACGGAAAATTGGAAAACTATTTTTCGGGAAAACTATTTTCCTCCCAACCAAACGCTACTGTAAAAAAAAAAAAAAAGGAGGATAGTGATTCTTTTCCCATTTTGTTCATTACATTATGCAATGATACACTTGAGAATATGTACGCTCATTTGTCATGTGTATAGAGTTCTGCTATGTTTATTTGTCATATAAACAATTTTTAGTATGTAATAACTAACACGGCTTGTAGGAGTATATACTTATAGGAGTATGATATAGAGTTTATATAATGTAAATTATATCCTACTATGTGACAGTGTTACTAGAATCGGACCGGACCAGTTGGTTCAACTAGGAATCGGGTAGTGGTTCGATACGAACATGGGTTGTAACCTGTTTGATAATAAAAACAGGTCAAGAACTGGTCAAAAGGCGGGTTAAATCGGGTAAACCTCCCGAATTAATCAGCAGCCTAAACTGCTGAGTCCTGTTTTTGTGTGTTTGCTTTAACATAGTTGACCACCGTCATCATGCTAGGCGTCACTAACGGGAGAGCAGACAGAGAGGAAGGCAAGGTTAGTGCCTTCGTGCCTCGACTCAAATCCAACAGCCATGGCTTTTCGAAAGCTTCAGATTCATGTGAACTATGAAGCATGGCACCATGAATCCATGACTTGAAGAGAGAGAGAGAGAGAGAGAGAGAGAGAGAGAGAGAGAGAGAGAGAATGAAAAAGGCCCCTAAAAAAGCTGAATCAAACTTGACTCGAGGGAGAGAGGATGTTAGAGTGAAGGGCAACTAGCAAGTGATTTGATGTTCTAGACTTCTAGTGTCCTACAACCATCGAAGGTGTTTCTTTTTTAACTTATTATTATTAATAATATGGGTTTGTTCTGTCAATTTATGATGGGAAATCTATAGACAACTCATGCATCAAAAGGCGCAACTAAGTAATTTTTTTTTGGCAACAATTTAGTGTTGCTTTTGGAGGGAAAAAGAAGTGGCTGAAATTAGAGGAGAAATACAAATTACTAACTGCCCTTCATGAAATTATTAGAGGAAGGTTGTGTGAGGAGGTAGTGGGAATATTTGGGATTTTGTATTTACTCCCCTCTCTCTTTCTTCAACCTCAGAAATTCTATCAACCCTCTCCACACAGCTTCTACTCTTTCATCTCTCGCAACCTCTCCACTGTTTATGTAAAATGTTAGTAAATTCATGGTAAAGTCAGTGGTTTTTAACACAGATCTAGAAATAGGTGAGAAGAATGGAGTGAGACAAGGTACGTAGTGGTCCAACTTCAGCAACACATCAACCATTTCTCTACCTTTCTACTGTTTCTGATGAAGGTGAAGGACCTATGATGAAGGTGACTGGTTAATGTGAAGAGGAATAACTGAAAAAATCTCAGATGGATAAACCACTACAACTAGTTGGGTATATAGCATGTATGTCACACTTGGTAGTAAATGTCAGTTATATGTTAGTAGAATGAGCATTTTGTCATTTTGTTGCTATGAATAGTAATTGATTGGGGATATGTGTATGCCATGATTTTGTTGACTGTCTACCATGATAGTAGGATTATCATTGCTATGTAATCCAAATCGCATGAAAATATAGTAAGGATTGTGCACCATAAGAGTGAAGGAAGCCAAACATAGAAAGCCCCAAAAAAAAAAAAAAACCTCATAAGCAAACTTGTAAAAATGGTAGTAGGCTTCTGTCATTATGCTATTACATAGCTGCACTTGAACTTTTCAAGATGTATAAATGTTAAATTCACATAATGATTATTTGAATATTAAAAGATGATCATAACTAATGTCAATTATTACAATTTTGTGAGTATAAAGTATGTGTATGTTGGAATATATTTGTAGAAGTGAATGAGTTTCGTGAAGTGTAACTATTATAATAGTACTTCGTTGTAGGGAATGTTAAGGCATGCCATTAATAGGCTTCAAACCAAGATATCGTATACCAGATTCTTATTATACCTATATGTCAATATATGTGTACTCAAGCATACTCCGTATAGTGATTTGGTAGACTGAATTCCCAAAATAGGTGTTGAGTTAACAATGAGAGAACAAGTATACGTTGACACAAGATAAATAAGGGAAGTTGATGATTTAACTATAGGTGACCAACTTGGTAGCAAATTTCGAGTAGGTGTCATTTGCGGTGTTACATATAGGTATATGTCATTACATGTTTGATAGTTGTAGAATTTAGTGTTGCTTAAAGAAGGTGTTATATGCAGTGGCTAGCAATGTATACCTACATTGCAATAAGTGTAAACCTTGGTAGACATCATGGACTTAATGGGTAAATATTAAAAAACAGTTTTTGTGTAGACCACTTCACTTAATGGAGTGAATACTTGATAAAGGGAATCTTATAGGGATTGTAATGGAGTTATATGCCCAGTGTAATGTGTATGTAATGGTGTGTGTTTTGCTGTTGTATGAAATAGAGTTGTAAAGTGTATAAAAACGAATGTGAAGCTTTGTGAAGAAAGTCACGTATGTAAGTGAAAGGACTTCAAAAATGGAGAGTTTAGGAAGTGTCTTTGCTTATGTGAATGAAAAAGGGGTAAATACGATGAGCAGCCCATCAATATCTTTAGAAGAGGAGGTAAGTAGAAGTAGTGTGTGCAAGTCAGAGGGATGCGATCAAAGAAGATGCACGACAAAGGTAATAGAGGTAGTACATATTACCAGTTGCACTCTATCATAAATGAAGGAATGAAGCATAACCTAGTTGAGGGGGGAGACGAGAAGATAGTTGAGGTATAGGAACAGGTGATGGAAGGTCAATGTGTGACGCCCAGAAAATTCTAATTCATTTTTGCTGCTAATACTTAGCCTATTTAATACAGCGGAAATATCCTACATGTCACTACCGTATTTCACAATGAAATACAAGGCAAAAGGTAGTTAATTAGATTAAACAAAAGTATAAACCAAAGCCAAGGTCAAGATCAAGTGTTAACTACAACTACAATATTATTCAATGCAAATAAAAAAAGAATTTAATCTAAACATCTACGCGGCTTCGCTTATATCCCATTTCCATGCAGCACATTAGTACATGAAAACAAAGCATTTTAAGTAGTGAGACGGAGCTCAATAATGTCCATCCCTAACAGTATACACCTACTTAAATTCCTTTCAACCATTTAGAGGGGAGAGGGAACATTCAAATAGTTCGAAAACGATTCCCAACCTATTCAAGATCTTCTATTTCAAACAATAACCATTATTTAAAAGTCACTGCAAGTAAATTATTCTTGGTGAGTAGGCCGCACCAGAGGGTCTCATAGCCTTCCGCTGAACAATCATATAGGTTACTAGAACCCATCTTGGCATACGTCCATCTACAATGGCATGTACCCGAAAATTGCATACGTCCAAAATGATTTCAGAAGAGCAACCAAGATGAGTTAGGGTATAGGCATTACCTCAAAGAAGCGTAGGAACCTAGCTTGAGCTCGAACTAGAGTATTGGGCCTAAATAATAAAACAAAACATCACAATATAGTCTAACCTAGCCAAGTTCTTACACCTAAAAATTCTACATTCTCCAATTCAAAGCTAAGTAAAGCTCCTTAAGGTCTCTTTACTATCATTATCACCCCAAAGACTGATTCCTCAGAATTTAAATAAACTTCAAAGGCACAATTATTAATTAAAAACTAATAGGTTTAGCTCACTTTGAAGAGGTAAGTAGTTTCTAGTCTGATTCTGACCTAATTTGCAGGAGCCATAACTTTGCATAGAATTATCAGATTTTGTACATGAATACAATTTAAAAAGGTCTTTCTGTCTACTACAACTTTTCCTTTCTATAAGCAGTCACAAATAAACGCAAGAACTATCTCAAAAAGCCATGTTTTTCAGACTGGTCAGTTTTCCTGTTTGAATTGCGCAGCCTCAGAAGAAAATTCATTTCGCCTTTATTTTAGATCCAACTTGAATGATTTAAAATTCCCAATAAACTAACTCATAGATATACCTGCCTAATTTGTTTCATAATTTTTGGTTGAATATATAAGAGCAGTTTAGTCCGTTAAGTTGATGTGTTTGTAGGGCAATTTCTGGTTCTGACCGACCCTAAGTCCCATGCATGAACTCACATTTTACACCTAACCAAACTCCCTAAATCAATCTAAAACTACTCCTAATCATCATTAACAACTAAAGGATCAATAAAACCCATCCAAGTCCACTTCTAAGAGAGGTTTTGAAGGAAAAACTTTCTGCTTACCTTGAAATTGAGAGTGCAATGGAAGGTGAGATGATGGTTTGGATGCTTTCAAACCACCCCAAAATCTAAAAAATATATCACAAACACGAAAGAAAGTATTTAGAGGTATTGTTTTTTTTAAAAAAAACATCCTTTAAGGACTTAAAGGGTTTAAACTTAACCCCCCCCAAAAAAAAAGACTTTCTTACCCAAAGTAAAGTCAAGAAAGGAGGAGGCTTGGTGGACTTGGTGGCGGCACAGTAGGTAGCGGCTGGTGGCCAGAGGTGGTCGCATAGAAGAGTGGGTGATGAGGGGGGAGGGGGGTTGGAGGGGCTGGGGTTTGAGAGTTGATAGAGAGATAACAGGAGAGTTTGAATGCAATGAAAAAGGGGGAGGTTCACATTTTAGGGAAATTTACCAAATGGTGTTGTTCAAATTGAGCTTTATTGCTTAGAGGTATTATTTTGGTCTGGAATAACTTTTGAGGGGGCCATTTCTTATCTGCCCGTAAAGACCTAACTACCCTTAATGAACTCTTTGCAATGTGGGGGGAAAGTCAGCTGAAGAAAGAGTTGGGGTTTGATAGCTTGCGAGAGAAGAGTCCCACAAAGGAGACTCACCAAATTTCTGAGCTTGTAGAAATTGTTAATGGCGGAGGAAGAGGTGGGTGTGGGTGGGTTTAAACTCAAGGTGGGGAAGGGAGATTGTGTTGGTGTATGAAAGATGTCATTTTTATAAAGGATCGAAAGAGAGTGAAGGGGTTCAGGCATGTGAGCACTATGCATATTGTGTGTATGGTGAGCTGCGGACTACTCTTGTTTGCATTGTACACAGGTAAGTGAGTTAATTAGTTGTGTAACTTATGTGTGTCAATTTCAACTTCGAATTGGGACTGTGGAGATTTCGGGAGGGGGGAATGTACTGTTGCTGTAATGTTAATGAAGGGCTAGGGTTTGGGTGATGAGGTTGGGGAGGTGGGGTTAGTGTACCTGTGGGTAGTTAGACCTTGGATGAAATTGATGTATGCAATTGTTGTGTGCTTGTGGTGCTGAATCTATGATGCATGTGATTCGGTAGTACTTGTTTGGTACGCATGTGCTCTGTGTTAGTTATCCCAGATATGTTTATTGAATAACCCGGGATAACAATTACGCTAGGGGTAGTTTACTTCGATTGTTAAATGGTTGCAACCCCGTAAATGCATAATGAATAATCCAGAAAGTAAGAGTGGTTAACCCGGTAATACGTATTGACTAACCCAGGTTAATCGCTGGAGAAGTTGTGTATGAACATGTTTGGAGTGACCGTCTCCACTAATAGATGTGTGGAATGCGTATAAATTGTGATTGATGTGGACTGGTGTAGTTAAGTGGGTGAAGGTGTCTATCTTCATTTACTGCGTACTAAATAACGGAGGATATAGTAGTGGATAACTCGGGTATCGGTGATGAATAGCTTTGGTTATCTGTCGGGCGGGTAGCAATGGATAATGAACTCGTCACAGGACATAGCTAGGGAAGATAGTATCATGTGCTAGTTTTAATGGTGACTTGAGTTTGATAATTTGATGTAACCCTTGCTAGTGGTGTATGTGTAAGTTGTGATGAGATATGTTAGGCTGTGAAGGTGGTATATACCTAGTGTGTGGAATTGTTGCTGACAAGTATGTGTGTGTTTGTAGGTGATTATTAGTGTACACCACAATGGAAGGACAAAATACTGTTGGAGGAGGTGGTTGTGGCAGGGGGATAAAGTTGTATATATGTTGGGGAGGGTTATTAGAGGAAGGTTCGGGGGGAAAGGTATGTTACTAGGGGGGAGGAAAGACTGTGTGTGGGTGAAGGAGAACATGGGCGCACTTGAAGTGTTACGATTAGTGGAGGCGGCAATGGGGGAAGGTATACGGGGTCGGCGAATGTGGTATAGTTTGAAGTGTAATTGATTGGAGTTGTTTCCATTAGGATGGGATGGTAATGTGAAGAAGTTGATGAAGGGGAACGATGAGTACGCTTACCTGTATGTGGCAGGGAGTGAAGGTCCGTGTATGGGACGGGTACATGGGAATGAAGCGTGTAAAGGGCAGTCGAGAGGGGTGGCTGTAGTGATCGTGGGAGGGGTGGAGCAACTGTTAATGCTTCTAGTGATGTTAGCCGTGGGGTGGATGGGGGAGTGGTTACGGACCACATTGTAAGGTAAGAATCGTTGTAACCCACAAGCATGTGGGTGTGGGTCGTAATCTACAGTACCTACAAACAATGATTGATCATGTGTGAATTTTTTTGTAATCTGCAGGGATGTTACGCAAGTTAATACAGAAGTGAGGGAGGATGTTGATGAGGCTCTGGTCGTCAAGGAACATACAACCATGATAAGGAGCTGTGTATCGTTCGACATACCCGAAGACGAATCTGGTGATTCAAGCTCCGACTCTGATGACGATGAAGTAGGGAATGGTGTAGTAGGGTTAACATCAGGGGTGCAAGCCGAGGCGTATCAGAAGAGGATGTTGATATGGAAGAACAAAATCAAAAGAAAGGAGTAGCTGTTTGCTTCTAGGAGTGAGGTGAAGATAAGTATTTGGAAGTACGCCATAGCGAACTGATTTGAATATAAGTATGTATGTAATTGCCGGCAACGAATTGCTGTGAAGTGCACTGCAGAAGGGTGTGGGCTGTACATCTGTGTGAGGGGCCACCTAAAAAGAGGTGGAATGTATGTGAAGGAGTTTGTAGCAGGGCACGTGCATAGTGTGGGAGCTGAGTGCCAAATGGGGAAGTGGGGGAGAAGGAGAATGCGAGTGAATATCCTTGGGACTCTAATTGAAGGGAAGGTTTGATTAAGTGATAGTTGCACACCCTCGGAGGTATTGAATGATTTCTAGCTAGAGATGGGAATAAAGGTAACATATATGCAGTGTTGGAGGGCCCGTGAGTATGTGCAGTTGCTAGCCAATAGAAGACCAGAGGACCATTATAAGCTATTGCCTTGGATGTGTGCGGCTGTTTTAAGGGCTAATCCTGATTCAAGAGCATTCTGTGAGTTGGAAGGATCCAGGTTCAAGCGTATGTTTGTTGCATATGGTGCATCACTGAATGATTTCATCCTTGGGTGTAAGAAGATATTGTTTGTTGATGGAACTCATTTGAGTGGGCCGTATGAGGGGACCATACTGTCAGCTGTTGCACTTGATGCGGATCACCACTTGTGTAAGACCCGCATTCTTTATTTTCCGTTAAGCTAATTGTATTACCTTTTTACGTTGTGAATCTGTATTTTTATTAACTTTATGGGTTAAATTATTATCAGATGTGCTTATATGAATGATAACTGTATTAAAAAGAATTACTATTGTTATTATTGATTTTAAAGTTAATTCCTGCTATTTGTGCATTTAGATTATATCAATAGTTTAATTTAGCCGTTATTCTATTTATTTAGTCGTTTCCCGAATGCAATTAGGTTGTTAACATTAGAATTAGTTTTGAAGTTTGTTAAAATCGGACCTTGACGTATTTGGGATCGAATAATCGATGAGCGATTGTATTAACGATTGGATTTAGAATAAGATGTTCGAGATTAGAAATTAGACTAGCGATGTTAGTTGATCGGGAAAGCAATACACAAAAAAAAAAAAAATTATATAAAATATATCAAAAAAGGGGTGTGAAAGAAAGTTTTCAATGAAAGAAAGAAAATTTTCAATGAATGCTTTATGAAATGATTCTTAAGCATGGTTGAATGTGAATTCTAATATCATGTGGCCTCATCCTTGTCCATATCAAACCTATCTGATTCAAAGTGCATCAATTGAGAAAGAAGGTTATAGCATGTTAAAAGTTCCATAAATAAAGGCATCTTTCCCAAAAGAATGAACGTTTGATATGTGAATGGCCGATGAGGGTGTCATATAGCGTAATATGATGATTGATAATACGTAAATGCTTGATATGTGTTTATGTGTGCCTTATGTATATCATGTGATTGAAATGCCAAGAAAAGCATGATTATGAAAAGAGATAACCTTGTGTGTACATCATGTGAATGATGGTTCATATATAGTTTAAATGGAATGTTAAGAAGTTATGTTATAAAAAGAAAGATCCTCATGCTTAGCCCTCGATGCTTGCTTACGTGCTTAACTGCTTGTCAGTAAAGGAACTTAGTTATTAAGGAACCTAGAAATATGTTTGAGTGGTTAAAATGAAGTTTATGTTTAGCGATCCTTCGATAAGGGTTTTATGAATGCCTAATATGATAATAAAGTATGAATATATGATATGTGACTATTAAAGATACTATTGTCTGCAACGGTTTTGGTTTTAAGGGGGTTGAGGGACTCTCACTGAGCGTGTGGTTACTGATCCCACTACTCTTTCCGCCTTTTCCCTAGGTTTTCATTATGACAGGAAGAAGTTGAGTCAGCTAAGTCCAGATGGAAGCTATTCTTGCTTGCAAGGTGCCGTGTGTGCCCATTTTGAAGGGATCCTACGTGTTTAATGAAGTCATATAATGTACTCTTAGTTTGTAAGCATATGTAAACTAAGCATTCTAGTTCATGTAATGTATAAGGTATAAAGGTCGCCCTGTATGGCTGTATGTGCCAACCATCTAATTAGTAAGATGTCTTCTTGGTTAAAATTGGTTATGTTTTGGGATGTAAACCCCCAATACTCCGACTGTGTGAACCGTTGAGTTGTATCTTTCATTTCTTCTGTATTAATGGACTATTCTGTTTGGTGTACTCCGAGCGGGTGGCCGTTGAGCCATGAATTCCGGCGTGTGGCCGTTGAGCTATGTCTAAATGTTTTGCGCTCCCGTTGATTTAGAGGGACTTACCATCAATTGTAACACCCCCAGTCCCTACGGCTGGAAGCATTACATTTTCTTAACTTCCTACTTAAATTCTGGGACGAAACGGACAAAGTTTCCCGTAAAAACTGACCGTTTCTAGGCTAAAAGCCTTGCAATAAGTCCCTGTAAATCAACGGGAGCGTAAAGCATTTAGACATAGCTCAATGGCCACACGCCGGAGTTCATAACTGAACGAGCCACCCGCTCGGAGTACACCAAACAGAATAGTTCATTAATATAGAAGAAATGAAAGATACAACTCAACGGTTCACACAGCCAGAGTGTTGGGGGTTTATATCCCAAAATATAACTAATTTTAACAAGAAGACATCTAACTAATTAGATGGTTGGCTCATACAGCCATAAAGGGGACCTTTATACCCATACATTACATGAACTAGAATGGTTGGTTTACATACGTTTGTAAACTAAGAATACATTACATGACTTCATTAAACACGTAAGATCCCTTCAAAATGGGCACGCACGACACCTTACAAGCAAGAATAGATTCCATCTGGACTTAGCTGACTCAACTTCTTCCTGTCATAATGAAAACCTAGGGAAAAAGGGGAAAGAGTAGTGGGATCAGCAACCACACGCTCAGTGAGAGTCCCCCAACCCCCTTAAAATCAAAACCGTTGCAGATAATAGTATCTTTAATGGTCACATATCATATATTCATACTTTATTATCATATTAGGCATTCATAAAACCCTTATGGAAGGATCGCTAAACATAAACTTCATTTTAACCACTCAAACATATTTCTAGGTTCCTTAATGACTAAGTTCCTTTACTAACAAGCAGTTAAGCACGTAAGCAAGCATCGAGGGCTAAGCATGAGGATCTTTCTTTTTATAACATAACTTCTCAGCATTCCATTTAAACTATATATGAACCATCATTCACGTGATGTACACATAAGGTTATCTCTTTTCGTAATCATGCTTTTCTTGGTATTTCAATCATATGATATACATAAGGCACACATAAACACGTATCAAGCATTTACGTATTATCAATCATCATATTACGCTATATGACACCCTCGTCGGCTATTCACATATCAAACGTTCATTCTTTTGGGAAAGATGCCTTCATTCATGGAACTTTTAACATGCTATAACTTTCTTTCTCAATTGATGAACTTTGAATCAGACAGGTTTGATATGGACAAGGATGAGGCCACATGATATTAGAATTCACATTCAACCATGCTTAAGAATCATTTCATGAAGCATTCATTGAAAACTTTCTTTCTTTCATTGAAAACTTTCTGTCATTGAACACAGGTTTCCTCAAACTCTTGAGGCTCTTGTTCTTTTAAAAGAGATTTCATTTCGTATTGGTCGTACAAAGACCCTTATCAGCTTTTCATACTTCATTCCATATGGCTTCTTAGGGCCCGTAAAAACTTGCTTATCTTTCAAAAGACTTGAAATGGCAAGATGCCAACTGCTTTTCTTTACTTATTAGGAAAATACATCTGGCATAAGATCATTACAGGGTGCTGATTGGGTGAGATCTATTCTCAAACCCCATAGTGAGACCTAACGCTCACACTAAACTCTTACTCCCGGGATGGCTACATAACATATCGGATCATTACACTACCCTCATCAGGGTCTTCTAGAGTTTCCTAGTACCAGGACTTATCCCCTAGGCTAATATTATTCATATCATATCATATTGTCCGCAGCACATTATCTTGGCCAATTTAAAGCGTATGGGCCATAACGGCTAATAATTTTGTTATTTCTTCTGGTAAAACACTTATCATACAACTCACACCTTTGTAAAATGTTTTAGGGATTCCCCTGTTCAAGCAGGTTCACTCCCAAATACGGTTGGTGTAGCTAAAATAGGCCATTACTTGCTATTAATCATGGCTATTATTAGTTTGAAAACACGATAAATGTTCTTTGTCAAATCACTACACTTTCACACATAATGCATCTTAGACATATAAAAGAGAAAGGGGTTCACACGTCTCACATTCAAACACTTTATAATCATTTCAACAACACAATGTGCCACACATGGCCTCGCAATCCACACGATTGCAGTTAATTCACAACTCAGGTTTCCTCCTCACAAGCACCGTATCACAAGGACCTCGAACCACTCATAGCTTTTCCTCAAACCATCCAACTACCATCTCGGTTTCAATTTCACAATCTAGAATCCTAATCATTATGATATACTGAAAAATGATACATAACCTACGCAACTTACCAATGCTGGACTTGCCAATTAAACAACTAACAATTAGTAGAGTGCTGCAACCAATGGTTATAACCATGCACACGTATATATATACACATATAAGCATTCACACGAACTTAACTTGAAACGGACGTCTAACATGTTAGGTTAAACTAACTAAGCATGAAACATGATTGCATTCATGTATGGCAGTTAGGGGGCATAAACATGCTCAGTTTGTCATCCAAATACTATGTCTAAAGCTATTGTATAAGCATAATTTAATTGAATAAACAAGCGTTGATTCGGGCATTCATTCATTGACTCTAAGTTACATTTAGCCTATTACGTCATTTAAGCATATTACGTTTCACGGCGTTCGTTTATCACACCATGGTTACTAAGCCAGTCTAATTATGTCATTCAAGCTTAACATGAGTCTAGTCTCTATTTAAGCATGAAACGATTCACTATTTAGGCTAATATGGTCATTTAGACATAATACGATTCAAGCGTTTTACTAAGCATGCTTATTTATACCATTTAAGCTTAACATGAATCGAATCTCTATTTAAGCATAAAACGATTTGCTTATTTAGGCTAATTTGGTCATTTAGGCATAATACGATTCTAAGCTTTCGTTCATCATACCAATGTTACTATTTGAACCCACTTAGGTCACTTAGACATAATACGCTTTTAGGCATTCGTTTACCATGTCGATGTTACTATTCGAGTCGACCTTTCAAACATGCATTAACTAAATATACTAAACTTGATTCTAAACATGCATAGCTTACTTCGAGCCAAACTTTCAGGCACGTGTTAACTGAATGCACTAAAATCGATTCGAAGCATTCATATTTTATTTCGAAACTATTAATTAGGCATGAGCTAACTAAACATGCTTGAATCGATTATAAATAGGCATAATTCATTTCGAAGCCATTTTTCAAGCATGAACTAACTGAACTAACATGCATCGATTCGAAGCATCATTCGTTGTCTCGACCTTACATTTCAAGCCTATTTAAGCCACTTTAGCATAATACGATTCAAGTTACTTTCAAGCAGCGATTTTGCACATAAATCGATTCGAACCAACTCAGGTATAACTGGAACACAGCTACAGCCTATAAACGGATTCCATGCATTTCTAAGCTGAAATGAAAAACTGATTCGAGACATGCATAGCTAACGGCAACAAGCAACATTCTAGGTATACAATTCGGTTGGCTATAAACGGGTATAAAATCATCAGGCAACACATTTTCATTCAATTCTTGACATTTCTAACTACTTTAGCTAGCCCTAATCTGACATGCAATATCAATATGCTGGAAACGTTTTTAAAAATAATAATAGCTTAGGAGGGGAGAAACACCCACCTGGACTCCAAGCTAAAGGCTCGAATCCAAGGCTGCTAGCTCGACTCTAGGGCTGGAGCGACTCCCATTTCCTTGGATCTTGCTCACCCACATACGAACAAATCCCCAAACCATGCCCAATTCATGCAAATCGAACCCAATTTCAACCCCGGCCTGGTTTCTGCATTCTTATGTTGCTGCTGCTGTGGGTCTCCTCTTGGCTCGGCTACCATGGTGGTGCTACCATAGTAGCCGCCATAGACTCCAGCCGCCAACGGTGGCAGTGGCGTGGTGGTGTTGGCGGCTTCTGGTGTCTAGGTTTGGTTCTCTCATCTCGCTCTATCCCCCTCTTTGCTCTCGACGATTGGGCGTGGGACAGCCGGCGGGGCCAATGGTGGCCGACCGGCACCGGCAGGGTAGCGACGCACCTCGACCCCTTCCCCTCCTCTCTCTCGGTGTCGGGTGTCGGGGCTGGGGCTTTGAGAACCCCCCTGCTCGCATGTGTGTGCTGATGGAGTAAGGGGCTTCGGCCCCTTATGTCCCCTTTTCCTTTTTTTTTTGGTTTCATTTGGGTTTAAAAGCTCAGTCAACTAAAATACCCAGTCCCAATCTCGTACCTCTTATTCTAAACCCAATTGTTAATACAATCGGTCATCGATTATTCGTTCCTAAATACATCAAGGTCTGATTTTAATAAAATTCAAAACTAATTCTAATGTTAACAACCTAATCGCATTCGGGAAACGACTAAATAAATCGAATAACGACTAAATTAAACTATTGATATAATCTAAAGGCACAAATAGCACGAATTAACTTTCAAATCAATAATAACAATAGTAATTCGTTTTAATAAATTTATCATTCACATAAGCACATCTGATAATAATTTAACTCGTAAAATTAATAAAAATACGGATTTATAACGTAAAAAGGCAATACAATTAGCTTAACGGAAAACAAAGAATGCGGGTCTTACATTCTTCCTCCCTTAAAAGAATTTCATCCTCGAAATTCTAAATCGAAGCTCGGTCTTTCCTAGAATGCATGCACACAACTAGGATTTATGCGGTAGGTTTTCAAAAGGTTTCATTTTGTAGACACTACTTCTTTTAAATCCAAACAAAATGGCTTATGGCACCCAGTCTCTTTCTTGCCAGTCTTCTTCAAGCGTCTACTCACTCTATTTAGGCGCCGAGGGCAAATCGCATTGAAGAGGGGCAAATGAGTTGCCATGGACAACCATATTGAGTTTGTTTTGAAAACGAAACATAGATTTTCGATAATCTAGACTCAGTTCACATGGCTAGCACCAACTCTATGCATATGCACTTATAAGTGGACATCTAAAGGCATGGCAGTCGGGACGATGACATTTCAAGATTATATACTGGTAGTCTCATTCCATAACATGAATTCAGTTACTTTTGGGACCACAATGATTAACATGGAGACTCCTATAACACATTTAGAATAACAAAAATGTCACATAGCACCACATAGTATCATTTAAGCATAATAACATCACATAGCATCATTTAAGTATAATAACATGACATAGTATTGCATAGTATCAGCAATTCGGTATTCTCAAGTTTAGGAATTGGAGGTAACATGAAACCGGATAATATACATTTAACAAGCAATTTTATAAAACAAAAGCATATGTAAGCAGCATTTCTATGTTTTTACCTCAATCACGAGTAACTTTTAAACTTCATTCATGGCAATGTAGATAGGGTGTGCTAAAGTCGTATGAGGGCAGTTAACTTAGTCAAGCAAACATCAAGGTATGTACTTACTAAGCCAATCATCTACAAGACACTTGAATAACTGTACATAATGGATGTGAGTGTCAATATATATATAGCTTAAAATGATGATTGATAATGCAAAAATGCTTGATGCATGGTTAGTATGAGTCATATTGCTTGATAATCCAAAGAAGGAAGGGAAAGTTTCTACATGTGCCTAATGAAAAAGGGTTCTAAACATGGATGTATGTGACTTCAAGTTGTGTGTGTGACCATGCTTTTCATAGTGCATCACGTAATGACGTTTAAAAATGCATATTGAGTATGTAAGTGATAGTGCATCCAATGTTTATATTTTAGAATCACGAGATGTGTAAGCAAGTTTATAACATGCCAATGTTATTCGAACTAAGAATCTATCATGCTTGAATGTCTAGCCAAGAACCTACGTTCTGTGATATGTAGCTTAATACCATGTTAGTATTACTTAACTGCTTGTTAAGTGAATATTATGAGTAATATTCAAGTCGACCTTTCAAACATGCATTAACTAAATATACTAAACTTGAGTCTAAACATGCATAGCTTACTTTGATCCAAACTTTTAGGCACGTGTTAACTGAATGTGCTAAAATCGATTCTAAGCATTCATATTTTGTTTCGAAACTATTAATTAGGCATGAGCTAACTAAACATGCTTAAGAATCATTTCATTAAACATTCAATGAAAACTTTCTTTCTTTTATTGAAAGCATTTTCTTAACCTCTTAAGGCTCTTGTTCGTTAAAAAGAGATTTCATTTCATATTGGTCATACAACGACCCTTATAAGCTTTTCATATCTGACTCCATATGGCCTCTTAGGGCCCGTAAAAACCTTCTTTTCTTTGAAAACATATAAAATGGCAAAGTGCCAAGTGCTTTTCTTTGCTTATTAGAAAAATATATCTGGCGTAAGATCATTACAGGGTGCTGATTGGGTGAGATCTATTTTCAAATCCTATAGTGAGACCTAATGCTCACACTAAGCTCTTACTCCCGGGATGGCTACATATAACATATTGGACCTTTACATTACCATCGTCAGGTCTTCTAGGGTCTCCTAGTACCAGGACTTATCCTCTAGGCTAACATCATTCATATCGTATCATATTGTCCGAAGCACATTATCTTAGCCAACTTAAAGCGTATGGGCCATAACGGCTAATAACTTTGTTGTTTCTTCTGGTAAAATCACTTATCATACAACTCACACTTTTATAAAAACGTCTTAGGGATTCCCCCATTCAAGTAGGTTTACTCCCAAATACTGTTGTTGTAGCTAAAATAGGCCATTGTTTGCTATTAATCATAGCTATTATTAGTTTGAAAAGACGAGAAATGTTCTTGGTCAAATCACCACACTTTCACACATAATGCATCTTAGACATATAAAAGGAAAAGGGCTTTACACGTCTCACATTCAAACACTTCATAATCATTTCAACAACACAATGAGCCACACATGGCCTCGCAATCCACACGATTACGGTTAATTCACAACCAGGCTCCCTCCTCACAAGCACCGTACCACAAGGACCTCGAACCACTCATAGTTCTTCCTCAAACCATCCAACTACCATCTCGGTTTCAATTTCACAATCTAGCATCCTAATCATTATGATATACTGAAAAGCGATACATAACTTACGCAACTTACCAATGCTGGACTTATCGATTAAACAACTAACAATTAGCAGAGCGCTGCAACCAACGGTTATAACCATGCACATATACACACACACACACACACACACACACACACATATATATATATATATATATATATATATACACACACACACACATATATATATGTAAGCATTCATACGAACTTAACTTGAAACGAACGTCTAATATGTTAGGTTAGACTAACTAAGCATGAAACATGATTGCATTCATGTATGGCAGTTAGGGGACGTAAACATGCTCAGTTCATCATCCAAATACTATGTCTAAAGCTATTGTATAAGCATAATTCAACTGAATAGACAAGCGTTGATTCGGGCATTCATTCATTGACTCTAAGTTGCATTTAGCCTATTACGTCATTTAAGCATATTACGTTTCACGGCGTTCGTCTATCACACCATGGTTACTAAGCCGGCCTAATTATGTCATTCAAGCTTAACATGAGTCTAGTCTCTATTTAAGCATGAAACGATTCACTATTTAGGCTAATATGGTCATTTAGACATAATACGATTCAAGTGTTTACTAAGCATGCTTATTTATACCATTTAAGCTTAACATGAATCGAATCTCTATTTAAGCATAAAACGATTCACTTATTTAGGCTAATTTGGTCATTTAGGCGTAATACGATTCTAAGCTTTCGTTTATCATATCAATGTTACTATTCGAACCCATTTAGGTCATTTAGACATAATACGCTTTTAGGCATTCGTTTACCATGTCGATGTTACTATTCGAGTCGACCTTTCAAACATGCATTAACTAAATATACTAAACTTGATTCTAAACATGCATAGCTTACTTCGAACCAAACTTTCAGGCACGTGTTAACTGAATGTACTAAAATCGATTCTAAGCATTCATATTTCGTTTCGAAACTATTAATTAGGCATGAGCTAACTAAACATGCTTGAATCGATTATAAACAGGCATAATTCATTTCGAAGCCATTTTTCAAGCATGAACTAACTGAACTAACATCCATTGATTCGAAGCATCTTTTATTGTCTCGACATTACATTTCAAGCCTATTTAAGTCATTTTAGCATAATACGATTCAAGTTACTTTCAAGCAGGGAGTTTGCACATAAATCGATTCGAACCAACTCAAGGATAACTAAAACATAGCTACAGCCTATAAACGGATTCCATGCATTTCTAAGCTGAAATTTAAAACTGATTCGAGACATGCATAGCTAACGGCAGCAAGCGACACTCTAGGTATACAATCCGGTTGGCCATAAACGGGTATGAAATCATCAGGCAACACATTTTCATTCAATTCTTGACATTTCTAACTACTTTAGCTAGCCCTAATCTGACATGCAACATCAATCTGTTGAAAACGTTTTTGAAAATAATAATAGCTTAGGAGGGGAGAAACACCCACCTGGACTCTAAGCTAAAGGCTCGAATCTAAGGCTGCTAACTTGACTCTAGGGCTCGAACGACTCGCATTTCCTCGGTTCTTGCTCACCATGCGCGAACAAACCCCCAAATCATGCCCAATTCATGCAAATCGAACCCAATTTCAACCTCGGCCTGGTTTCTGCCTTCTTACGTTGCTGCTGATGTGAGTCAGTTTTTAGGGGAAACTCTGTCCGTTTCATCCTAGAATTTAAATAGAAAGTTAAGAAAACGTAACACTTCCGGCCCTAGGGGTTGGGGGTGTTACAATCTCTTTTCATTGAGCTATGATAAACTTTTAATGATTTCTTTATGCCTTTGAATGAACTTGACTAAGTTAACTGCCTTCATACGACTGTTGCATGCCCTGTCTAAGTTGCCATGAATGAAATCATTAAAAGTTATTCAGAATTGATTTAAAAACATAGAAATGTCGATCACATATGCTTCCGTTTTGTAAATGCTTGCTATATGCGTATTAGACGTCTTCATGTTGCTTGGGAATCTTAGAATTGAGAATACTAAATTGCTAATTCTATGCAATGCTATGTGATGCTATTATGCTCAAATGATACTATGTGGTGTTATGTGACGTTTTTATTATTCTAAATGTGTTATAAGAGTCCCCATGTTAATCATTGTGATCCCAAAAGCGACTTGAATTCATGTTTTAGAATGAGACTACTAAGTATATGACCTTGAGATGTCATTGTCCCAGTCGCGATACCTTTAGATGCCCACTTATAGGTCCATAGGCATAGAGTTGTTGCTTGTCATGCGAACTGAGTCTAGATTATCGAAAATCTATATTTCATTTTCAAAACAAACTCAATGTGGTTTCCACGCAAACTCAATTGCCCCTCTTCAATACGATTTGCCCTCGGCACCTAAATAGAGTGAGTAGACGCTTGAAGTGGATTGGCGAGGAGGAGACTGGATACCATAAGACTTTTTCTTTCGATTTAGAAGAAGTAGTGATTGCAAAATGACACCTTTTGAAAACATACTGTGTAGATCACAGTTACGTGCATACATTCTAGGAAAGACTGAACTTAGGTTTAGAATTTCGAGGACGAAATTCTTTTAAGAGGGGAAGAGTGTAAGACCCGCCTTCCTTGTTTTAAGTTAACCTGACTGTCTTACCTTTTACGTTATAGAAATCGTATTCTTATTATCTTTACGAGCTAAATTATTATCGGTATGCTTATGTGAACGATAATTTTATTAAAAAGAATTATTATTGCTATTATTGATTTTAAAGTTAATTCGTGCTATTTGTGCTTTTACATTATATCGATAGTTTAATTTAGTCGTTATTCGATTTATTTAGTTGTTTCCTAAATACGATTAGGATTTCAACCTTAGAATTAGTTTGTGGTTTATTAAATCGAATCTAGATGTATTTGGGATCGAATAATCGACGAAGGGTCGCATTATCGATTCGGGATAGGATATAAGGCGCGAGATTAGAAATTACATAGGTGATGTTAGCTGAATGGGCAAGCGACCAAAAAAAAGAAGGAGCAAATAACGGGCCAAAGCCCCTTACTCAATCAAAGAAAAAGACATGACATAGGAAGGGGGGATCTCAACCCAGGCCTCGGTGACCCACACTAGCGAGAGAGAGGGGGAAAGCGACGGAGCACCGCCACGTCGGCTAGTGGCGGGTCGTCACTGGTAAGTCAGGGAGGGACCACGGTGGTCCCTGTGTGCAGCCAACCACCACCAGCCCATTTTTCGCCATTCCTCACCGTGAAGCGAAACTGGGCAGCCGCATTTTGGGGCTCGAGACGCCACCTACATGCCGGAATCTGGCCAAACACCCCAAATGGACCTCCCTCATAAGTCGAGTGGCCGAATTCGACCCAAATCAGCCACAAACGTCACCAAATTTGGGAGCTAGGGTTCGGTTCAAGCAAGGCAACGGACTAGGGCTTCGGGTTCATCAGTTGGACGTGCATTTGGGACTAATTGGATCAAGGATTGAGGTTTTTCGACCCTTAAAGTCGAACCATAGCCCTTAGAACGGGTCTTCTAGCATGGAATCGAGGTGGGTGTTCCTCGCCTCCTAAATTAGTATTAATTCGAAACGTTTTAACCTAAATGATGATTTATGTCAGCTTAGGTTTAGTTAATTTTATGAATTATGTGATGAGAAGCTATGCATGTTTAGAATCGATTCGAATATGTTAAGTTTATATATGTTTGAAAAGTTAGTTCGAAATGGATCATATATGTTTAGAATTGATTCGAATATGTTAAGTTTATACATGCTTGAAAAGTTAGTTCGAAATGGATTATATATGTTTAGAATCGATTCGAATATGGTAAGTTTATACATGCCTGAAAAGTTAGTTCGAAATGAATTATGAAGGTTTAGAATTGATGTATATATGTTTAGTTAATTCATAATCGTTTATTGACTTCAAATGAATTATAAATGTTTAGAATCGATGCATGTACATTTAGTTAATCTATAATCATTCAATAACTTTGAAGTAAACTATAAGTGCTTAGAATCGTTGTATGTATGATTAGCTGACTCGTGATTGTTTAATAACTTCGAAGTAAACTTTATATATATGCTTAGTTAAATCATGATCGTTCAATAACTTCGAAATAAATGAACGTCTTGAATCGCATTATGCTTAAATGCCGTAATTAGGCTTGAATAATAATTTTGTTATGATGAACGGAACCCTTAATTGATGTTTGCCTAATTGGTTAATGCATGCTTGAATAGTAATTTCGATATGGTAAATAAACGCCTTGATGCCTGAATAGTAACTTCGTTATAATAAACGAAACCCTAGAATCGATGTTGCTTAACTAGTTGTTTTATGCCTAAACAGTAATTTGAAATGACATACGAATGCCTCGATTTAATGCTTGTTTAATTTAGCCACTTAATGTCTGAATAGAAGTTTGAAATGGCATATGAACACCTCGAATGCGATAAGATTCATGTTCAGTTAGTTAAGTTGGTTCGTTAAGGCATTACAGTTATAAATGTGTACGTGGTTATATATATATATATATATATATATATATATATATATATATATATATATATATATATAGATATGTGTGTATATATATATATATATATATATATATATATATATATATATATATATATATGTCTGCTTGCTGTAATGCACCGCTGGATGGTGCTGCTTGCCCAGGTAAGTACCTAAACCCTATCTCTTTATAAGCTAGCATGATAATGTGTTATGATTACTAAATTGAAAACCGAGATGGTAGTTGGATGGTTTGAGGTAGAACTATGAGTGGTTCGAGGTTCTTATGGTACGGTGCTTGTGAGGAGGGAGCCTGAGTTGTGAATTTGCCGGAATCGTATGGATTGCAAGGCCATGTGTGGCTCATTGTGCTGAATTAATTATGAAGTGCTTGAATGTGATACATGTGGGCCCCCTTCCCTTCCATGTCCTCAAGTTACATTATGTGCATAAGGGTGAGTTTTTCAAAGAAGGATTTCATGCTTTGAAATGATAGTTGCCATAATTATTAGTGCATAATGGCCTATTTTAGCTAAATGAATACAGTTTTGGGAGTAAACTCGCTCGAACGGGGGAATCCCTAAAGAGTTTTATAAAGGCATGAGTTGTATTAAAAAGGATTTTGCTGTGAGAGGTAGCAAAATTATTAGCCGTTATAGCCGATATGCTTTGAATTGGCTAAGATAATGTGCTGCGGACAATATGATATGACTGATGTTAGCCTAGGGGATAAGTCCTAGTACTAGGAGGCCCTAGAAGACCCTGACGAGGATAATGTAATGGTCCGATATGTTATGTAGCCGTCCCGGGAATAAGAGCTTAAGCGTGAGCGTTAGGTCTCACTATGGGGTTGAGAATAGATGTCATCCAATCAGCACCCTGTAATGATCTTATGCAAGATGTATTTTCCTAATAAGCAAAGAAAAGTAATTGGCGCTTTGCCATTTTATATGTTTCGAAAGGAAGGAAGGTTTTTACGGCCCCTAAGAGGCCATATGGAATGAGATATGAAAAGTTTACAAGGGTCGTTGTACGACCAATACGAAATGAAATCTCGCCTTAAGAGGTTAAGAAAATGCTTTGAATGAAGGGAAGAAAGTTTTCAATGAATGCTTTATGAAATGATTCCTAAGCATGGTTGAATGATGTGCATTTTCTGTGCTTTTCTTATGAGTGAAATGTGAATGAGATCTAAGTGAAGTAAGCTAATAAAAAGAAAGCCTTATGATCATATTTCACGCATAACCTATGAATGAGATTTGAATGTGACTTGAAATTTGTGTGTGCCTTATATATATCATATGAATAAAATGTCAAGGATAGTATGATTATGAAAAGAGATAACTTTATGTGCACGTCATATGAATAAGGTTTCATGCATAGTTCGAATAGAATGCTAAGAAGTTGTGTTTATGAAAAAGAAAGCCTCTGTGCTTAACCTCGTCGCTTACTTAAGTGTTTGACTACCTGTTAGTAAAGAAGTTTGGTCATTTAGAGGCCTAGAAATGTGTTTGAGTGGTTAAAATGAAGTTTATGGTTAGTAATTCTTTCATAAGGATTTAATGAATGCCTAATATAATAGTAAAGTGTGAATACGTAACTTGTGACTAATATGAGTATTATTGCCTGTAACGGTTTTGGTTTTAAGGGGGTCAGGGGACACTCACTAAGCGTGTGGTTGCTCATCCACTACTCTTTCCCCTTTTTTCCCCAGGTTATCTTGTGAGAAGTTGAGTCAACTATGTCAAGATGGAGTCCATTCTCGCTTGCAGGTTGTTATGTGTGCCTACTTACGTCTTTAACGAAGTCATGTAATGTATTCTTAGTTTCTAAATGCATGTGAACCAAGCATTTTAGTTCATGTATCGTATATGGTATAAAGGTCACTCTGTATGGTAGTATGAGCCAACCATCTAATTAGTTAGATGTCTTCTTGGTTTTAGTTAGTTATGATTTGGGATGTAAACCCCAATACTCCGTTGTGTGAACCGTTGAGTTGCATCTTTCATTTCTTCTTTATTAATGAACTATTCTATGTGGTGTACTCCGAGTGGGTGGCTCGTTGAGTTATGAACTCCGGTGTGTAGCCGTTGAGCTTCTTTTAAATGTTTTACACTTCCGTTGATTTACAGGGGTTTATTATAAGGCTTTTAGCCTGAAAATGGTCAGTTTTTAGAGGAAACTCTATCCGTTTTGCCCCAGAATTTTAGAAAAAAGTTAAGAAACGTAACACTTCTGCCCCAAAGGGCTGGGGGTATTACAATTCATGGTATCAGAGCATGGTCCTGTGACCGTAAGCCGTGACCTGAGTCTTGCATCTCATATAGGTGCCTAGGAACACTTTGTGGTTATGTGACATATGCCTGCTTCGTGTGCAAGTGTGCTTTATGGTATGGCCATCCTTGACTTATGTGAGGCTCGAGAAGGTCGATTGAGTAAAAGTGGCGAGTTGTGCATTAGTATAGGAGTCAAATAGCTCTCCTCACACCTTTAGGTGATGTTGTGAGTACTTCATTGGTATAATATGTTCCTAATGTGCTAGCTGACTTCATTGATTGACTTATATGCAATCCGGGTAAACCGATCGAATAAAATGTGAGTTGCGTGTTAGGATGTGAACCTAATTCACTTCTGTGTTCTTGTGTGAGCTAAGTGATGTTTGAATGATAAATGTTTTCTTTGTGCGTTCTGATAAGACAATCGATAGTTAAAGCACGTCAATTTAGACTCGAGCGATTGAAAATCCTTTTCTAAGCTCGTCTTTGCCCCTAAAGTACGATTTGCTCCTCGGGCCTCATAATGGAGTGAGCAGACGTGCTCAAAGGTTGGTAGAGAAGAAGTTCAAAACAGATAAGCTATTTTTCACCTTTGAAATCCGAAGTTTCAAAATGTTAATGTCTTTTTGCTGTCGAGTCAAGTTTTACTTTACATTCTTTAGCTATGATGAACGAGCTTAGGTTTCCAGGTACATGCCATTGTACTATACGTGTCGAGATCGGTTGCTATAATTGATAATCCTACTAATGATATCTTCCATTTTTGAATTCTAAATTCCCTGAGTATATTAGGGGCTACTTTTGTATGCATGCTTGAAGACTATGTGCTAGTGGTAGGACCTCGTTAACCATTGCGTAGTGCACCTACTGTTCCCCTTCTTTGCCATCATTGCCTAAACCATGCATTACTTGTTCTTTTTATTACATGGATTGTTATTCATGAATGGGGTGACAATGTTTTGGCCCAAACGAACCCTGATATACCTAGGAAGCCTAAGGGAGAAAGAACCCTGATATATTTAGTTAATGCATGTCTGAAAGGTCGACTCAAATATTACTCATAATATTCACTTAACAAGTAGTTAAGTAATAATAACATGGTATTAAGCTACATGTCACAGAACGTAGGTTCTTGGCTAGACATTCAAGCATGACAAATTCTTAGTTCGAATAACATTGGCATGTTATGAACTTGCTTACACATCTCGTGATTCTAAAACATAAACATTGGATGCACTATCATTTACATACTCAATATGCACTTTTAAACGTCATTACGTGATGCACTATGAAAAGCATGGTCACACACAGAACTTGAAGTCACATACATCCATGTTTAGAACCCTTTTTCATTAGGCACATGTAGAAACTTTCCCTTCCTTCTTTGGATTATCAAGCAATATTACTCATACTAACCAGCATCAAGCATTTTTACATTATCAATCATCATTTTAAGCTTTATATATATTGGCACTCACGTCCATTATGTACGGTTATTCAAGTGTCTTGTGGATGATTGGCTTAGTAAGTACATACCTTGGTGGTTGCTTGACTAAGTTAACTGCCCTCATACGACTTTAGCATGCCCTGTTTAGGTTGCCATGAATGAAGTTTAAAAGTTATTCGTGATTGAGGTAAAAACATAGAAATGCTGCTCACATATGCTTTCCTTCTATAAAATTGCTTGCTAAATGTATATTACCCGGTTTCATGTTACCTCTAATTCCTAAACTTGAGAATACCGAATTGCTGATACTATGCAATACTATGTCATGTTATTATACTTAAATGATGCTATGCGACGCTATTATGCTTAAATGATACTATGTGGTGCTATATGACATTTTTGTTATTCTAAATGTGTTATAGGAGTCTCCATGTTAATCATTATGGTCCCAAAAGTAACTGAATTCATGTTATAGAATGAGATTACCAGTATATAACCTTGAAATGTCGTCGTCTCGGCTGTCATGCCTTTAGATGTCCACTTATAAGTGCATATGCATAGAGTTGGTGCTAGCCATATGAACTGAGTCTAGATTATCGTAAATCTATGTTTCCTTTTCAAAACAAACTCAATATAGTTGTCCATGCCAACTCATTTTCCCCTCTTCAATGCGATTTGCCCTCGGCGCCCAAATAGAGTGAGTAGATACTTGAAGAGGACTGGCGAGGTGGAGACTGGATACCATAAGCCATTTTCTTTGGATTTAAAAGAAATAGTGTCTGCAAAATGAAACCTTTTGAAAACCTACTGCATAAATCCTAGTTGTGTGCATGGATTCTAGGAAAGACCAAGCTTCGATTTAGAATTTCGAGGACGAAATTCTTTTAAGAAGGAAAGAATGTACGACCCGCATTCTTTGTTTTCCATTAAGCTAATTATATTACCTTTTTACGTTATAAATCCGTATTTTTATTAACTTTACGAGTTAAATTATTATCAGATGTGCTTATGTGAACGATAATTTTATTAAAAAGAATTACTATTGTTATTATTGATTTTAAAGTTAATTTGTGCTATTTGTGCCTTTAGATTATATCAATAGTTTAATTTAGTCGTTATTCGATTTATTTAGTCGTTTCCCGAATGCGATTAGGTTGTTAACATTAGAATTAGTTTTGAAGTTTATTAAAATCGGACCTTGACGTATTTGGGGACGAATAATCGATGAGCGATTGTATTAACGATTGGGTTTAGAATAAGAGGTACGAGATTGAAACTGGCAATTTTAGTTGACTGAGCTTTTAAACCCAAATAAAACAAAAAAAAAGGAGAAGGGGACATAAGGGGCCGAAGCCCCTTACTCCATCAGCACACACACGCGAGCAGGGAGGTTCTCAAAGCCCCTGCCCCGACACCCTACACCGGGGGGGGAGAGAGGGAAAGGGTCGAGGTGCGTCGCCGCCCTGCCGGCGCCGGTCGGCCACCATCGGCCCCGCCGGCCGTCCCACGCCCAATCATTGAGAGCAAAGAGAGGGATAGAGCGAGATGAGAGAACCAAACCCTAGACACCAGAAACCGCCAACACCACCACGCCACTGCCACCGTTGGCGGCTGGAGTCTACGGCGGCCACCATGGTAGCGCCACCATGGCAGCCGGGCGAAGAGGAGACCCACGGTAGCAGCAACGTAAGAAGGCAGAAACTAGGCCGGGGTTGAAATTGGGTTTGATTTGCATGAATTGGACACGGTTTGGGGGTTTGTTCGCACGTGGGTGAGCAAGAACCGAGGAAATGGGAGTCGTTCGTGCCCTAGGGTCGAGGTAGCAGCCTTGGATTCGAGCCTTTAGCTTAGAGTCCAGGTGGGTGTTTCTCCCCTCCTAAGCTATTATTATTTTCAAAAACGTTTCCAGCAGATTGATGTTGCATGTTAGATTAGGGCTAGCTAAAGTAGTTAGAAATGTCAAGAATTGAATAAAAATGTGTTGCCTGATGATTTCATACCCGTTTATGGCCAACCGGATTGTACACCTAGAGTTTCGCTTGCTGCCGTTAGCTATGCATGTCTCGAATCAGTTTTTAATTCAGCTTAGAAATGCAAGGAATCCGTTTATAGGCTGTAGCTGTGTTTCAGTTATACCTGAGTAGGTTCGACTCAATTTATGTGCAAAATCACTGCTTGAAAGTAACTTGAATCTTATTATGCTAAAATGACTTAAATAGGCTTGAAATGTAATGTCGAGACAACGAATGACGCTTCGAATTGATGCATATTAGTTCAGTTAGTTCATGCTTGAAAAATGGCTTCGAAATGAATTATGCCTATTTATAATCGATTCAAGCATGTTTAGTTAGCTCATGCCTAATTAATAGTTTCGAAACGAAATATGAATGCTTAGACTCGACTTTAGTACATTCAGTTAACACGTGCCTGAAAGTTTGGTTCGAAGTAAGCTATGCATGTTTAGAATCAGGTTTAGTGTATTTAGTTAATGCATGTTTGAAAGGTCGACTCGAATAGTAACGTCGACATGGTAAACGAACGCCTAAAAGCGTATTATGTCTAAATGACCTAGATGGGTTCGAATAGTAACATTGATATGATAAACGAAAGCTTAGAATCGTATTATGCCTAAATGACTAAATTAGCCTAAATAAGTGCATCGTTTTATGCTTAAATAGAGATTCGATTCATGTTAAGTTTAAATGGTATAAATAGGCTTGCTTAGTAAAACGCTTGAATCATATTATGTCTAAATGACCATATTAGCCTAAATAGTGAATCTTTTCATGCTTAAATAGAGAATAGACTCATGTTAAGCTTGAATGACATAATTAGGCCGACTTAGTAACCATGGTGTGATAGACGAACGCCGTGAAACGTAATATGCTTAAATGACGTAATAGGCTAAATGTAACTTAAAGTCAATGAATGAATGCCCGAATCAACGCTTGTCTATTCAGTTGAATTATGCTTATACAATAGCTTTAGACATAGTATTTGGATGATGAACTGAGCATGTTTACGTCCCCTAACTGCCATACATGAATGCAATCATGTTTCATGCTTAGTTAGTCTAACCTAACATATTAGACGTCCGTTTCAAGTTAAGTTCGTATGAATGCTTATATGTATATATGTATATATAAATCATATATATGTATGTGTGTGTGTGTGTATATATATATATGTATATGTGTGTGTGTGTGTGTGTGTGTGTGTGTGTGCATGATTATAACCATTGGTTGCCGCGCTCTGCTAATTGTTAGTTGTTTAATCGATAAGTCCAGCATTGGTAAGTTGCGTAAGTTATGTATCGCTTTTCAGTATATCATAATGATTAGGATGCTAGATTGTGAAATTGAAACCGAGATGGTAGTTGGATGGTTTGAGGAAGAACTATGAGTGGTTCGAGGTCCTTGTGGTACGGTGCTTGTGAGGAGGGAGCCTGGGTTGTGAATTAACCGCAATCGTGTGGATTGCGAGGCCATGTGTGGCTCATTGTGTTGTTGAAATGATTATGAAGTGTTTGAATGTGAGACGTGTAAACCCCTTTCCCTTTTATATGTCTAAGATGCATTATGTGTGAAAGTGTAGTGATTTGACAAAGAACGTTTCTCGTGTTTTCAAACTAATAATGGCCATGATTAATAGCAAGCAATGGCCTATTTTAGCTACACTAACCGTATTTGGGAGTGCACCTGCTTGAACGGGGGAATCCCTAAAATGTTTTTATGAAGGTGTGAGTTGTATGATTAGTGATTTCACCAGAAGAAACAACAAAGTTATTAGCCGATATAGCCCATACGCTTTAAATTGGCTAAGATAATGTGCTGCGGACAATATAATATGATATGAATGATGTTAGCCTAGGGGATAAGCCCTGGTACTAGGAAACCCTAGAAGACCCTGACGAGGGTAATGTAATGGTCCGATATGTTATGTAGCCGTCCTAGGAGTAAGAGCTTAGTGTGAGCGTTACGTCTCACTATGGGGTTTGAGAATAGATCTCACCTAATCAGCACCCCGTAATGATCTTATGCCAGATGTATTTTTCTAATAAGTAAAGGAAAGCAGTTGGCATCTTGCCATTTTAAGTGTTTTGAAAGATAAGCAAGTTTTTACAGGCCCTAAGAGGCCATATGGAATGAAGTATGAAAAGCTGGTAAGGGCCGTTGTACGACCAATACGAAATGAAATCTCTTTTAAACGAACAAGAGCCTCAAGAGGTTGAGGAAAAATGTCTTCAAGAAAGAAAGTTTTCAATGAAAGAAAGAAAGTTTTCAATGAATGCTTTATGAAATAATTCTTAAGCATGGTTGAATGTGAATTCTAATATCATGTGGCCTCATCCTTGTCCATATCAAACCTGTCTGATTCAAAGTGCATCAATTGAGAAAGAAAGTTATAGCATGTTAAAAGTTCCATGAATGAAGGCATCTTTCCCAAAAGAATGAACGTTTAATATGTGAATAGCCGACGAGGGTGTCATATAGCGTAATATGATGATTGATAATACGTAAATGCTTGATACGTGTTTATGTGTGCCTTATGTATATCATATGATTGAAATGCCAAGAAAAGCATGATTATGAAGAGAGATAATCGTATATGTACATCATGTGAATGATGGTTCATATGTAGTTTAAATGGAATGCTGAGAAGTTATGTTATAAAAAGAAAGATCCTCATTCTTAGCTCTCGATGCTTGCTTACGTGCTTAACTACTTGTTAGTAAAGGAACTTAGTTATGAAGGAACCTAGAAATATGTTTAAGTGGTTAAAATGAAGTTTATGTTTAGTTATGCTTCCATAAGGGTTTTATGAATGCCTAATGTGATAGTAAAGTATGAATATGTGATATGTGACTATTAAAGATACTATTGCCTGCAACGGTTTTGATTTTAAGGGGGTTGAGGGACACTCACTGAGCGTCCGGTTGCTCATCTCACTACTCTTTCCCATTTTTCTCCAAGTTTTCATTATGACAGGAAGAAGTTGAGTAAGCTAAGTCCAGATGGAATCTATTCTTGCTTGCAAGGTGTCGTGTGTGCCTATTTCGAAAAGATCTTACGTGTTTAATGAAGTCATGTAATGTATTCTTAGTTTGTAAACATATGTAAACCAAGCATTCTAGTTCATGTAATGTTTAAGGTATAAAGGTCGCCCTGTATGGCTTTATGAGCCAACCATCTAATTAGTTAGATGTCTTCTTGGTTAAAATTAGTTATGTTTTAGGATGTAAACCCCCAATACTGCGGTTGTGTGAACCGTTAAGTTGTATTTTTCATTTCTTCTGTATTAATGAACTATTCTGTTTGGTGTGCTCCGAGCGGGTGGCTCGTTGAGTTATGAACTCCGGTGTGTGGCCGTTGAGCTATGTCTAAATGTTTTACGCTCCCGTTGATTTACAGGGACTTATTGTAAGGCTTTTAGCCTGGAAACGGCTAGTTTTTAGGGAAAACTCTGTCCATTTCGTCCCAAAATTTAAATAGAAAGTTAGAAAAACGTAACGCTTCCGGCCCTAGGGGCTGGGAGTGTTACAATTGAATTAATAGCATCAACCGTAACACCCCCAGCCCCTAGGGCCGGAAGCGTTGCGTTTTCTTAACTTCTTACTAAAATTCTGGGGCGAAACGGATAGAGTTTCGCCCAAAAACTAAACGTTTCCAGGCTAAATGCCTTACAATAAATCCCCGTAAATCAACGGAAGCATACAACATTTAAAAGAAGCTCAACGGCTACACGCCGAAGTTCATAACTCAACGAGCCAGCCGCTCGGAGTACACCACACAGAATAGTTTATTAATAAAGAAGAAATGAAAGATACAACTCAATGATTCACACAACCGGAGTATTGGGGTTTACATCCCAATGCTTTATGAAATGATTCTTAAGCATGGTTGAATGTGAATTCTAATATCATGTGGCCTCATCCTTGTCCATATCAAACCTGTCTGATTCAAAGTGCATCAATTGAGAGAGATAGTTATAGCATGTTAAAAGTTCCATGAATGAAGGCATCTTTCCCAAAAGAATGAACGTTTGATATGTGAATAGCCGACGAGGGTGTCATATAGTGTAATATGATGATTGATAATACGTAAATGCTTGATACGTGTTTATGTGTGCCTTATGTATATCATATGATTGAAATGCCAGGAATAGCATGATTATGAAGAGAGATAACCTTATGTGTACATCATGTGAATGATGGTTCATATATAGTTTAAATGGAATGCTGAGAAGTTATGTTATAAAAAGAAAGATCCTCATGCTTAGGCCTCGACGCTTGCTTACGTGCTTAACTGCTTGTTCGTAAAGGAACTTAGTCATGAAGGGACCTAGAAATATGTTTGAGTGGTTAAAATCAAGTTTATGTTTAGCGATCCTTTCATAAAGGTTTTATGAATGCCTACTATGATAGTAAAGCATAAATATGTGATATGTGACTATTAAAGATACTATTGCCTGCAACGGTTTTGGTTTTAAGGGGGTTGGGGGACACTCACTAAGTGTCTAGTTGCTCATCCCACTACTCTTTCCCATTTTTCCCCAGGTTTTCATTGTGACAGGAAGAAGTTGAGTCAGCTAAGTTCAGATGGAATCTATTCTTGCTTGCAAGGTATCGTGTGTGCCCATTTTGAAGGGATCTTACATGTTTAATCAAGTCATGTAATGTGTTCTTAGTTTGTAAACATATGTAAACCAAGCATCCTAGTTCATGTAATGTATAAGGTCTAAAGGTCGCCCTGTGTGGCTTTATGAGACAACTATCTAATTAGTTAGATGTCTTCTTGGTTAAAATTAGTTATGTTTTGGGATGTAAACCCCCAATACTCCGGTTGTGTGAACCATTAAATTGTATCTTTCATTTCTTCTATATTAATGAACTATTCTATTTGGTGTGCTCCAAGTGGGTGGCTCGTTGAGTTATGAACTTCGGCGTGTGCCCGTTAAGCTATGTCTAAATGTTTTACGCTTCCGTTGATTTACAGGGACTTATTGTAAGGTTTTTAGCCTGGAAACGGCTAGTTTTTAGGGGAAACTCTGTCCGTTTCATTCCAGAATTTAAATAGAAAGTTAAGAAAACGTAACGCTTCCGGTCCTAGGGGCTAGGGGTGTTACAATTGAATTGATAGCATCAACTGTAACACCCCCAGCCCCTAGGGGCAGGAGCGCTGCGTTTTCTTAACTTCTTACTTAAATTCTGGGGCAAAACAGACAGAGTTTCGCCCAAAAACTGACCGTTTCTAGGCTAAACGCCTTACAATAAACCCCTGTAATTCAAGGGAAGCGTGAAACATTTAAAAGGAACTCAACGGCTACACGCCGGAGTTCATAACTCAACGAGCTACCCACTCGGAGTACACCACACAGAATAGTTCATTAATATAGAAGAAATGAAAGATGTAACTCAACGGTTCACACAATCGGAGTATTGGGGTTTACATCCCAAATCATAACTAACTTTGACTAAGAAGACATCTAACTAATTAGATAGTTGGCTCGTACGGCCATACAGGGCAACCTTTATACCATATACAATGCATGAACTAGAATGCTTGGTTTGTATGCGTTTAGAAACTAAGAATACATTACATGACTTTATTAAAGACGTAAGTAGGCATACATGACACCCTGCAAGCGAGAATAGACTCCAGTGGGATAAGCATCCACACGCTCAGTGAGTGTCTCCCGACCCCCTTAAAACAAAGCCGTTGCAGGCAATAATATCTTTAATAGTCACATATCACGTATTCATACTTTACTATCATATTAGGCGTTCATAAAACCCTTATGAAAGGATCACTAAACATAAACTTCACTTCAGGCACTCAAACACATTTCTAAGTCTCTAAATGACCAAACTTCTTTGCTAACAGGCAGTCAAACACTTAAGCAAGCGACGAGGTTAAGCACAGAGGCTTTCTTTTTCATAAACACAACTTCTTAGCTTTCTATTTGAACTATGCATGAAACCCTGTTCAAATGATGTGCGCATAAGGTTATCTCTTTTCATAGTCACTGTTCTTGACATTTCATTCATATGATATACATAAGGCACACACAAATTTCAAGTCTCATTCAAATCTGATTCATAGGTTGTACGTGAAATATGATCATAAGGCTTTCTTTTTCATGATCATATCTTACTTAGCATCTCATTCAGAAGTGATACTTGAAATGTTCACATAAAGCTTTCTTTTCATTAGCACACTTTACTTAGATCTCATTCAGATGATATACACAAGCATCTTTCTTTCTTCCTGTGAAAACACTTTACTTAGCCTTACTTGAAATCTCATTCACATTTCATTCATAAGAAAGGCATAGAACATGCACAGAAAAGCCCTCTTCTTTTTTTGAAAACACTTTGCTTAGCCTCTTGAGGCCCATAAAAACTCTTTTCGTAGCCTCTTCGAGGCTCGTTTTCATTAAAGGAAGTTTCTTTCGTATTGGTCGCATAATGACCCTTATAACTTTTCATAATTCATTTGACTGACCTCTTAATGGCCCTTGAAACTTTCTTTCTTCTGAAATACTTAAAATGGCAAAATGCCAACTACTTTTCTTTACTTAATAAGAAAAATACATCTGGCATAAGATTATTATAGGGTGCTGATTGGGTGAGATCAGTTCTCAAACCCCATAGTGAGACCTAACGCTCACGCTAAGCTCTTACTCTCGGGACAGTTACATAACATATCGAACCATTACATTGCCCTCGTCAGGGTTTTCTAGGGTCTCCTAGTACCAGGAGTTATCCCCTAGGCTAACATCATTCATATCGTGTTGTCCGCAGCACATTATCTTAGCCAATTTAAAGCGTATCGGCCATAACGGCTAATAATGTTGCTGCCTCTCACAGTGAAATCCTTTTTCATACAACTCACGCCTTTATAAAACTCTTTAGGGATTCCCCGTTCGAGCAGGTTCACTCCCAAAACTGTATTCATTTAGTTAAAATAGGCCATCATGCACTAATAATTATGGCTACTATCATTTCAAAACATGAAATCCTTCTTTGAAAAACTCACCCTTATGCACATAATGTAACTTGAGGACATGGAAGGGAAGGGGGTCCACATGTATCACATTCAAGTACTTCATAATCAATTCATCACAATGAGTCACACATGGCCTCACAATCCACACGATTGCGATTAATTCACAATCCAAACTCCCTCCGCACAAGCACCGTACCACAAGAACCTCGAACCACTCATAGTTCTACCTCAAACCATCCAACTACCATCTCAGTTTTCAATTTAGTAATCATAACACATTATTATGCTAGCTTATAAAAGGGATAGGGTTTATGCACTCACCTGGGCAAGCAGCACCATCGTTACCGCAAACATACATACATATATATATATAACCACGTCCACATTTATAACTGTAATGCCTTAACGAACTAACTTAACTAATTAAACGTGAATCTTATCGTATTTAAGGTGTTCATATGCCATTTCAAACTTCTATTAAGACATTAAGTAGCTAAATTAAACAAGCATTAAATCGAGGCATTCGTATGTCATTTCAAATTACTATTTAGGCATAAAACAACTAGTTAAGCAACATCGATTCAAGGGCTTCATTTATTATAACGAAGTTACTATTCAGGCATCAAGCCGTTCGTTTATCATATCGAAATTACTATTTAAGCATGCATTAACCAATTAGGCAAACATCAATCAAGGGTTTCGTTCATCATAACAAAGTTACTATTCAAGCCTAATTACGGCATTTAAGCATAATGCGATTCAGGGCGTTCATTTATTTCGAAGTTATTGAACGATCATGATTTAGCTAAGCATACATATGACGATTCTAAGCATGTAAAGTTTACTCGAAGTTATTAAACGATCATGAGTCAACTAATCGTACATATACCAATTCTAAGCACTTATAGTTTACTTCGAAGTTATTAAACGATTATAAATTAACTAAACGTACATACGTCGATTCTAAACATTTATAATTCATTTCGAAGTCAATAAATGATCATGAATTAACTAAGCATATATACATCAATTCTAAACCTTCATAATTCATTTCGAACTAACTTTTCAGGCATGTATAAACTTAACATATTTGAATCGATTCTAAACATATATAATGCATTTCGAACTAACTTTTCAAGCATGTATAAACTTAACATATTTGAATCGATTCTAAACATATATAATCCATTTCAAACTAACTTTTCAAGCATGTATAAACTTAACATATTCGAATCGATTCTAAACGTGCATAGCTTCTCATCAAATAATTCATGAAATTAACTAAACCTAAGCTGACATAAATCATCGTTTAGGTTAAAACGTTTCGAAATTAATACTAATTTAGGAGGCGAACACCCACCTGGACGCCAAGCTAAGGAACCATTCTAAGCGCTTTCAAGCTCGATTTGGGTGCTAGAAAAACTCAATCCTTAACCCAGTTAGTCCCAAACGCATGCCTAATAGCTGAGACCAAACCATAATTATAGGTGGATTATAAATGTTTAGAAACTACGAATGTACATTTAGTTAATTCATGATCGTTTCCCAATGTAACACCCCTCTATCCTCTAGGGATGTCACACCGCCAGGATCCCCCATGGGAGACCCCTGATGCTCTTATTACTGGATATCTTCCTCTTTTGTTTCTTTTTGTGGTTGACCTAACTTGAAGTTTGTTAGGGAATTTTTGGAACAAAACTAGAAGATCTCCAGTTATAAGAGCCTTAGGGGTCTCCCATGGGGGATCCTGGTAGTGTGACATCCCTAGAGGATAGAGGGGTGTTACATTAGGTGGTATCAGAGCCAGGTTCTTTCTCCCTTATGCTTTCTATGTATATCAGGGTTCGTTCGGGCCAAAACATTGTCACCTCATTCATGAATGACAATCCATATAATAAAAAGAACAAGTAATGCATGGTTTAGGCAATAATGGCAAAGAAGGGGAACAGTAGGTACACTACCATCAATTGCAACACCCCCAGCCCCTACGGCCGAAAGCGTTACGCTTTCTTAACTTCTTACTTAAATTCTGGGGCGAAACAGACAGAGTTTCCCCCAAAAACTGACCGTTTCCAGGCTAAATGCCTTACAATAAACCCTTGTAAATCAACGGAAGCGTAAAACATTTAAAAGAAACTCAACGACTACATGCCTGAGTTCATAACTCAATGAGCCACCCGCTCGGAGTACACCACATAGAATAGTTCATTAATAAAGAGGACATGAAAGATACAACTCAACGGTTCACATAACCGGAGTATTGGGGTTTACATCCCAAATCATAACTAACTTTGACCAGGAAGACATCTAACTAATTAGATGGTTGGCTCGTACGGCCATACAGAGCAAGCTTTATACCATATACAATACATGAACTAGAATGCTTAGTTTACATGTGTTTAGAAACTAAGAATACATTACATAACTTCATTAAAGATGTAAGTAGGCACACGTGACACCCTGCAAGTGAGAATAGACTCCATCTTGATATAGTTAACCCAACTTCTTTCTGTCATAAGAAAACCTGGGGAAAAAGGGGAAAGAGTAGTGGGATGAGCAACCTCACCCTCAGTGAGTGTCCCCCAGCCCCCTTAAAACCAAAACCGTTGCAGGCAATAGTATCTTTAATAGTCACATATCACATATTTATGCTTTACTATCATATTAGGCATTCATAAAACCCTTATGGAAGGATCATTAAACATAAACTTCATTTTAACCACTCAAACATATTTCTAGGTTCCTTAATGACTAAGTTCCTTTACTAGCAAGCAGTTAAGCTCGTAAGCAAGCATCGAGGGCTAAGCATAAGGATCTTTCTTTTTATAATATAACTTCTCAGCATTCCATTTAAACTATATATGAACCATCATTCACATGATGTACACATAAGGTTATCTCTTTTCATAATCATGCTTTTCTTGGCATTTCAATCATGGGATACACATAAGGCACGCATAAACACGCATCAAGCATTTACGTATTATCAATCATCATATTACGTTACATTACTCCATCGTCGGCTATTCACATATCAAACGTTCATTGTTTTAGAAAAGATGCCTTCATTCATGGAACTTTTAACATGTTATAACTTTCTTTCTCAATTGATGCACCTTGAATCAGACAGGTTTGATATGGACAAGGATGAGGCCACATGATGTTAGAATTCACATTCAGCCATGCTTAAGAATCATTACATAAAGTATTTATTGAAAACTTTCTTCCATTCATTGAAAACTTTCTTTCACTGAAGACATTTTTCCTCAACCTCTTGAGGCTCTTGTTCTTTTAAAAGAGATTTCATTTCGTATTGGTCGTACAACGACCCTTATAAGCTTTTCATACTTCATTCCATATGGCCTCTTAGGGCCCATAAAAACTTTCTTTTCTTTCAAAACACTTGAAATGGCAAGATGCCAACCGCTTTTCTTTACTTATTAGGAAAATACATATGGCATAAGATCATTACAGGGTGTTGATTGGGTGAGATCTATTCTCAAACCCCATAGTGAGACCTAACGCTCACACTAAGCTCTTACTCCCGGGACGGCTACATAACATATCGGACCATTACATTACCCTCGTCAGGGTCTTCTAGGGTTTTCTAGTGCCATGACTTATCCCCTAGGCTAACATCATTCATATCATATTGTTCGCAGCACATTACCTTAGCCAATTTAAAGCGTATGGGCCATAACGGCTAATAACTTTGTTGTTTCTTCTGGTAAAATCACTTATCATACAACTCACACCTTTATAAAACGTTTTAGGGATTCCCCCGTTCAAGCAGGTTCACTCCCAAATACTGTTTGTATAGCTAAAATAGGCCATTGCTTGCTATTAATCATGGCTATTATTAGTTTGAAAACATGAGAAACGTTCTTTGTCAAATCACCACACTTTCACACATAATGCATCTTAGACATATAAAAGGGAAAGGGGTTTACACGTCTCACATTCAAACACTTCATAATCATTTCAACAACACAATGAGCCACACATGGCCTCGTAATCCACACGATTGCGGTCAATTCACAACCCGAACTCCCTCCTCACAAGCACCGTACCACAAAGACCTCGAACCACTCATAGTTCTTCCTCAAACCATCCAACTACCATCTCGGTTTCAATTTCACAATCTAGCATCCTAATCATTATGATATACTGAAAAGCGATACATAACTTATACAACTTACCAATGCTGGACTTACCGATTAAACAACTAACAATTAGTAGAGCGCTGCAACTAACGGTTATAACCATGCACATATATATATATATATATATATATATATATATATATATATATATATATACACACACACATATAATATATATATATATATATATATATATATATATATATATATATATATATATTTATGTATATATGTGTGTGTATATATATAAATATATATATATATATATATATTTATGTATATGTGTGTGTGTGTGTGTGTATATATATATATATATATATATATATATATATATATACATACATACATACATACATATAAGCATTCAGACGAACTTAACTTGAAACGGACGTCTAATATGTGAGGTTAGACTAACTAAGCATGAAACATGATTGTATTCATGCATGGCAGTTAGGGGAAGTAAACATGCTTAGTTCGTTATCCAAATACTATGTCTAAAGGTAATGTGTAAGCATAATTCAACTGAATAGACAAACATTGATTCGGGCATTCATTCGTTGACTCTAAGTTACATTTAGCCTATTACGTCATTTAAGCATATTACGTTTCACGGCGTTCGTCTATCACACCATGGTTACTAAGCCAGCCTAGTTATGTCATTCAAGCTTAACATGAGTCTAATCTCTATTTAAGCATGAAACGATTCACTATTTAGGCTAATATGGTCATTTAGACATAATATGATTCAAGCGTTTTACTAAGCATGCTTATTTATACCATTTAAGCTTAACATGAATCGAATCTCTATTTAAGCATAAAACGATTCACTTATTTAGGCTAATTTGGTCATTTAGGCATAATATGATTCTAAGCTTTCGTTTATCATATCAATGTTACATTTAGGTCATTTAGACATAATACGCTTTTAGGCATTCGTTTACCATGTCGATGTTACTATTCGAGTCGACCTTTCAAGCATGCATTAACTAAATATACTAAACCTGATTCTAAACATGCATAGCTTACTTCGAACTAAACTTTCAGGCATGTGTTAACTGAATGTACTAAAATCGATTCTAAGCATTCATATTTCGTTTCGAAACTATTAATTCGGCATGAGCTAACTAAATATGCTTGAATCGATTATAAACACGCATAATTCATTTCGAAGCCATTTTTCAAGTATGAACTAACTGAACTAACATGTATCGATTCGAAGCGTCATTCGTTGTCTCGACATTACATTTCAAGCCTATTTAAGTCATTTTAGCGTAATACGATTCAAGTTACTTTCAAGCAGCGATTTTACACATAAATCGATTCGAACCAACTCAGGTATAACTGGAACACAGCTACAGCCTATAAACGGATTCCATGCATTTCTAAGCTGAAATTAAAAACTAATTCGAGACATGCATAGCTAACGGCAGCAAGCGACAGTCTACGTATACAATTCGGTTGGCTATAAACGGGTATGAAATCATCAGGCAACACATTTTCATTAAATACTTGACATTTCTAACTACTTTAGCTAGCCCTAATCTGACATGCAACATCAATCTGCTGAAAACGTTTTTGAAGATAATAATGGCTTAGGAGAGGAGAAACGCTCGCCTGGACTCCAAGCTAAAGGCTCGAATCTAAGGCTGCTAGCTCGACTCTAGGGCTCGAACGACTCCTATTTCCTCGATTCTTGCTCACCCACGTGCAAACGAACCCCCAAACGATACCCAATCTACGCAAATCGAACCCAATTTCAACCCTGGCCTGCTTTCTGCCTTCCTACGTTGCTGCTACTGTGGGTCTCCTCTTCGCCCGGCTGTCATGGTGGTGCTACCATGGTGGCAGCTGTAGACTCCAGCCGCCAACGGTGGCAGTGGCGTGGTGGTGTTGGCGGTTTCTGGTGTCTAGGGTTTGGTTCTCTCATCTAGCCCTATCCCTCCCTTTGCTCTCGATAATTGGGCGTGGGACGGCCGGTGGGGCCGATGGTGGCCGACCGGCGCCGGCAGGGCGGCGACGCACCCCGACCCCTTCCCCCCCTCTCTCTCTCTCTCTTTCCTGGTGTGGGGTGTCGGGGCTGGGGCTTTGAGACCCCCCTACTCGCATGTGTGTGCTGATAGAGTAAGGGGCTTCGGCCCCTTATGTCCCCTTTTCCCTTTTTTTTGGGGTTTCATTTGGGTTTAAAAGCTCAGTCAACTAAAATAGCCAGTCCCAACCTCGTACCTCTTATTCTAAACCCAATCGTTAACACAATCGCTATTGATTATACGTTCCCAAATACGTCAAGGTCCGATTTTAATAAACTTCAAAACTAATTCTAATGTTAACAACCTAATCGCATTCGGGAAACGACTAAATAAGTCGAATAACGACTAAATTAAACTATTGATATGATAAACGAAAGTTTAGAATCGTATTATGCCTAAATGACCAAATTAGCCTAAATAAGTGAATCGTTTTATGCTTAAATAGAGATTCGATTCGTGTTAAGCTTAAATGGTATAAATAAGCATGCTTAGTAAAACGCTTGAATCGTATTATGTCTAAATGACCATATTAGCCTAAATAGTGAATCATTTCGTGCTTAAATAGGGACTAGAGTCATGTTAAGCTTGAACGACATAATTAGGCCGGCTTAGTAACCATGGTGTGATAGACGAATGCTGTGAAACATAATATGCTTAATGATATAATAGGCTAAATGTAACTTAGAGTCAATAAATGAATGCCCGAATCAGTGCTTGTCTATTCAGTTGAATTATGCTTATGCAATAGCTTTAGACATAGTATTTAGATGACAAACTGAGCATGTTTGCGTCCCCTAGCTACCATACATGAATGCAATCATGTTTCATGCTTAGGTAGTCTAACCTCACATATTAGACGTCCGTTTCAAGTTAAGTTCGTATGGATGCTTGTATGTATATATGTATATGTATGTATGTATGTATATATATATATGCATGGTTATAACCGTTGGTTGCAGCGCTCTGCTAATTGTTAGTTGTTTAATTGGTAAGTCCACCATTGGTAAGTTGCATTAGTTATGTATCGCTTTTCAGTATATCATAATGATTAGGATGCTGGATTGTGAAATTGAAACCGAGATGCTAGTGGGATGGTTTGAGGAAGAACTATGAGTGGTTCGAGGTCCTTGTGGTACAGTGCTTGTGAGGAAGGAGCATGGGTTGTGAATTAACCGCAATTGTGTGGATTGCGAGGCCATGTGTGGCTCATTGTGTTGTTGAAATGATTATGAAGTGTTTGAATATGAGACGTGTAAACCCCTGTCCCTTTTATATGTTTCAGATGCATTTTGTGTAAAAGTGTGGTGATTTGACAAATAACATTTCTCGTGTTTTCAAACTAATAATAGCCATGATTAATAGCAAGTAATGGCCTATTTTAGCTACTCCAACCGTATTTGGGAGTGAACCTGCTTGAACGGGGGAATCCCTAAAATGTTTTTATAAAGGTGTGAGTTGTATGATAAGTGATTTTACCAGAAGAAACAACAAAGTTATTAGCCGTTATGGCCCATACGCTTTAAATTGCCTAAGATAATGTGATGCGGACAATGTGATATGATATGAATGATGTTAGCCTAGGGGATAAGTCCCGGTACTAGGAAACCATGGAAGACCCTGACGAGGGTAATGTAATGGTCCGATATGCTATGTAGTCGTCCCAGGAGTAAGAGCTTAGTGCGAGCATTAGGTCTCACTATGGGGTTTGAGAATAGATCTCACTCAATCAGCACCCTGTAATGATCTTATGCCAGATGTGTTTTCCTAATAAGAAAAGAAAAGCAGTTGGCATCTTACCATTTCAAGTATTTTAAAAGACAAGCAAGTTTTTACGGGCCCTGAGAGGCCATATGGAATGAAGTATGAAAAGCTGGTAAGGGTCATTGTACGACCAATACGAAATGAAATCTCTTTTAAAAGAACAAGAGCCTCAAGAGGTTGAGGAAAAATGTCTTCAGTGAAAGAAAGTTTTCAATGAATGGAAGAAAGTTTTCAATAAATACTTTATGTAATGATTCTTAAGCATGGCTGAATGTGAATTCTAACATCATGTGGCCTCATCCTTGTCCATATCAAACCTGTCTGATTCAAGGTGCATCAATTGAGAAAGAAAGTTATAGCATGTTAAAAGTTCCATGAATGAAGGCATCTTTTCTAAAACAATGAACGTTTGATATGTGAATAGCCGACGATGGAGTAATGTAACGTAATATGATGATTGATAATACGTAAATGCTTGATGCGTGTTTATGCGTGCCTTATGTGTATCCCATGATTGAAATGCCAAGAAAAGCATGATTATGAAAAGAGATAACCTTATGTGTACATCATGTGAATGATGGTTCATATATAGTTTAAATGGAATGCTGAGAAGTTATATTATAAAAAGAAAGATCCTTATGCTTAGCCCTCGATGCTTGCTTACGAGCTTAACTGCTTGCTAGTAAAGGAACTTATTCATTAAGGAACCTAGAAATATGTTTGAGTGGTTAAAATGAAGTTTATGTTTAATGATCCTTCCATAAGGGTTTTATGAATGCTTAATATGATAGTAAAGCATAAATATGTGATATGTGACTATTAAAGAGACTATTGCCTGCAACGGTTTTGGTTTTAAGGGGGTTGGGGGACACTCACTGAGGGTGAGGTTGCTCATCCCACTACTCTTTCCCCTTTTCCCAGGTTTTCTTTGTGACAGGTGAAAGTCAAGCCACTTATACAGAGTTGAAGTTTACCCCTAGTTGAAAAAGAGTTATGTGTGCCATATAGAAGTAGTTTCACGAGTCGACGATGTAATATAACGTATTCCTCGTTTGTAATTGTTGTAAACTAAGTTTTCTAGCTCATATAATGCATATTGTTTATGAGTGGCTTTGTATGGCCGTGTGAGCCAACCATCGAATTGGTTAGATGTCTCTACTCGAAATTGGCTGTGTTTTGGGATGTAAACCCCAATACTCCGGTTGTGTGAACCATTGAGTTGTATCTTTCATTTCTTCTGTATTAATGAACTATTCTGTTTGGTGTACTCCGAGCGGGTGGCTCGTTGAGTTATGAACTCCGACGTGTGGCCGTTGAGCTTCTTTTAAATGTTTTTGCGCTTTCGTTGATTTACAGGGACTTATTGTGAGGCTTTTAGCCTGAAAACGGTCAGTTTTTAGGGAAAACTTTGTCCGTTTCATCCCAGAATTTAAATAGAAAGTTAAGAAAATGTAACGCATCCAGTCCTAGGGGCTGGGGGTGTTACAATTGATGGTATCTCATATAGGTGCCTAGGAACACTTTGTGGTTATATGACATATGCCTTCTTCGTGTGCAAGTGTGCTTTATAGTGTGGCCATCTTTGACTTATGTGAGGCTTGAGAAGGTCGATTGAGTAAAAGTGGTGAATTGTGCATTAGTATAGGAGTCAAATAGCTGTCCCCACACCTTCAGGTGACTTTGTGAGTACTTCATTGGTGTAATATGTTCCTAATATGCTAGCTGTCTTCATTGATTGACTTATATGCGATCCGGGTAAACCGATCGAATAAAATGTGAGCCGCGTGTTAGGATGTGAACCCAATTCACTTCCTTGTTCTTGTGTGAGCTAAGTGATGTTTGAATGATAAGTGTTTTCTTTATGCATTCTAATAAGGCAATCGATAGTTAAAGCACGTCAATTTAGACTTGAGCGATTGAAAATCCTTTTCTAAGCTCGTCTTTGCCCCTAGAGTACGATTTACTCCTCGGGCAACTTGATGGAGTGTACAGACGTACTCAAAGGTTGGTAGAGAAGAAGTTCAAAACAGATCAGCTATTTTTTTCACCTTTGAAATCCGAAGTTTCGAAGTGTTAATGTCCTTTCGCTGTCGAGTCAAGTTTCACTTTACGCTCTTTAGCTATGATGAACGCGCTTAGGCTTCCAGGTACATGCCATTGTACTATCCGTGTCAAGATCGATTGCTATAATTGATAATCCTACTAAATGATATCTTCCATTTTTGAATTATGAATTCCCTGAGTATATTAGAGGCTACTTTTGTATGCATGCTTGAACACTATGTGCTAATGGTAGGACCTCGTGAACCTTTGCGTAGTGTACCTACTGTTACCCTTCTTTGCCATTATTGCCTAAACCATGCATTACTTGTTCTTTTTTATTATATGAATTGTTATTCGTGAATGGGGTGACAATGTTCTGGCTTGAACGAACCCTGATACACCTAGAAAGCATAAGGGAGAAAGAACCTGGTGGACTTTGGAATTATACGTAGTAAATAATCCCTACCAAGGTGAGTGACATAAGCAGTAGGACTCTTATGATCACCCGTAGGATAGATGTACCACATAAAACCTTAACGCGTGCCTATAAGGCTATCGATGTGTTTGTGATCAATGCCAACAAAGTGAGGTTTTGTAATTGCTTGGCTTGAATTTGATTAAACATGTAACTGTATTAGTTAGAATGATTTGAATTTATGCAGTTAGTTACACGACATGACTCTTGAATCGTTATATACAGCCGATCGATACTGTTTTCTCGTGTTATAATTGGATCGGTTGAACTCGATGTGTGTAATGCATGATTAGATGGCAATAGAGCTACATTTAAATGAATCACGTCTATAGAAATATGTATCTCATGTGTAAGAAAGTAGCATAGTAGAGCACTCAGGGTCATGTCATCATATATATTGACACTCACATCCATTATGCAAGGTTATTTAAGTGTCTTGTGGATTATTGGCTTTGCAAGTACATACCTTGGTGTTTGCTTGACTAAGTTAACTGCCTTCATACGACGTTTAAAAGTTGCCATAAATGGCGTTTGAAAGTTATTTGTGATTGAGTTAAAAACATAGAAATGCTGCTTACATATGCTTTCGTTTTATAAAATTGCTTGCTAAATATATATTACCCGGTTTCATGTAACCTCCAATTCCTAAACTTGACAATACCGAATTGCTGATACTATGTAATACTATGTCATGTTATTATACTTAAATGATGCTATGTGACACTATGATGCTTAAATGATACTATGTGGTGCTATGTGACATTTTTGTTATTCTAAATGTGTTATAGGAGTCTCCAAGTTAATCATTGTGGTCCCAAAAGTAACTGAATTCATGTTATAGAATGAGACTACCAGTATATAACCTTGAAATGTCATAGTCCCGACTGTCATGCCTTTAGATGTCCACTTATAAGTGCAGATGCGTAGAGTTGGTGCTAGCCACGTGAACTGAGTCTAGATTATCGAAAATATATGTTTCACTTTCAAAACAAACTCAATATGGTTGTCCATGCCAACCCATTTGCCCCTCTTCAATGCGATTTGCCCTTGGTGCCTAAATAGAGTGAGTGGACGCTTGAAGAGGACTAGCGAGGAGGAGACTGGATACCATAAGTTATTTTCTTTGGATTTAAAAGAAGTATTGTCTGCAAAATGAAACCTTTTGAAAACCTACCGCGTAAATCCTAGTTGTGTGCATGGATTCTAGGAAAGACCGAGCTTCGATTTAGAATTTCGAGGACGAAATTCTTTTAAGGGGGGAAGAATGTACGACCCGCATTCTTTGTTTTCTGTTAAACTAATTGTATTACCTTTTTACGTTATAAATCCGTACTTTTATTAACTTTACGAGTTAAATTATTATCAGACGTGCTTATGTGAATGATAATTTTATTAAAAAGAATTACTGTTGTTATTATTGATTTTAAAGTTAATTCGTGCTATTTGTGCCTTTAGATTATATCAATAGTTTAATTTAGTCGTTATTCGATTTATTTAATCGTTTCCCGAATGCGATTAGGTTGTTAACAATAGAATTAGTTTTGAAGTTTATTAAAATCGGACGTTGACGTATTTGGAATTGAATAATCGATGAGCAATTGTATTAACGATTGGGTTTAGAATAAGATGTTTGAGATTAGAAATTAGACTAGTGATGTTAGTTGATCGGACATGCAATACAGAAAAATATATATATATATAAAATATATCAAAAAAGGGGGGCAAAGCTGTGACTCCTAGCGCTGCCCCACGATGCCACAACAGTGAAAGAGAGAGAGTTTGAGCGAATGAGTGAGGGAGTGGAAGGGGTTCAACGAGCTGCGGCCTGATGCCGGCAACCGTCGCGACCGAGGTTGACGACCAAGCGGCGGTTGAGTCCGACTCCGGCGACCACCAGCAGTAGCGACAAAGGAGGGCAGAAACCAGATCGGGCAAGGCTGTTCGAACTGGGCGGCAAAAATGGGTCGAATTTGGTCTGGTTTTGCGTGGGTTAAGTGTGGATTGGGTTTGTTTGTGCGTGGGTGAGCAAGAACCGAGGAAATAGGAGTCGTTCGAGCCCTAGAATCGAGCTAGCAGCCTTGGATTCGAGCCTTTAGCTTGGAGTCCAGGTGGGTGTTTCTTCCCTTCTAAGCTATTATTATTTTCAAAAACATTTTCAGCAGATTGATATTGCATGGCAGATTAGGGCTAGCTAAAGCAGTCAGAAATGTCAAGAATTGAATGAAAATGTGTTGCTTAATGATTTCATACCCGTTTATAGCCAACCGGATTGTATACCTAGAGTGTCGCTTGCTGCCGTTAGCTATTCATGTCTCGAATCAGTTTTTAATTTCAGCTTAGAAATGCATGGAATCCGTTTATAGGCTGTAGCTGTGTTCCAGTTATACCTGAGTTGGTTCGAATCGATTTATATGCAAAATCGCTGCTTGAAAGTAACTTGAATCGTATTATGCTAAAATGACTTAAATAGGCTTGAAATGTAATGTTGAGACAACGAATGACGCTTCAAATCGATGCATGTTAGTTCAGTTAGTTCATGCTTGAAAAATGGCTTTGAAATGAATTATGCCTGTTTATAATCGATTCAAGCATGTTTAGTTAGCTCAAGCCTAATTAATAGTTCCAAAATGAAATATGAATGCTTAGAATCGATTTTAGTACATTCAGTTAACACGTGCCTGAAAGTTTGGTTTAATGTAAGCTATACATGTTTAGAATCAAGTTTACTATATGTAGTTAATGCATGTTCGAAACGTCGACTCGAATAGTAACATCGATATGGTAAACGAATGCCTAAAAGCGTATTATGTCTAAATGACCTAAATGTAACATTGATATGATAAACGAAAGCTTAGAATCGTATTATGCCTAAATGACCAAATTAGCCTAAATAACTGAATCGTTTTATGCTTAAATGGAGATTCGATTCATGTTAAGCTTAAATGGTATAAATAAGCATGCTTAGTGAAACGCTTGAATCGTATTATGTCTAAATGACCATATTAGCCTAAATAGTGAATCGTTTCGTGCTTAAATAGAGACTAGACTCATGTTAAGCTTGAATGACATAATTAGACCGGCTTAGTAACCATGGTGTGATAGTCGAATGCCTTGAAACATAATATGCTTGAATGACGTAATAGGCTAAATGCAACTTAGAGTTAATGAATGAATGCCCCAATCGACGCTTGTCTATTCCGTTGAATTATGCTTATACAATAGCTTTAGACATAGTATTTGGATGATGAACTGAGCATGTTTACGTCCCCTAACTGCCATACATGAATGCAATCATGTTTTCTGCTTAGTTAGTCTAACCTAACATATTAGACGTTTGTTTCAAGTTAAGTTCGTATGAATGCTTATATGTATATGTATATGTGTATATATATCTATATATCTATATATCTATATATATATATATATATATATATATATATATATGTGTGTGTGTGTGTGTGTGTGTGTGTGTGTGTGTGTGTGTGCATGGTTGTAACCGTTGGTTGCAGTGCTCTGCTAATTGTTAGTTGTTTAATCGGTAAGTCCAGCATTGGTAAGTTGCGTAAGTTATGTATCGCTTTTCAGTATATCATAATGATTAGGATGCTAGATTGTGAAATTGAAACCGCGATGGTAGTTGAATGGTTTGGGGAAGAACTACGAGTGGTTCGACGTCCTTATGGTACGGTGCTTGTGAGGAGGGAGCCTGGGTTGTGAATTAACCGCAATCGTATGGATTTCGAGACCATGTGTGGCTCATTGTATTGTTGAAATGATTATGAAGTATTTGAATGTGAGACGTGTAGATCCCTTTCCCTTTTATATGTCTAAGATGCATTATGTGTGAAAGTGTGGTGATTTGACGAAGAATGTTTCTTGTGTTTTCAAACTAATAATAGCTATGATTAATAGCAAGCAATGGCCTATTTTAGCTACACCAACCGTATTTGGGAGTGAACCTGCTTGAACGCGGGAATCCCTAAAACGTTTTTATAAAGGTGTGAGTTGTATGATAAGTGATTTTACCGGAAGAAACAACAAAGTTATTAGCCGTTATGGCCCATACGCTTTAAATAGGCTAAGATAATGTGCTACGGACAATATAATATGATATAAATGATGTTAGCCTAGGGAATAAGTTCTGGTACTAGGAAACCCTAGAAGACCCTGACGAGGGTAATGTAATGGTCCGACATGTTATGTAGCCGTCTCGGGAGTAAGAGCTTAGTGTAAGCGTTAGGTCTTACTATGGGGTTTGAGAATAGATCTCACCCAATCAGCACTCTGTAATGATCTTATGCCAAATGTATTTTCCTAATAAGTAAAGAAAAGCAGTTAGCATCTTGCCATTTCAAGTGTTTTGAAAGATAAGCAAGTTTTTACGGGCCCTAAGAGGCCATACGGAATGAAGTATGAAAAGCCGATAAGGGTCATTGTACGGCCAATACGAAATGAAATCTCTTTTAAAAGAATAAGAGCCTCAAGAGTTTAAGGAAAAATGTCTCCAATGAAAGAAAGTTTTTAATGAAAGAAAGAAAGTTTTCAATGAATGCTTTATGAAATGATTCTTAAGCATGGTTGAATGTGAATTCTAATATCATGTGGCCTCATCCTTGTCCATATCAAACCTGTCTGATTCAAAGTGCATCAATTGAGAAAGAAAGTTATAGCATGTTAAAAGTTCCATGAATGAAGGCATCTTTCCCAAAAGAATGAACGTTTGATATGTGAATAGCCGACGAGGGTGTCATATAGTGTAATATGATGATTGATGATACGTAAATGCTTGATACTTGTTTATGTGTGCCTTATGTATATCATATGATTGAACTGCCAAGAAAAGGATGATTATGAAAAGAGATAACCTTATGTGTACATCATATGAATGATGGTTCATATATAGTTTAAATGGAATGCTGAGAAGTTATGTTATAAAAAGAAAGATCCTCATGCTTAGCCCTCAATGCTTGCTTGCATGCTTAATTGCTTGTTAGTAAAGGAACTTCGTCATTAAGGAACCTAGAAATATGTTTGAGTGGTTAAAATGAAGTTTATATTTAGTGATTCTTCCATAGGGGTTTTATGAATGCCTAATATGATAGTAAAGCATGAATATGTAATATGTGACTATTAAAGATACTATTGCCTGCAACGGTTTTGGTTTTAAGGGGGTTGGGGGACACTCACTGAGCGTGTGCTTGCTCATCCCACTACTCTTTCCCCTTTTCCTAAGTTTTCTTCGTGACAGGTGAAAGTCAAGCCACTTATGCAGGGTTGAAATTTACCCCTGGCTGAAAAAGAGTTATGTGTGCCATATAGAAGTAGTTTCACAAGTCAACGATGTAATATAACGTATTTCTAGTTTGTAATTGTTGTAAACTAAGTTTTCTAGCTCATATAATGCATATTGTTTATGAGTCGCTCTGTATGGCCGTGTGAGCCAACCATCTGATTGGTTAGATGTCTCTACTCGAAATTGGCTGTGTTTTGGGATGTAAACCCCAATACTCCAGTTGTGTGAACCGTTGAGTTGTATCTTTCATTGCTTTTGTATTAATGAACTATTCTGTTTGGTGTACTCCGAGCGGGTGGTTCGTTGAGTTATGAACTCCGGCGTGTGGCCGTTGAGCTTCTTTTAAATGTTTTTACGCTTCTGTTGATTTACAGGGACTTATCGTAAGGCTTTTAGCCTCGAGATGGTCGGCCAGTTTTTAGAGGAAACTCTATCTGTTTCGTCCCAAAATATAAATAGAAAGTTAAGAAAACATAACGCATCCGGCCCTCGGGGCTGGGGGTGTTATAATTGATGGTATTAGAGCACGGTCTTGAGACCATAGGCCGCGACCTGAGTCATGCATCTCATATAGGTGCCTAGGATCACTTTGTGGTTATGTGACATATGCCTGCTTCGTGTGCACATGTGCTTTATAGTATGGCCATCTTTGACTTATGTGAGGCTTGAGAAGGTCGATTGAGTAAAAGTGTCGAATTGTGCGTTAGTATATGAGTCAAATAGCTCTCCCCACACCTTCAGGTGACGTTGTGAGTACTTCATTGATGTAATATGTTCCTAATGTGCTAGCTGACTTCATTAATTGACTTATATGCGATCCGGGTAAACCGATCGAATAAAATGTGAGCCGCGTGTTAGGATGTGAACCCAATTCACTTTCGTGTTCTTGTGTGAGCTAAGTGATGTTTGAATGATAAATGTTTTCTTCGTGCGTTCTGATAAGACAATCGATAGTTAAAGCACGTCAATTTAGACTTGAGCGATTGAAAATCCTTTTCTAAGCTCGTCTTTGCCCCTAAAGTACGATTTGCTCCTCGGGCCTGTTAATAGAGTGAGCAGACGTACTCAAAGGTTGGTAGAGAAGAAGTTCAAAACAGATTAGGTATTTTTTTCACCTTTAAAATCCGAAGTTTCGAAGTGTTAATGTCCTTTCGCTGTTGAGTCAAGTTTCACTTTACACTCTTCAGCTATGATGAATGAGCTAAGGTTTCCAGGTACATGCCATTGTACTATACGTGTCGAGATCGATTGCTGTAATTGATAATCCTACTAGATGATATCTTCCGTTTTTGAATTCTGAATTCTCTGAGTATATTAAGGGCTACTTTTGTTTGCATGCTTGAAGACTATGTGCTAATGGTAGGACCTCGTGAACCATTGCGTAGTGCACCTACTATTCCCCTTCTTTGCCATTATTGCCTAAACCATGCATTACTTGTTCCTTTTTATTATATGAATTGTTATTTATGAATGGGGTGACAATGTTTTAGCTCGAACGAACCCTGATATACCTAGAAAGCATAAGGGAGAAAGAACTTGGTAGACTTTGGAATTGTACGTAGTTAATAATCCCTACCAAGGTGAGTGACATAAGCAGTAGGACTCCTATGATCACCCGTAGGATAGATGTACCATATAAAACCTTAACGCATACCTATAAGGCTATCGATGTGTTTGTGATCAATGCCAACAAAGTGAGGTTTTGTAATTGCTTGGCTTGACTTTGATTAAACATGTAACTGTATTAGTTAGAATGATTTGAATTTATGCCGTTAGTTACACGACATGACTCTTGCATCGTTATATACAGCCCTTCGATACTGTTTTCTCGTGTTATAATTGGACCAGTTGAACTCGATGTATATAATGCATGATTAGATGGCAATAGAGCTACATTTAAATGAATCACGTCTATAGAAATATGTATCTCATGTGTAAGAAAGTAGCATAGTAGAGCACTCAGGGTCATGTCATCATATATATTGACACTCACGTCCATCATGTGCGGTTATTCAAGTGTCTTGTAGATGATTGGCTTTGTAAGTACATACCTTAGTGTTTGCTTGACTAAGTTAACTGCCTTCATACGACTTTAGCACGCCCTATCTAAATTGCCATGAATGACGTTTAAAAGTTATTCGTGATTGAGGTAAAAACATACAAATGCTGCTCACATATGCTTTCATTTTATAAAATTGCTTGCTAAATGTATATTACTCGGTTTTATGTTACCTCTAATTCCTAAACTTGAGAATACCGAATTGCTGATACTATGCAATACTATGTCATGTTATTATACTTAAATGCTGCTATGTGACACTATTATGCTTAAATGATACTATGTGGTGCTATGTGACATTTTTGTTATTCTAAATGTGTTATAGGAGTCTCCATGTTAATCATTGTGATCCCAAAAGTAACTGAATTCATGTTATATAATGAGACTACTAGTATATAACCTTGAAATGTCATCGTCCCGACTGTCATGCCTTTAGATGTCCACTTATAAGTGCATATGCGTAGAGTTGGCGCTAGCCATGTGAACTGAGTCTAGATTATTGAAAATCTATGTTTCGTTTTCAAAACAAACTCAATATGGTTGTCCATGCTAACTCATTTGCCCCTCTTCAATGCGATTTGCCTCAGCGCCTAAATAGAGTGAGTAGACGCTTGAAGAGAACTGGCGAGGAGGAGACTGGATACCATAAGCCATTTTCTTTGGATTTAAAAGAAGTAGTGTCTGCAAAATAAAACCTTTTGAAAACCTACCGCGTAAATCGTAGTTGTGTGCATGCATTCTAGGAAAGACCGAGCTTCGATTTAGAATTTTGAAGACGAAATTCTTTTAAGGTGGGAAGAATGTAGGACCCGCATTCTTTGTTTTCCGTTAAACTAATTGTATTACCTTTTTACGTTATAAATCCATATTTTTGTTAACTTTACGGGTTAAATTATTATCAGATGTACTTATGTGAACGATAATTTTATTAAAAAGAATTACTATTGTTATTATTGATTTTAAAGTTAATTCGTGCTATTTGTGCCTTTAGATTATATCAATAGTTTAATTTAGTCGTTATTCGATTTATTTAGTCGTTTCCCGAATACGATTAGGTTGTTAACATTAGAATTAGTTTTGAAGTTTATTAAAATTGGACCTTGACGCATTTAGGATCGAATAATCGATGAGCGATTGTATTAACGATTAGGTTTAGAATAAGATGTCCGAGATTAGAAATTGGACTAGCGATGTTAGTTGATTGGGCAAGCAATGCACCAAAATATGTATATATATATATATATATATATATATATATATATATATATATATATATATATATATAAAATATATCAAAAAAGGGGGGCAAAGCTGTGACTCCTAGCGCTGCCCCACGATGCCACAACAGTGAAAGAGAGAGAGTTTGAGCGAATGAGTGAGGGAGTGGAAGGGGTTCAACGAGCTGCGGCCTGATGCCGGCAACCGTCGCGACCGAGGTTGACGACCAAGCGGCGGTTGAGTCCGACTCCGGCGACCACCAGCAGCAGCGACAAAGGAGGGCAGAAACCAGATCGGGCAAGGCTGTTCGAACTGGGCGGCAAAAATGGGTCGAATTTGGTCTGGTTTTGCGTGGGTTAAGTGTGGATTGGGTTTGTTTGTGCGTGGGTGAGCAAGAACCGAGGAAATAGGAGTCGTTCGAGCCCTAGAATCGAGCTAGCAGCCTTGGATTCGAGCCTTTAGCTTGGAGTCCAGGTGGGTGTTTCTTCCCTTCTAAGCTATTATTATTTTCAAAAACATTTTCAGCAGATTGATATTGCATGGCAGATTAGGGCTAGCTAAAGCAGTCAGAAATGTCAAGAATTGAATGAAAATGTGTTGCTTAATGATTTCATACCCGTTTATAGCCAACCGGATTGTATACCTAGAGTGTCGCTTGCTGCCGTTAGCTATTCATGTCTCGAATCAGTTTTTAATTTCAGCTTAGAAATGCATGGAATCCGTTTATAGGCTGTAGCTATGTTCCAGTTATACCTGAGTTGGTTCGAATCGATTTATATGCAAAATCGCTGCTTGAAAGTAACTTGAATCGTATTATGCTAAAATGACTTAAATAGGCTTGAAATGTAATGTTGAGACAATGAATGACGCTTCAAATCGATGCATGTTAGTTCAGTTAGTTCATGCTTGAAAAATGGCTTTGAAATGAATTATGCCTGTTTATAATCGATTCAAGCACGTTTAGTTAGCTCATGCCTAATTAATAGTTTCGAAACGAAATATGAATGCTTAGAATCGATTTTAGTACATTCAGTTAACACGTGCCTAAAAGTTTGGTTCGTAGTAAGCTATGCATGTTTAGAATCAAGTTTAGTATATTTAGTTAATGCATGTTTGAAAGGTCGACTCGAATAGTAACATCGACATGGTAAACGAATGCCTAAAAGCGTATTATATCTAAATGACCTAAATGGGTTCGAATAGTAACATTGATATGATAAACGAAAGCTTAGAATCGTATTATGCCTAAATGACCAAATTAGCCTAAATAAGTGAATTGTTTTATGCTTAAATAGAGATTCGATTCATGTTAAGCTTAAATGGCACAAATAAGCATGCTTAGTAAAACGCTTGAATCGTATTATGTCTAAATGACCATATTAGCCAAAATAGTGAAACGTTTCATACTTAAATAGAGACTAGACTCATGTTAAGCTTGAATGACATAATTAGGCCGACTTAGTAACCATGGTGTGATAGATGGACGCCGTGAAACGTAATATGCTTAAATGACGTAATAGGCTAAATGTAACTTAGAGTCAATGAATGAATGCCCGAATCAACGCTTGTCTATTCAGTTGAATTATGCTTATACAATAGTTTAGACATAGTATTTGGATGACGAGCTGAGCATGTTTACATCTCCTAACTGCCATATATGAATGCAATCATGTTTTATGCTTAGTTAGTCTAACCCAACATGTTAGACGTCCGTTTCAAGTTAAGTTTGTATGAATGCTTATATGTATGTGTGTGTGTGTGTGTGTGTATATGTATATATATATATGTGCATGGTTATAACCGTTGGTTGCAGCGCTCTGCTGATTGTTAGTTGTTTAATCGGTAAATCCAACATTGGTAAGTTGCGTAAGTTATATATCGCTTTTCAGTATATCATAATGATTAGGATGCAAGATTGTGAAATTGAAACCGAGATGGTAGTTGGATGGTTTGTGGAAGAACTATGAGTGGTTCGAGGTCGTTGTGGTACGGTGCTTGTGAGGAGGGAGCCTGGGTTGTGGATTAACCGCAATTGTGTGGATTGCAAGGCCATGTGTGGCTCATTGTGTTGTTGAAATGATTATGAAGTGTTTGAATGTGAGACGTGTAAACCCCTTTCCCTTTTATATGTCTAAGATGCATTATGTGTGAAAGTGTGGTGATTTGATAAAGAATTTTCTCGTGTTTTCAAACTAATAATAGTTATGATTAATAGCAAGCAATGACCTATTTTAGCTACACCAACTGTGTTTGGGAGTGAACCTACTTGAACGGGGGAATTCGTAAAACATTTTTATAAAGGTGTGAGTCGTATGATAAGTGATTTTACCAGAAGAAACAACAGAGTTATTAGCCGTTATGGCCCATACGCTTTAAATTGGCTACGATAATATGCCGCAGACAATATGATATGATATGAATGATGTTGGCCTAGGGGATAAGTCTTGGTCCTAGAAAACCTTAGAAGACCCTGACGAGGGTAATGTAATGGTCCGATATGTTATGTAGCCGTCCCGGGAGTAAGAGCTTAGTGTGAGCATTAGGTCTCACTATGGGGTTTGAGAATAGATCTCACCCAATCAGCACCCTGTAATGATCTTATGCCAGATGTATTTTCCTAATAAGTAAAGAAAAGCAGTTAGCATCTTGTCATTTCAGGTGTTTTAAAAGATAAGCAAGTTTTTAGGGCCTTAAGAGGCCATATGGAATGAAGTATGAAAAGCAGATAAGGGTCGTTGTACGACCAATACCAAATGAAATCTCTTTTAAAAGAACAGGAGTCTTAAGAGGTTGAGGAAAAATGTCTTCAATGAAAGCAAGTTTTTAATGAAAGAAAGAAAGTTTTCAATGAATGCTTTATGAAATGATTCTTAAGCATGGTTGAACGTGAATTCTAATATCATGTGGCCTTATCCTTGTCCATATCAAACCTGTCTGGTTCAAAGTGCATCAGTTGAGAAAGAAAGTTATAGCATGTTAAAAGTTCCATAAATGAAGGCATCTTTCCCAAAAGAATGAACGTTTGATATGTGAATAGCTGATGAGGGTGTCATATAGCGTAATATGATGATTGATGATACGTAAACGTTTGATACGTGCTTATGTGTGCCTTTTGTATATCATATGATTGAAATTCTAAGAAAAACATGATTATGAAAAGAGATAACCTTATGTGTACATCATGTTAATGATGGTTCATACATAGTTTAAATGGAATGCTAAGAAGTTATGTTAGAAAAAGAAAGATCCTCATGCTTAGCCCTTCATGCTTGCTTGCGTGCTTAACTGCTTGTTATTAAAGGAACTTAGTCATTAAGGAATCTAGAAATATGTTTGAGTGGTTAAAATGAAGTTTATGTTTAGTGATGCTTCCATAAGGGTTTTATGAATGCCTAATATGATAGTAAAGTATGAATATGTGACATGTGACTATGAAAGATATTATTACCTGCAACGGTTTTAGTTTTAAGGGGGTTGGGGGACACTCACTGAGCGTGTGGTTGCTCATTCCAATACTCTTTCCCCTTTTCCCAGGTTTTATTTGTAACAGGTGAAAGTCGAGCCACTTATGTGGGGTTGAAGTTTACTCCTAATTGAAAAAGAGTTATGTGTTCCATATAGAAGTTGCTTCATGAGTCGATGATGTAATATAACGTATTCCTAGTTTGTAATTGTTGTAAACTAAGTTTTCTAGCTCATATAATGCATATTGTTTATGGGTCGCTCTATATGGCCGTGTGAGCCAACCATCTGATTGGTTAGATGTCTCTACTCGAAATTGGCTGTGTTTTGGGATGTAAACCCCAATACTCCGGTTGTGTGAACCATTGAGTTGTATCTTTTATTTCTTCTGTATTAATGAACTATTCTATTTGGTGTACTCTGAGCGGGTGGGTCGTTGAGTTATGAACTCCAGCGTATGGCCGTTGAGCTTCTTTTAAATGTTTTTATGCTTTCGTTGATTTACAAGGACTTATTGTAAGGCTTTTAGCCTGGAAACGGTCAGTTTTTAGGGGAAACTCTATCCGTTTCATCCCAAGATTTAAATAGAAAGTTAAGAAAACGTAATGCATCCAGCCCTAGGGGCTGGGGGTGTTACAACTTGTTCGACATTGCATATGCAGTTGTGTCCGCGGAGAACGTGGATGAGTGGTTCTGGTTTTTGACTGTACTACGTGAATGTCTGGGTGGAATGCAACCTGTGATCATAAGCGATAGAAATTAGGGGTTGCTTTCTGCTGTGCCGAGGGTGTTTGGGATTGAGAGCCACCGCTACTGTTTGTGGCATGTGCGGGAGAACTTTCTAACGTACATAGGGAAGATAGGGATCCAACGATAGGCATTGAAGGACTTGTTGAAGGAGGTGTTCAACAGGATTGTGTACTCCCCAACGGGGGTTGAGTATGGAGTTGCAGTGGAGGAGTTGAGGAAATAAAGTGGGTGAAGTGTAATGAGCCTGAACTCTGGGCACAGTCAAAATTCACAAAGGAGAGGTGGGGTTGGTTCAATAACAATGCTGTGGAGAGCTGGAACAACTGGACGTGTTCATTGCAGCGTATGTCAATCCCGTGGCTTATTGGTGGGCATATATAGAAGTGAGGTTTGAAAGTTGATAAGCAGAAGACAGAGCTGGGAAAGTGGAAGGATAGAGTAGGTGACAGGATTGAGATGAAGCTGAGGAAGACATTTGTTGATTTAGAGAGTACATAACCACAAGAGGGGGTGAATTGTGGTGTCCGATTTTCGTAAGTTGCTGGCAAACAGTCTTAGACCCTATTCGCACAGGTTGTCTCTGAGATAAGCAGAAGCGAAAATCCAACAAAATTGAATGCGGAAATAATGGACACAGGATTTTTACGTGGAAAACACCTCTAGCCCAACTAAGGTAAAAAACCACGACCTACCTCGTGTAGGATTTAAGCACTTCACTAAACGGGCTAATCACGTTACAATAGTAACACACCTTGTTACAAATTGCAACCCACGTGACCGTCTTCCCTAAGACAGGTTACCCCACGTCCAAAATCCCCTTGATTTGGACACACACTCAACTCACTTTTGTGAAAGAAGAGTATAAAGAAAAACACCCTATTACAATGCTTCTCAACTAAGCTAATATAGGGTACAATGAAATCCTAGTATGCCAACTTTGAAAGCTCAAATAACTCACTCACTAGACACGGTTTTCTTTTCAAACTTTTAAGCTCATGAACACTAAATTTTTCTCTTTGAAAACCGATGCTTCTATCGCTCTAAGAAGCGACTTTATATAGTACTTGGAAAAACAATTCCTCAAATTTTTGGAAACTAAAATCCCTAAAGAATATAGAATTCTTTAGCCACAAGGGATGAGGAAACATGAGTTGAAAACACTTTCTAAACCGTGTGCATAAGGCGGTGATTCTCAGCAACTAGCCCATGTTTTTCTCAACAACCTTATCCACTTGCCAAAAATTGAATATTCTTTTTATTCAAAAAAGATTTTGCAAACCCCCTTAGATTTTAATAACCATTTTTAGGATAAGGGGTAAGATACTCCATAAAAAATCTTTCTTGTAAGTCCTTGAAAAAGCTGCTCAAAATCCAAAAGATAAAGATCGTGCAAAACAGTTTTTTTCACAGCTTATGCTGGAAACACCCTGATCACCTTGTTTCCAGGATTGTTCTGAAGGGTGATCCGAAATATTTACCAAAAGAAAACAAAACCGTTTCAAGTAAGTGGTAAGTTAAGAGTTTTTGATTGGCATATTAACAAGAGTCTAAAAATATAAAACCAAATTAAATCAAGACATCTTGTTGTAACCACTAGTCATCTTGTAGAGAGACGAATCTGCTGCAAACACTTCACAGAACCTGTTCCTCACGGCTACACTTATATCCTATGCTTCAAACACTTCACAGGACATGTTTCAAACACCTTACAGAGCCTGTTCCTCATGGTTGTTCTTACATCGCTGACTTGAGTACCTGTTCTTGATAAACCATTAGTTAAGCAGTTTTAATATATTGAAAAATAGCAATAAGACCCTGTTGGTAAAGCCTGTTTGGAACAACAATAACTACTACAACACTTGGATTTGTTATCATCAAAACCTTATACATTCTAACAAATTCTCCCTTTTTGATGATGATAAACCAAGTGACCATATTGACTTTCAAGGACAATTGAAGTGATTAGTGCCAATTATTTATAGGACCGATAATTCACATGAAGCAGTTAGTATCGAAAGAGTGTAAGAAATTTAACTCGTCCATGGCAAAACTAAAACAATATTGGTCAACCTATCTTCCCCCTTTTGGCATCATTAAAAAGTAGGGGCGAACAGTCAAACAGAGGGTGTTTGCTATCACCACCACTTGGGTAATGGAGGAAAGTCAACAGGCGATACACTCAAGTGTGTTGGTACGGTAATGAGATTGGCCATCCTAGTCACACACAAGCAATTCACAATAGAAAGCAAGTAAGGCAAAGCCAATCAAAAAAACAAGATAACCTGTCATTCACCAAACGAGTGCAACAGAAAGTACAAACTAGCAAGAGAGGATAACCAAGAGAAGTGAGAACAGGCTATGAGAACAACATATGGGGGTTGGTCAGAGAGCAGGAGGGGAAAATTTTGCTGAGAGGGAAGAGAGAAGGGCAAGGATATCTTCATGGCATTTTGCATTGAGAGCCTTTTCCTCGTCCAGGGCAGCCTTTACCGCAGTAAGCTCAGCACTGAGTCGAGAGTTTTCTTCTAAAGCAGCCTCAAGCTTGACTGAGGAACTGCCAGGAACAGGAGGATGGGTTTTTCTGGTCCCCCGTTCTGAGGCAGACCCCTCAATCAAAGCATACCCACACCCCATAAGGGTGTTACTCCCAATCTCATCGATGAACTGAGCTCCCGCCTTCTTCTGTAGAGTCACCCCAAAGTACTCAAACACACTAGTCAGGAAGAAGCCGTACCCCAGGTCATGTTCCCTGGAGGTGTTTGCAATTCTTGCAATATATCGAATCATGATGGCGGGAAGGTTGATTTGCTCTTCCCTGTCCATCAGATCCATCAAACACTGATCCATGGCATCAGCAAGATTGCGACCCTGGCCCCGAGGAATGACATTCTTGATAATGAACCAAAATATCAATTGATGGAGCGATGTCATGTCCCCTTTCTTTACTGACTTGGGTGTTTGCAGGCTTGGTTGCTGGCTAAATTTCTGGGAGAGCTTCAGCAGCCTGGCTATCCCTAGAATAGTCTTGTCTTCCCTCACATATATATCAAAGCCCGTGGAGGGAATCCCCAGAATTTCCCCTAATGTCTTCGCATCAAAGCGAAGCTGCTTCCCACTAACAATACTTGTCACCACTCCTTCGGTGACAGTGCAGTTGGCATAGAACTCTGCCAACTCATGTACAGAACACCCCAGCTGGGTGTTTGTAAAGAGCTCATACCACCCCTGTGCACGCAGCTTGTGCAGAAACGCCCCCAGACCCTGTTCCTCAAAATATTTTACCTTGATAATTTTGCCCCTGACTACCCGTCTCTGAAGCAGTTGGGTCAGTTTGGCTGAGATTGCATCGGGGTAGACTTCTTGACTCTTTTAGGTTGGGGCTCAGTAGGAGGGTCTTGGGTGGAGGCGTGTTTGAGAGAGGCTTTTCTCTTGGGAGTTTTGAGGGGTGATGGTTTGGAGGGTAAAGTGGAGGTTGATTTTGGTGTAGGCAGAGGCTTATCGTCTGAGGACTCTGAGAACACGGGAGTGCCCTGTTTGGAGGAGGTGTTCTTAGTGTCGCTATCTGATGAAGGCTCAAAGGAGGAATCAATTTCCTCAACAACAGGGGATGTCTGTTTGGCAGGTCGAGGCGTGGATTGGAAAGTAATTCGGGCTGATTTTCGAGTTGGTCTGTTTGTGGGTTTGGCCGAAGAGGGGATTTGTGGTTTTGGTTTAACAGGGGTTTCATTTTCTGAGGGTTCTTCAGTCTGGCCGCTTTGAGGCCTTGATGGTGGTCATGTTCTTGGCATTCTAGTACGCCTAGCCACAATTTTGTACCTTTTGCGTTTCTCACCGGTTTGTGTTACCGATGTGGCTTGTGCAGGCTTGACAGGAGACTCCTCCATTTGACCACTACTTCCCCCTTCTTCTTTTGACAAATCCTCCCCTAGGTCATCCCTAAAAACCTCAGGCCCTGTTTCGGCCCCTGTTCCCTGCTCTGGAAACAGCCCGAACGAATTGATGTCATCTAGGCCATGGTCAAACAGAAAGAGGCCATCTAAAGCCCCAATTTCCCTTTGAGATACCCCAACAGGTTCTTGGGTTTGACATGCGCCCAGTTCACCAAACGAAATCAAATCCCATCCAAAGTTATAAGGGATGTCTTCCAATTTCAGATTCACTGTTCTAAGGTCGATGCTTTTCAAAAACCCAAAAGGTTTATAGACAATAGGTCGAGAAGATTCAGTAGTTTTACCTTCTATGAGGGCCGTCAGAAATTGTGTAGGCGCAAACAGGGCTATGGCTATTTGTAAGGCTGTGCCCTGTGTCTGGTTGCCCTGAGTCGAGGTCGAGGAGCTCTCGGAGCTAATGGGAGACGCCATTTTTCAGTGGAAGGAGGGAGATTAGGGTTTCTTGAACAGAGTTTCAGAGCAAGAGAGTTTCGGTGGAGGTGAGAGATTGAGCAAGAGAGCTTTAAAGAGAGAGAGACATGCGAAATCTTTAAAAGATTTTGCTCGTTTTGCAACGGGCTTTTGCATTTATTTAGGCCGCGCACGCCTCGGGAAGAGATTAGCAATTTTCAATTTGTTGCACATATTTGACAAACAAGAGGCGTACCTGTTCCTGGTGCTTGTTCTTGAGGTTACTTGCTCGGTAACATGGGACAATAAGGGCAATCTCATTAGACCTCAACGAGTGTCAGCAAGTTGCAAACCTCACATATGCTAAACATAGCACAGAAGTTGATTGCAAACAAAAATTTAACATGTTGTGCCCGTAACTTTTAAGTTTTGCAAACAGGGAGAGAGAACAGGTTGGTCAGGTTGTTCTAATTAAGCCTAGTTCGAGTCTATTTCTTTCAAATTGTTCTCTACCCAATGCTTTTGTGAATATATCAGCAATTTGATTTTCAGTGGCACAAAAATTCATTGAGATCACTCCTTTTTCAACATTGTCTCTTAGAAAATGATGACGAATGTCAATATGTTTTGTTCTTTTGTGTTGACATGGATTTGTGGCAATGTTAATTGCACTTGTATTGTCACAATAAATAGGAATGCATCCTATGTCAATACAAAAGTCCTTGAGTTGTTGTCTTATCCATAATAACTAAGCACAACAGGATGCAGCTGCCACACACTCAGCTTCTGCTGTAGACAAGGCAACAGAGAGTTGTTTCTTGGTTGCCCAAGACCAAACAAGGTCCAAGAAAGTGAGCCATACCTGAGGTGCTTTTTCTATCAACCAAGAAACTTGCATAATCAGCATCAGCATTGTTGAGTTCGTGAGTATACAACCACAAGAGGGGGGATGAATTGTGGTGTCTGATTTTCGCGTTGTAAATAACAAACACCCTCACAGAGGTTGTTCTCAAATATTGCAGGTGCGAAAATCACCAAGATAAATGCGAAAAATAAAGCACACACAATTTTTACGTGGAAAATACCTCTAGCCCAACTGAGGTGTGAAAAACCATGACCTACCTCGTGTAGGATTTAACCACTTTCACTAACGGGCTTCACACGTTACAAATGTAACACACCTTGTTACAACTTGCAACCACGTAACCTTCTTCCCAAAGACAGGTTACACCACGTCCAACCTTCGCAAGATTAGACACGTCCAAGTCCACACGACTAGGACACACTCACTCACTTTTCTGATCCAAGATCAGGGTTACAAACACCTTACAGGGGGTGCTTCTCACTAAGCAGATGTAAGGTACAATGAAGATCCTATTATGCCAATGGTTTGAAAACTCAAATCAAACACAGCTTGTCACGGTTTTGCTTTTCAGAATGAAGCTCAAGAATTTTAATGTGAAAACCGAGTTTCCTGATTTTTTTCAGATTTTTCAGAAAGCTGTGTTGCTTCTCTTTTTCAGTCTGAGTTTTTTCTATCTGCTTCTTGGCTTCTTTGCTTCTTGGCTTCTTGGCTTCTTTATGGGAGAGAAAAGCTGCGGTTTTTAAACACAAGGTCCAACGGTCAAAAACCAAAGAATCAGCTAAGTATGGAAAATGATTTGCAAACAAAATATATTCTCCAACAGCTAATGATGAATTTATCCCAAAATATAAGGGATTTTGTTATCTTAAAAGATAACCCTTATCTTCCCATAGCCGTGAAGAGGTTTAAAGAGATTTTCAACTTTTACCAAATCCGAAAATATAGTCATAGGAATCTTTTGATTTGGCAAATCTCCCAAACCTATTTTCGCAAATCTCCATAATATTTTCAAGAACTATCCTCTCCAGAAAAATAGCAATTTTGAAATTCAAAGAAAGTATTCTGGAGATCTTGGCCAACCAAAATGAATTTTCAAAAATAATCGGGTATGGCCACTGCAGTTCAGAAACACCCTAGGCACCCTGTTTGCAGGGTTGTTCGCAACTGGTGTTCTGAAGTACTTTAGCGCAAATACCGATTCAAGAGGTGTTTAAAATGATGTTTTCAATATTGGCATATTAACAAGAGTCTAATTAAATAAAGCCTATATACCCAAGACTTCTTGTTTTGAACCAGTCATCTTGTCCGAGATTTGTAGAGCTGCTGTGAACACCAAGGCCACCTTGTTTGCTGGGGTTGTTCTTTGCATTGCTAGAGTTCAGGAACACGCTTTACAATCAACTGTCGAGATGGTGTTTCTTGACTTAATATGGAATCACCAAGTAAAACCTGTCTAGAAGACTTGTTCTCACATGTAGCAAACCAGTTAATACAATAAAGATCACAAACACCAGTTAGGCCTGTTTGGAGATCGTGTTCGGAGCAACATTACTTGGACAAATTTTTACACTTGGATTTGTTATCATCAAAACTAATTATAATCAACAAATTCCCCATTTTTGATGATGACAAACCAAGTGACCATATTGAAAAAATTTAAACGCGCTTAACAACGTTTAATGCTGATAGGGATCTGCTGATAGGGATCCTCTAGGTGCTAGGTCATATCTGTCCATATGGTCTTATTCCCCCTTTTGGCATCATTAAAAAGCATAAGCAACTAGTAATGAAGAAAAGCAATATAGAGCATAAGGTGCAAGTAGCATTAATAAAGGGATATTGCATTAAAAACATTACAATGCCAAAAAACTGAGATGAGAGGAAACAAGAGAACAGCCTAGAGAATCAGGGAGCAGGGGGTGGTTTCGTTTGCAGAGGAGGGATGCTAGGGGCAAGAGTGGAGAGAAGTGCAAGAAAATCTTCATGGCGTTTGGCCGAAAGAGCTCGTTCCTCAGCAAGAGCAGCCTTGACAGCTGAGAGCTCATCCTTGAGGCGAGCATTGTCCTCAAGAACAGCCTCAACCTTGACGGAAGGTTGCCCAGAAACAGGTGGTCGAGGTGGTCGACGACCCTGTTTGGAGACTGACCCTTCGCCAACCTCATAGCCACACCCTAGCAGAGTGTCAATCCCAATCTCATCAATGATTTGGGCCGCCACTCTTCGTGTGAGCACTATCCCAAAGTGCTCAAGCACCCTTGTCAACAGAAACCCATAGCCAAGATCATGTGCCCGGGTGGTGTTCGCAATTCGCTCTATGTGGCGAATCATGATTGCAGGGAGGTTTACTGGTTCCTCCCGATCCAGTAGGTCCACCAGACATTGATCGAAGGCATCTGCTGAGTTTCGCCCTTGACCTCGCGGTATTATGTTCTTGATGGTGAACATAAACAGTAGTTGGTGCAGGGAGGTCATTTCACCCTTCTTAACCGAGAGGGGTGTTCTCAGGCCCTGTTTTTGACTAAGGCATTTGGACACCTCTAAGAGCCTGGCTGTTTCCAGGGCAGTTTTGTCTTCCCTCACATACACAGCAAATCCACGAGAATGGATGCCCAGAATGTCACCAAGGGTGGCTGCATCAAAGGAGAAATGGCACTCATTGACAGCACTTGTCACCACCCCATTTGTGACAGAGCAGTTGGCATAGAACTCAGCTAACTCAGGCACAGAACACCCTTGCTGGGTGTTTGCAAACAACTCAAGCCAGCCTTGGGCTCGAAGCTTGTTCAAGAACACCCCCAGACCCTGTTCCTCGAAAAAGCTTACATTCACTACCTTCCCCCTGACGACATTGCGCTTCAGCAACTGCGCATGTTTGTCAGACATAGGAGAGGGAGTGAACTGCTTTGGGCGTTTAAGGACAGGAACAGAGGTGGTAGTTTCTGGTAGGGGGCAGTTCTGGGCTTTCGCTTGAGGGGTGTTTTGGCAGGAGAGGGCTTCAGAGCAGGTTTATTGGTTGGTTTTGGAGGAGTTTGTTCTTCAGAGGACTCGGAAAACACCGGTGTCCCCTGTTTGAAGGTGGTGTTCTCAGAGTCAGAACTCGAGAACCCTTCAGAAGAAGAAGAAATCTCCTCGATGATAGGAGCAGAGGGTTTGGGGGGACGATGAGAGGATTGAAAAGCTAGCCTTGCAGATTTTCGAGAGGGCTTAGAGGATTGAGGAGAAGAGGGAGTTTGAGAGGGTTGAGACCTTGGTTGTGGCCTTGTTCTTGGCGTTCTGCTACGCCTAGCCACGATTTTCACCCTCTTCCTTTTCTCTCCAGTTTGAAAGTCTGGAGTGGAGATTTCAGCCTCAGGGAGAGAATTCTTCTCTAGACTCTCCTCTGACGACTCATTCGACTTCCCTTGGAAGTCGACATGCAGATCCTCCACAAACACACCTTCGACAGAGGCAGCCTCTGTTTCTGTCGCGGTGTCAGAGAACAACCCAGAAGAACAGGGCTCAAAATTAAACCCTTCAGGGGTTTCCAAGAATTGTTCTTGAGACCCCGACTTTGTTCCCTCTGACTCAACTAAAATGGGACAAGCAATTGCCCCTACGAGGAACACCAATTCCCTTCCACATTCAAAGGGAATATCATCCATCCCCATTCCCACTGATTTTAGGGACAAGCGATTCAGGAACTTGAAAGGCTTGTAAAGAATTGGGCGAGGGGGAGCAGGGATTGAGGCTGCAAGAACGAGGGCTTTTGATTGAGAAGAGTTGTTGGAAGCCATTGTTGCTAGAAGAGAGAGATTAGGGTTTAAGGTGTTTGTAGGATGTTCGGTTTTTGCTTGAGGGCGAGATGAACGATAGTACTGAGAGCAGGGCATATAAAGAGAGAGAGAGAGAGAGCAGCCGAATCTTTGAGAAGATTTCTTGATTTGCAACGGGTAGGAGCATTAACATCTTGTGCCTTAGGAAGGAAAGAAAGCACACCGAGCAACCAAGGGGCGTACCTGTTCTCTGTATTATGCCTGTTCTTTGCCGTCTGATCTGATTCGACTGAATGGCATTAAGACGGCTCCAGTACATCCCCTTATGCTGTACTAAGTAGATAAGAGACAAAAAAAAAAAAGCACGCAATTCGGGTGTATGCAATCACATCCGTTATTAATAAAATTTGCAAACAGGGGGAGAGAACAGGGTGTAAAGGTTGATCTTACCAAACCCAGTTCATGTTCTGGAAACAGGTATCTCAGGGTGTTCTCACCAACCCTAGTTCCAGTCTATTTCTTTCAAAATGATCTCTAGCGAGTGCCTTAGTGAATATATCAGCAATTTGATTTTCCGTTGAGCAAAAATTCATAGAGATTAAACCCTTTTCAACATTATCTCTCAAGAAATGATGTCGAATGTCAATATGCTTTGTTCTTTTATGTTGACATGGATTTTTGGCAATGTTAATTGCACTTGTGTTATCACAAAAAATAGGAATGCATCCAATGTCAACACAAAAGTCCTTAAGCTGTTGCCTTATCCACAACAGTTGAGCACAACATGAAGCTGCTGCAATATATTCAGCTTCTGCTGTGGACATGGCAACTGAATGTTGCTTCTTGGTAGCCCAAGATACCAAACAAGGTCCAAGAAAGTGAGCCATACCTGAGGTACTCTTTCTATCAACTAGGAATCCAGCATAGTCAGCGTCAGCATATCCAACAAGATCAAAATTGCAACCTTTAGGATACCATAAAGCTAAATTGGGTGTATGTTTCAAATACCTTAGTATCCGTTTAACAGCCTTAAGATGAGTTTCCTTAGGGTTAGACTGAAAACGGGTACATAAACCAACACTGAAAACAATATCAGGTCTACTAGCGGTTAGGTATAAGAGTGACCCAATCATACCCGTATAGAGTTTCTCCTCAACTGAGGGACTCCCATCATCCATAACCAACTTGGTTAAAGGAGAAATAGGAGTGTCTATGGGTTTGGCTGACTCCATCCCAAAACGCTTAAGTAACTCCTTGATATACTTTTGCTGATGGATCATGGTGCCGTTTGGAGTTTGCTTGATTTGTAAGCCTAAGAAAAAATTAAGCTCACCCATCATGCTCATCTCAAACTCACTCCTCATCATATTTGAAAATTCATTGCATAAATCATGATGAGTTGCACCAAATATAATGTCATCAACATATATTTGGACAATCAAAAAATGTTCCCCCTTAGATTTTAGAAACAAGGTATTGTCTACCTTGCCTCTTCTAAAATCATTTTCAAGTAAAAAACTTGACAACCGATCATACCAAGCTCTTGGAGCTTGTTTTAAACCATAAAGTGCCTTGTCAAGTTTAAAAACATGATTTGGAAAATCACCATTTTCAAAACCAGGGGGTTGTTTGGCATACACCTCTTCTTTAAGGTATCCGTTTAGGAATGCACTTTTAACATCCATTTGATATAGCTTGATTTCCATATGAGCTGCAAAGGCTATTAAGATTCGAATAGCCTCAATTCTAGCAACTGGTGCAAAGGTTTCTTCATAGTCGATCCCTTCTTCTTGATTGTATCCTTGTACAACCAGCCGTGCCTTGTTCCTAGTGACTGTTCCTGACTCATCCAGTTTGTTTCGGAACACCCACTTGGTTCCAATGATTGTTCTCTCTGCAGGTTTAGGTACAAGGTGCCATACTTTGTTTCTCTCAAATTGATGAAGCTCTTCTTGCATAGCCGTGATCCAATCTGAATCTGCAAGAGCTTCATTCACACTTTTTGGCTCAATGTTAGAAAGAAAAGCATAGAAAGCACAAAAATTCTTTAGTTTAGATCTAGTTTGCACTCCAGTATTAATATCTGACAAGATTTGATCAAGAGGGTGCGAACTATGGTGCTTCCATGGTCGTGGAGTAAGAGGATCCACAGACCCATGCTCTACTCTAGTCGTAACATAATGCTTACGATCATCTCCCGAGCCTGTTTCTGCACATGTTTGTAAGTCTATTCCTGAAGAACACGGTTCCGAACAGGGTTCAGCGGTGTTTTCCCTTGTTTGGTGTTCACCTTGCCTGCTGTTCTGAGGAACACCTTCAGGAGTTGTTTTCTCCATGGTGTTCTTACCTCGTTTATCTTGGAGCAACACTTCTTTTCGAACAAGACCTAATTCAAGTTCATCTTCCTGTGCATCATTCTCACTCAACACGTTAGATTCATTAAAAAGCACATGCACACTTTCCTCAACACACAAGGTTCTTTTGTTAAAGACTTTGTATGCCTTGCTGTAAGAAGAATAGCCAAGGAATATTGCCTCATCACTCCTAGGGTCAAATTTTCCTAAGGCATCCTTCCATTATTATGCACAAAACACCTACAACCAAATGTCCTTAGGTGCGTAATATTGGGTTTTCTGCCCTTGAAAAGTTCATAAGGAGTTTTGCTCAAAATGGGTCTGATCATGCATCTATTTATAATGTAACATGAGGTGTTCAATGCTTCTGCCCAGAAATACCTAGGAAGACCACTAGCTGTAAGCATTGTTCTGGTCATGTCTTCCAGGGTTCGATTTTTGCGCTCAACCACCCCATTTTGTTGGGGTGTTCTTGGGGCTGAGAAGTTATGATCAACACCATGTTCATTACAATAGTTAATAAAACTTGCATTTTCAAACTCAGTTCCATGATCAGATCTCAAGCTAATTAAAGAGTGTCCTACTCTCTTTTCAACCTTTTTGAGAAAGGCAATAAAATTCTCAAAGGTTTCATCTTTGGATGCCAAAAACAAGGTCCAAGTAAATCGAGAGTAATCATCCACTACAACAAGCACATACTTTTTCCCACCTCTACTGGTTACCCTCATGGGACCACACAAATCAATGTGTAATAATTCTAGAGGTCGAGTAGTGCTTACACATTTTTTCGATTTAAAAGAAGATCTGACTTGTTTGCCTTTTGCACAAGCTTCACATACCTTGTCATCATTAAATTTGATGGAAGGTAGTCCAATAACTAGGTCTTTTGAAACAAGTTTGTTTAACAAGGATAAGCTTGCATGACCTAGTCTCTTGTGCCATAGCATTATATCATCATTTAATGCATTTAAACAAGTCAGATTATTTTGGGGAAGAGTGGAAATACAAACTTTGTAAACATTTTGACATCGCTTCTCCCTCAACACAACATCTCCTGTGTCGTCATTCACAACCAAGCAACGTGTTTTTGAAAACAGTACTAGGTTGTTCTTGTCACACAGTTGGGACACACTTAGCAAATTGTGCTTTAACCCATCAACTAAGTGCACATTATCAATTGAGTGGGAGAGAGTTTTACCAATATTACCTATACCGACAATTGTCCCAGACTTGCCGTTTCCAAATGCTACACTCCCACCATTCAGAGCTGTAAGTGAGAGAAAGTTTGATCTTTCACCAGTCATGTGCCGTGAACACCCACTATCAACAAACCACAACTGCCTGTTTCCAAGGGTGTTAGTGGGGTTGTTCGTAAGGTTGTTCTCTCTCACTTCAGCCTGCAAAACAAATCACGGGTTAGTTTTGGGAACCCAGATCCACTTGGGTCCCATTCTTTTAGACATGTAAAGCTCATCTTTTCTAATCCAGATTTGTTTCACATACCTTTCATTCTTTTCATTGGCATGTTTTCTTAAAGGGCAAGTGTATCTATAATGACCCGTTTTGCCACAATGAAAGCAAACAATGTTTTCAGGTAATCCCACATACTTTCTGTGAATTGGGTAGACTGTTCGTTTAGGCTTATACCCTAGTCCCTTTTTGTTTCGACTGTGGTGAGTGTTTAACCAATCAAGGGCTTGTGAGGACTCGTTCCAGCGCTTGGTTGTGGTAAGCTCGTTTTCCAGTTTTTCTATATCAGCATGCAAACCTTTGTTCTCCCTGAGCAAGGACTCAACCATTCCTTCTACCTCAAAGAGTTTTTCCTCCATTCGAGAATAATCTCCTTCTTTTATGAAGAGGTTTTCTTTGAGCAAGTTAATATTCTCATGTAAACCGAGGTTTTCATTTTTAAGAATATCATTTTCAAGTTCTAGGTCACGAATTTCTCTTTTTAGATCGGCACAAGTGTCTATCAAATTATATAGAAGTTCTTCTAAAGTAGCTTTGTTAAGACCATGTACCTTGCTCTTGAGATCTGAGAGGCTGATTGTTGATTCATCATCTGAATCTGAATCACTTTGTGCCATAAGTGCTACGACCCCTTCTTCAGCTTCAGATTCTCCTTCATCCTCAGAGGAATCTCCCCAAGCAGCCAGCATAGCTTTCGAGAATCGCTTGCCCAGATTGTTTACAGGGTGTTTTCGAACCTGTTTTCGAGGGTGTTCGGGCGTCTGATCTTCTCGAAGCAGAGGGCAATTTTTGACTAAGTGATCTGGTTTGCCGCACTTGAAACACCCTGTGAGCTGTTCTTTGGAGGTGTTTCTGGACTTGCTGAAGTCTTTTCTTTTGTTGTTTTCCTTGACCTTTTTGAAGAATTTCTTGAATTTTCTGGACATTAGGGCCATTTCTTCATCTTCAAGGTCAGAGTCAGTGTCCTCATGTGCTTTCAAGGCAAGCCCACGATCCTTCTTTTGCTCCTCTCTTTGCTGTGAGTTCTTTCGGAGTTCATAGGTCTGGAGATTACCAATCAACTCGTCGAGGGTGATCTGGTTCATGTCTTTAGCCTCTTGGGTGGCTGTTACTTTGGCCTCCTACGTGCGAGGTAAAATTCTGAGGATTTTCCTCACCAACTCTTCAGTGGTGAAAGATCTTCCCAGAGATTTTAACTCGTTCGTGATGTGGGTGAACCGTATATACATGTCCATCACAGTTTCATGATCACCCATATCAAACAACTCATATTATCGCATAAGTAGCTCAATTCTAGATTGTTTAACTTGACTCGTACCTTCATGAGCAACTTGCAGAGCATTCCAGATAGCTTGGGCTGATTCACACTCAGAGATGCGAGTGTATTCATCGGGTCCTAGGCCAAAATATAGAAGCTTTTTGGCCTTGGCATTTTTCTCCATTTTCTTGTAGTCCTCGGCATCAAACTCTATGGATTCCTTGGGAACCTTCTTACCATCTTCAAGCACCTTGGTGGGAACAAGGGGCCCGTTCTTGATGAGCATCCATAATTCATAATCTTCTGCCTGAATATAGTTCTCCATCCTATTCTTCCACCAACTATAATGTTGGCCGTTGAAATAGGGTGGACGAGTAATGGATTGCCCTTCAAGAATTCCTTGTGGGGTACTCATCTTCAGAATCTCTCAAGGTGTTAACCTTTTGTAAGAGAACCTGCTCTGATACCACTTGTTGAGTTCGTGAGTATACAACCACAAGAGGGGGGTGAATTGTGGTGTCTGATTTTCGCGTTGTAAATAACAAACACCCTCACAGAGGTTGTTCTCAAATGACAAACACCCTGATAGCTTGTTTGCACGGGGTGTTCTCAAATATTGCAGATGCGAAAATCACCAAGATAAATGCGGAAAATAAAGCACACACAATTTTTACGTGGAAAACACCTCTAGCCCAACTGAGGTGTGAAAAACCACGACCTACCTCGTGTAGGATTTAACCACTTTCACTAACGGGCTTCACACGTTACAAATGTAACACACCTTGTTACAACTTGCAACCACGTAACCTTCTTCCCAAAGACAGGTTACACCACATCCAACCTTCGCAAGATTAGACACGTCCAAGTCCACACGACTAGGACACACTCACTCACTTTTCTGATCCAAGATCAGGGTTACAAACACCTCACAGGGGGTGCTTCTGACTAAGCAGATGTAAGGTACAATGAAGATCCTATTATGCCAATGGTTTGAAAACTCAAATCAAACACAACTTGTCATGGTTTTGCTTTTTAGAATGAAGCTCAAGAATTTTAATGTGAAAACCGAGTTTCCTGATTTTTTTCAGATTTTTCAGAAAGCTGTGTTGCTTCTGTTTTTCAGTCTGAGTTTTTTCTATCTGCTTCTTGGCTTCTTTGCTTCTTGGCTTCTTGGCTTCTTTATGGGAGAGAAAAGCTGCGGTTTTTAAACACAAGGTCCAACGGTCAAAAACCAAAGAATCAGCTAAGTATGGAAAATGATTTGCAAACAAAATATATTCTCCAACGGCTAATGATGAATTTATCCCAAAATATAAGGGATTTTGTTATCTTAAAAGATAACCCTTATCTTCCCATAGCCGTGAAGAGGTTTAAAGAGATTTTCAGCTTTTACCAAATCCGAAAATATAGTCATAGGAATCTTTTGATTTGGCAAATCTCCCAAACCTATTTTCGCAAATCTCCATAATATTTTCAAGAACTATCCTCTCCAGAAAAATAGCAATTTTGAAATTCAAAGAAAGTATTCTGGAGATCTTGGCCAACCAAAATGAATTTTCAAAAATAATCGGGTATGGCCACTGCAGTTCAGAAACACCCTAGGCACCCTGTTTGCAGAGTTGTTCGCAACTGGTGTTTTGAAGTACTTTAGCGCAAATACCGATTCAAGAGGTGTTTAAAATGATGTTTTCAATATTGGCATATTAATAAGAGTCTAATTAAATAAAACCTATATACCCAAGACTTCTTATTTTGAACCAGTCATCTTGTCCGAGATTTGTAGAGCTGCTGTGAACACCAAGGCCACCTTGTTTGCTGGGGTTGTTCTTTGCATTACTAGAGTTCAGGAACACGCTTTACAATCAACTGTCGAGATGGTGTTCTTGACTTAATATGGAATCACCAAGTAAAACCTGTCTAGAAGACCTGTTCTCACATGTAGCAAACTAGTTAATACAATAAAGATCACGAACACCAGTTAGGCTTGTTTGGAGATCGTGTTCGGAGCAACATTACTTGGACAAATTTTTACACTTGGATTTGTTATCATCAAAACTAAATATAATCAACAAGCATACCTAACAAGATCAAAGTTGCAACCTCTAGGATACCATAAGGCTAGATCAGGTGTATGTTTTAAGTATCTTAAAATCCTTTTTACAGCCTTAAGATGAGTTTCTTTAGGGTTAGACTGAAAACGTGCACATAGACCTACACTGAAGACAATGTCAGGTCTACTAGCCGTTAGGTATAGGAGTGACCCTATCATGCCCCTATAGGATTTCTCCTCAACTGAGGGACTACCATCATCCATTATCAACCTGGTTGAGGGAGAGATGGGAGTATCAATAGGCCTGGCCGACTCCATCCCAAAACGCTTAAGTAACTCCTTGATATATTTTTGTTGATGAATCATGGTGCCGTTTGAAGTTTGCTTGATTTGTAAGCCTAGAAAGAAATTAAGCTCACCCATCATGCTTATTTTAAACTCACTCCTCATCATTTTTGAATATTCATTGCATAAATCATGATGAGTTGCACCAAATATGATGTCATCGACATATACTTGGACAATCAACAAATGTTCCCCCTTAGATTTTAGAAACAAGGTATTGTCTACCTTGCCTCTTGTAAAACCATTTTCTAATAAAAAGCTTGACAACCGCTCATACCAACTTCTTGGTTGTAGCCTTGAACCACCAGCCGGGCCTTGTTTCTAGTGACTGTTCCGCACTCATCCAGCTTGTTACGGAACACCCACTTGGTTCCAATGATTGTTCTATCATCTGGTCATGGCACAAGGTGCCATACCTTGTTCCTTTCGAACTGATGGAGTTCTTCTTTCATGGCTGTGACCCAATCTGAATCTGCAAGGGCTTCATTAATATTCTTAGGCTCAAGTTTTCAGAGAAAAGCATAGAAAGCACAGAAATTTTTGAGTCTAGATCTAGTTTGAACTCCTGCAATAATATCAGACAAAATTTGATCAAGAGGATGTGAACTTTGGTATTTCCATGATCGTGGTGAAAGTGGATTCACATACTCGCTCTCCATCCTAGCTGGAATACTCGGTGAAACAGGTTCAGAGCCTATACTCGAACCTGTTTGGGAGCTTGTTTCTGGATTTATCCCTGAAGGATGCGGCTGGTGTTGTCCCGAACAGGGTTCCACCCTGTTTCCCCCTGTTTAGTTCACACCTTGCTTACTTTCCTGAAGAACAGCCTCAGACCTTGCTTCCTCCGATTGATCCTTACCTTGTTCACCTTAAAGTAGCATGTCTTTTCTAACAAGACCTAGTTCGAAGTCTTCTTCCTGTGCATCATTCTCGCTTAGAGAGTTAGTTTCATCAAAAAGCACATGCACACTTTCCTCAACACACAAGGTTCTCTTATTAAACACTTTGTATGCCTTACTATGTGAGGAGTAACCAAGGAATATTGCTTCATCACTCCTTGGATCAAATTTCCCTAAGGCATCCTTTCCATTATTATGCACAAAACATTTACAACCAAAAACTCTCAAATGCATAATATTAGGTTTTCTTCCCTTGAAAAGTTCATAAGGAGTTTTGTTAAGAATAGGTCTAATCATGCATCTATTTATAATGTAACATGATGTATTCAAAGCTTCAGCCCAAAAGTTTCTAGGAAGACCACTAGCAACAAGCATTGTTCTAGTTATGTCCTCTAGAGTGCGATTTTTGCGTTCTACCACCCCGTTCTGTTGGGGTATTCTTGGAGCTGAAAAATTATGATCAACACCATGCTCATTACAATAATTAATAAAGCTTGAATTTTCAAATTCTGTACCATGGTCAGACCTTAGGCATACTAAGGAGTGTCCTACCCTCTTTTCAGTCTTTTTAATGAAAGCAAGAAATTTTTTAAAAGTTTCATCTTTAGAAGCCAAAAATAGGGTCCAAGTGAAACGAGAGTAGTCATCCACTATCACAAGCACATACCTCTTACCTCCTCTGCTCATGATCCTCATTGGACCACATATATCCATATGTATCAATTCAAGAGGTCGAGTAGTGCTTACACACCTTTTAGATTTAAATGAATTTCTGACTTGTTTGCCTTTGGCACATGCATCACATACCTTGTCATCATTGAATTTGATGGAAGGTAAGCCTACTACTAAGTCTTTGGTTGCAAGTTTGTTCAAAAGCGAGTGGCTTGCATGACCTAGCCTTTTGTGCCAAAGCATAACATCATCATTTAGGGCACTCAAACAACTTAAATTATTTTGGGAAAGAGTAGAAACACACACTTTATAAACATTTTTGTGTCACTTCCCCCTCAACACAACATCTCCTGTGTTCATATTTACAACCAAGCAACGTGTTGGAGAGAGCACTACTAGGTTGTCTTTATCACACAGTTGGGACACACTTAGCAAGTTGTGTTTTAATCCATCCACAAAATAAACATTGTCAATTGAATGGGAGAGTGACTCACCTATCTTACCTATACCGATAATTGTCCCGGATTTGCCGTTTCCAAATGCCACACTCCCTCCTTCTGAAGCTGTAAGTGAGAGAAAATTGGATTTTTCACCAGTCATATGCCTCGAACACCCACTGTCAACATACCACAGCTGCCTGTTCCCTAGGGTGTTCCCTGCGCTGTTCACTGGGTTGTTTGCTGGGTTGTTCTCTCTCACTTCAGCCTGTAAAACAGATCATAGGTTAGTTTTGGGAACCTAGATCCACTTGGGTCCCATTTTTTTAGAGGTACAAATCTCATCTTTCCTAACCCATATTTGTTTTACATACACTGAGTTCCTTTTAATGGCATACTTTCTTGAGGGACAGGTATAACGGTAATCACCTGTTTTACCACAGTGATAACATACAATATTCTCAGATAATCCTACTTATTTTCTATTCACTGGGTAGGTCATCTTAGGCACAAAACCTAGTCCTCTTCTATTTCGACTATGATGGGTGTTTAACCATTCAAGTGCTTGTGAGGACCTGTTCCAGAGCTTGTTTGTGGCAAGGTCTGATTCCATTTGTTTCATTTTCTCAAGCAAGTTTTTATTTTCTACAAGCAAGGTCTCAACCTTACCTTTTAATTCAAGGGATTCTTTTTCCAGCTCAGTCAATTTAGTGGAACAAGTCTCTTCTTTCATGAGTAGAGTTTCTTTAAGCACATTGATGTTTTCATGCAAGGCAAGAGTTTCTTTGTCAACTTCAAGTTTTTCCAATTTAAGGGTTTCATTTTCAAGTTCTAGATCTCGAACATCTCTTTTTAATTCAGCACATATATCCATTATAGTGTACACTAATTCCTCAAGAGTTGATTTATTTAGACCACGTACCTTGTTCTTGAGTTGAGTCAGACTATCTGTTGATCCATCATCTGAATCAGTGTTACTTCTTGCCATGAGTGCTACATTAGTTTCCTCAGCTTCAGACCCTTCCTCATCCTCGCTTGAGTCTCCCCAGGCCGCAAGCATAGCTTTTGAGAACCTTTTCGCTGAGCTGCTTACACCCTGTTTCCGCCCCTGTTTTCTAGGGTGTTCGGGTTCTTGTTCTTCCTTGTGCAGTGGACAGTTTCTCACAATGTGGTCCAGTTTGCCACACTTGAAACACCCGGAGAACTGTTCCTGAGAGATGTTCCTGGCCTTGCTGAAGTCCTTCCTTTTGCTATTTTCTTTGACTTTCTTGAAGAACTTCTTGAACTTTTGAGTGATCATGGCAATCTCCTCCTCATCAGAATCAGAATCATCTTCTAAGGCCTTTAGTGCAAGACCTCGATCTCTCTTTGTCTCATCTTTCTGTTGAGAATTTTTCCTAAGTTCATACGTTTGGAGGTTGCCAGTCAGCTCATCTAGGGTGATCTTGTTCATGTCCTTAGCTTCTTGGATGGCCGTGACTTTCGCTTCCCAAGAATGAGGTAAAATTCTTAGGATTTTCCTCACCAATTCTTCGGTGGTGAAGATTTTCCCAAGGATTTCAACTCATTCGTTATGTGAGTGAAGCGAGTGTACATGTCCATCACACTTTCACGATCATCCATCTCAAACAGCTCATATTTTCTCACAAGCAATTCAATCCGGGATTGCTTTACCTGATTGGTCCCTTCGTGAGCTATTTGCAAAGCATCCCAGATCTCCTTGGCCGACTCACATTCAGATATGCGAGTATATTCATCAGGACCTAGGCTGAAATATAGAAGTTTCTTGGCTTTGGCATTCTTCTCCATCATTTTGTAATCTTCAGTATTAAATTCTTTAGACTCCTTGGGGATTGACTTTCCATCTTCAGTTATTTTCTTTGGGGTGAGTGGTCCATTCTTGATGAGCATCCACAACTTATAGTCCTCGGCTTGGATGTAATTTTCCATCCTATTCTTCTACCAACCATACTGTTGGCCATTGAAGTATGGTGGTCGAGTTATGGATTGACCTTCAAGCATGCCTTGTGGGGTACTCATCTTCAAGGATCTCTCAAGGTGTTAGCCTTTCAAAGGAGAACCTGCTCTGATACCACTTGTTGATTTAGAGAGTACACAACCACAAGAGGGGGGTGAATTGTGGTGTCCGATTTTCGCAAGTTGCTGGCAAACAGTCTTAGACCCTGTTCGCACAGGTTGTTTCTGAGATAAGCAGAAGCGAAAATCCAACAAAATTGAATGCGGAAATAATGGACACAGGATTTTTACGTGGAAAACACCTCTAGCCCAACTGAGGTGAAAAACCACGACCTACCTCGTGTAGGATTTAAACACTTCACTAAACGAGCTAATCACGTTACAATAGTAACACACCTTGTTACAAATTGCAACCCACGTAACCGTCTTCCCTAAGATAGGTTACCCCACGTCCAAAATCCCCTTGATTTGGACACACACTCAACTCACTTTTGTGAAAGAAAAGTATAAAGAAAAACACCCTATTACAATGGTTCTCAACTAAGCTAATATAGGGTACAATGAAGTCCTATTATGCCAACTTTGAAAGCTCAAACTCACTTACTAGACACGGTTTTCTTTTCAAACTTTTAAGCTCATGAACACTAAATTTTTCACTTTGAAAACCGATGCTACTAAGGTTGTAAGAAGCGACCTTATATAGCACTTGGAAAAACAATTCCTCAAATTTTTGGAAACTAAAATCCCTAAAGAATATAGAATTCTTTAGCCACAAGGGATGAGGAAACATGAGCTGGAAACACTTCCTAAACCGTGTGCATAAGGCGGTGATTCTCAACAACTAGCCCATGTTTTTCTCAACAACCTTATCCACTTGCCAAAAATTGGATATTCTTTTTATTCAAAAAAGATTTTGCAAATCCCCTTAGATTTTAATAACCGTTTTTAGGATAAGGGGTAAGATACTCCATAAAAAATCTTTCTTGCAAATCCTTAAAAAAGCTGCTCAAAATCCAAAAGATAAAAATCGTACAAAACAGTTTTTTTCGCAGCTTATTCTGGAAGCACCCTGATCACCCTGTTTCCAGGATTGTTCTGAAGGGTGATCCGAAATATTTACCAAAAGAAAACAAAACCGTTTCAAGTAAGTGGTAAGTTAAGAGTTTCTAATTGGCATATTAACAAGAGTCTAAAATTATAAAACCAAATTAAATCAAGACATCTTGTTGTAACCACTAGTCATCTTGTAGAGAGACGAATCTACTGCAAACACTTCACAGAATCTGTTCCTCACAGCTGCACTTATATCCTATGCTTCAAACACTTCACAGGACATGTTTCAAAGACCTTACAGAGCTTGTTCCTCATGGTTGTTCTTACATCGCTAACTTGAGTACCTGTTCTTGATAAACCATTAGTCAAGCAATTTTAATATATTGAAAAACAGCAGTAAGACCCTGCTGGTAAAGCCTGTTTGGAACAACAACAACAACTACAACACTTGGATTTGTTATCATCAAAGCCTTATACATTCTAACAACATTGGTAAATATTGGTTCCATAGCAGATGTGAAGCTATTTAACACACCCCTTGGAGAGTATGGCGTGCTCCTCAAGAACAATCGTAGCCTAGTGGTGAACCTAGCAGAAAGGACATGTAGTTGCAAGTGGTGACAGTTGAAAGGCCTACCGTGTGCATATGCAATGGCAGTCATTGGTAAGCACAAGTTGTGGGTGTATGATTATGTCAGTGATTGTTACAAGGCGGGCAGTCAGAATACGATATACATGAACAGCATTCATCCAATGGAGACGTATGATTCGGCAACCGTGGATAATGCCACGGGTCTGGTTGTAGGCGGGGAAGCATTGGATGATGATATAACCGAAGAATCCTTCCGCCAGTGAACCCACGTCCGCGAGGTAGACCACGAAAGAGGCGAATTGAATCTCAACGGCAAGGCATCCAACTCTAGAGGTGCTGAAAATGCAGAGAGGTTGGACACTGCCGAAACGCGTGCACGAATCCACAGGCTGATTTCAATGCAGATGAGGCAACTGTTGTTGTACTTATGGAGGATTTATTTGAAGGCAACTATGTACAGGAGGTCATTTCCTTACGAATTTCCCGAGATAGTTGTCCCACTAATGTGGGTTGGCAACGTAATTGGCCGCCTTCTGTCGATTAATGTACATAAGCAGTGATCGTAACTAATTATTTTCGAATGCCGCGTGGTGGTACAGGTGTTCGTGTCTTGGTTGCACTTGGGCCGCTGTGTAATAACATGATCATATGAATGCAGTGGAGATTTTATCATCTTCACTTCTACTGCGTACTGGCAGTGTAGAAACATGTGGGTTACAAACCTAATCATCTGCCTGATTGAAGTTCAAGTACATAAGCAGCAACCTCTCATATTTAATTTATAATGCCTGCATGTGCTGGTTATGGTTTTCTTTTTTTTTTTTTCCCCGGTTACTGGGGGAGTTTTGTATTGACATGATGATATGAATATCCTGGGAATGTATGATGTTAAGCGGAGCATGCATACTAGCCAGATTAAATACTTATCCCAGGTTATCTATTCGAAGTGGTGGGTGTGCACTATTGTGGTTGGATTGGTGGGAGGGCAATTAATGTGGTCAGTGGGAGTGTGAAGTTGTGGAAAGGTAGGTGAGGAAGGTAGGTGGAAGAAATGAATTAAGTAGAACGCGCTGAGTGCGCATTAAATAAAGGGGCAGTATAGGGGAATTGTGAAGGGAACCCCGGGTTAATGCCGGATGATTTGCTTCCAACAACCGAACCATCCCACCAAACATCTGCCAACTAATGGGATGGGGGACCCATATCACACTTAACGGAACTCACCTGCCATGATGGTGGGAGTGATCATAACAAATAACAGATGTTGAGGCATAAGTAAATTTTTACCACACAAAGACATCCTTACCTGAAATAACGCGATTGAAATTTGTGCATTACGTGAAGGTGTTATTTAGTTAGTTTTAATGTTTTACGAAATTTAAAAATATGATCATTAACGAGCCGCTACGATGAATGTCATTTATAAAGTACTTACACCTAATTACACGTACTGAACATAGATCAACATATATCACCGGACTAATGCCACTGTTAACAGTAACTATAAGTACTAATTCTCACTATGTCGGGGTATATAGTCACCATAGAAGTTAATAACAAAAGGACCCAGGTAGGTGGGGGTGGGTGAAGGTAGGTGAAATCGTTTATGACATCTACCTCTACATAAGGACTTCATATCTCCCCTTTCAACACCCACACTGACGACACGCACAATATACGCAATCATTCCTAACCATTTTCTCAACTTTAGTATCGCTAACCCGGCTAGCTCTAATCAATCCCTACCAACCCTTGGGTGGGTTCAACGGGGTCACTTCTATCCTCTTGACAACATCTCCCTCCAAACCTTCATGGACTTCCCTATGTGGATATGGGATGATTTCAATCCATATCAGCCGAAGAAGTTGTGGAACCTTCAGTGTTTGCTACCCTTTGGTGAACTTGTCCCCGGACAAGTCCCACTCGTCAGGGAGTTTGATCCAAACTGGCCACAGGAGTGGAAAGAACAACTGTGGGTAGATGGACATCGTTGCCTCTGTTTGCAGCATATTTGTGAACAAGATGAAGTGCTCGAGGTGTAAGACATCAACCCACGCTAGCCCCAGCATTCATTCCACAAGTTCGAAGACAAGTGACATCGGTTGTGAACACCATCCGTTACGGGGGCTGGACAGATGACACGTACTTGTTGGCCGTCCCACCTGGCCAAGAAGCAGCAAAGTTGAACATTAAGCTGACCACTCTTAATGAGTTAAACGGTGTCATGTATTAAGTATCGAATGCGGCGACAGCAAACCACTGGGGTTTCACCTCACACGTACCATTGGTGACATTTCAGGACGTACGCATTTACGTATAGAACTGTAGAGGGCTTGCAAGAGCTTCCTTCCGACCAAACCTATTCACTATGACATCCATTACAGGGTCATATTTGGTAGCACTTATAAACACACATGTTAGCAGCCATGATGCGCGAAGGCTCCTTAATGAGGCACACGACATCACCTACTACTACAGGGAGCCCCTTGGTTTTGTTGGCGAGGTCACCATCCTCTGGGATAACTCCAAAGTGGATGTGTCTGGTTTTACTGGGCATAACATGGACATGTCTTATATTATCAAGGTGCATACCCTAGTCAACCATCTTACACTCGATTTGGAATTGTGTCCATTTAGTAAGATGGTGTGCATATTTGCATCTTAACTTGACAACTTTTCTTGTTATGGCTTATTGTAAGTACTTCACATATGCGGATGTGGAAACCATCTCGACCACATGCCTGGGGAATAGTACAACATGTCCACTATAATGAAGTAGACGGCAGTTTTCGTTACTGTACGCACGTGCTCGTCACTATGTTGGACAGGGTAACTGAAGTATTTTTGCAAATCAGGCTTACATTAGGACGTAACATCAGTCCATGACAAAAATAGGGTTTGGGCTACACTTTTTTCCAATGTATTGAACAATGTATGAAACCGATAATATAATGTACATCGTGTATGGATTGAATTTTCCGTGTTCCAATTCTATCGATCGCCCACCAAATTAGAGGACTATCCCGGGATATTTGCATAACAGGTTCCCAATGTCTCCCCAGCCTCAAAGCTGAAACGCATTTCTTTATGTGGCACACAACACACGTAAAGGACAAACATTCATACATGGACCTCACTAAGGGCGACAAACATGTATATATACACATACACACACACACAAATAATTTCCCGGGAATTAAGTGGGTTGTGCCAGGGGTCACATAGTTGCAAGTGTAAATACGTATCCCAAGTTACGTGTCTCCAAAACGTGGGACATGGGTGGTGGTGGTTTAATGAAAAGTGTGCATTGGCTCAAATCACAGTTTGAACGCTATTGTTTGAAGCGTCCAAGGGGGAAGGTAGGAAGTAAGTAATGATATGGTTGTGCAAACTACATTATATCTTATTGGGTGTGAGCATAATACATGAGGATAAGGGAGTTCCACGTAAAACATCACTATTGCAACCTACTAGCATAAATGAAGGGGAGGGTTTGTATTAAGTTGGTACACTATCTCACTGGTAAGTGCAGTTTAGTCGCCGTAAAGTGAATGGAATCTAGCCACATCAATTGAATGCCATGTACTACTGTGTTGGCGGAGGGTTTAATGCAGTGGGTAGACATTGTTATATAAAGGTGGAATGGCAACTACTCATGAAGGAGTACATTAATTTGGGGGGTTCAGGTACAAGGCACACATCATCTGCCACTATGTCCGCCGAACCAGCCAACCTGGGCTCCACAAGTGACAGCTCAGAGTTAGATTTCACATGCGATTTTTGTGCAATGGAGACGTACACCTTCAACTGTGAACTGGATGCGGTTATATTCGAAGGTGACGGTCAATAACGGTGGAGGTATGCTCGGTGTCCGAAAAGGGTAAGTCCTCAAGCACATTTAACATACAGCTATAGTTGATTTACACTTGTCCAACTCTGTCCACGCTAACGAACTCACTTTGTCGCCTTTGTCTAATGAGTGTCATTCGATGCAAGATGAAGTCGCCTGTGACTACTTTCATTTGATAGACCCGGACTTCCCGAAACAGGCGAATGAGGTCATAGACGACCTTGTACGTAAGCATGCGCTAGAGAGGGACTGGATTCTAGATGAGCGCAATGCCTAGCTTTGGAGTCGGGAAGAGAACATGCACATGGACGCTAAACGGAGGGCAGAAGTGGAGACACTTAGGAAGTTGCTCGGAGTTGCTGCTGCGGTAATTGCAATCCTGCTTGCGATCGGCATGCGTTGAATGTAGGCATGAAGGGATCATGGGCGGTCCATGAGCCCTTCACTTTTTTGGGGATGGCTTTTGCATCTGCGGACCCGGGTTATGTATTTAGACTGAAGTCATCACATGGGGTTTTTTGTTTTCTTTTACAATCGCGACGTGCCAAACCATGCCTATGAAAAATATTCAGTTATTTTTTATTATCGTAAGGCGTGCCATCCCGGTTGTTTTTTGGGAGCGCAACGTGACAACCATGTCATGTGTATAATATTTTGTGGTTGTTTTTATCAAATGTAATTGTTACATCCGGTTCATGGTACGTACAAAAAGTGTATTATATGTAAGGTTCACGTATGTAAAGTTGCAAACTTCTCCTCAAAGTTTTGAAATGTCAACTGCAATTATAGTGACTATGTCCATGGCGCCCTTAATTGACTAACACCTGAGGTTGCATGTAAATGGGTTGTGCTTAACCAACAGAAAAGTAATTACAATTTGGTGGAAATTGACTAGCCTATTTTTGTTGACCAAACTATGTCAATGTTAGTGTGCACTGGAAGGGGATTGAAGTGGTGTTTGGGCGACCCACATTTTTGGGAGGAAACCACTTCATAATTGGAGTGTTCAAATGTGATGTCAACCATAAAAGAGGGGCCAGCCACTAATCAGGATGGTGGGATTAGCAGGATACCCACTCCTATTTTGGAGGGAAAATGTCCCGCCTAAAATAATCCCCCGTCATGAACTGACCCACTCTGGGTCAATCATATTTAATGGCCAGTAACTCCCAAACCCCATTAAATGCAAAAAAAATCCCCCCCAACAGTTAAGCGTTCCACACAGAAGTTGGTGTACCCAACCCATACCAACCACAATAAAAACCGCAACCAACATGGTCAGACATAGTAACCTCAGCGCCTTCGGAGAAAGACACTGACCTAGTGATATTTTATGACTGTGGTAAGCCTACTAACATCATCCCCGCTCAAGACGACAAATATCGGAGGAACACGGTATGCCACAATGTATTCAATCCAGCCCACAAAATTCTGTACATTTGTTACTGTTATTATGTCCACACATGCGTTCGAAGTTGTAATTACCTGTGCGTTTTTCATGTGATGTAGAGAAAGTGCAAGCACTTTCAGTGGGTGGATGGCCGCCTAACCAGGGCTGACAAGATATCTATTAGGAACCTTCGCGCGGAGAACCGATCCTTGCGTGCTGATTTATTGATTGCCACTACTGCTCTCTGCCGGGACATGGACCCGAAAATGGGTGTGAAGCTACCCCTCCCGGACGGCATGAGAGGTCAATTAATGTCCACGTGTGTACGCGCCACTGCGCTTATCGTGTACGTGATGATATTCACGAGTGTTCTCATCTAATCTCATTCCCTGAGTTATGGGTTAGACTTTTTAGGGTTCGCGACTACATCAACATGAGCGATTGGGGATATGTTCATATAGTAGTGCTCCCTCGCTGTAGTACCACATGTTTTGTGCCATATGCTAGAAGCTTACTGCACCACTGAAGCGTAAACTTCCAGTATATGATAACTGTTGTTCTCCTGAACTTCACCATCTTTTTGTACATCCACCTTATACAATGGTGTGTATGTGTGGCTATTTAGTACTCCCCCACCTGCAATGCTTGTGGATAATTCCATGTAAGAATCCCCATATATTGTACGTATGGAAGACACGCTATCTATTAGAATGTAATGGTGTGTATGTGTGGATATAACAATAATAGGACCATTTAGGTGCAACAAATAAATATCCCAGAACATTTGCTAACCATAGTGTCATAGAGGTGCAATATGTGCAGTACCCCAGAAAGAGGTTAACCAACGCTAGTCACCAACCCCGGGCGTGCACAAATTTCACATCAGTGGGATACTGCAACATGCCAGTATCCCACTTAATAAACGTTACTAACCCGGTTGTCGATGTAATAATAATAGGACAATTGACGAGGACCATGTTAGCATCCCAGAAAATAAAAGTCAGTAACCGGGGTTGTTGATATAACCACATGAGGACCATATACGTGCAACATATCAGTAACCCAGATAGTAATGGTGACTAACCCGGGTTGTTGTATTAACAATAACAGGCTCATTAAGGTGTAGCAAATTAGTATCCCAGCAAATAAAGGTCACTAACCCGGGTTATGGAAGTAATAATAACAAGATCATTAACGTGCACCATATCAGTATCCCTGCCCAGTACCTTGTGGTTTTTGTTACATGCTCAAAGTGTACTGCACGTATAGAAGCACTATAACTTCTCCTATGTGGCAGCTGTTGTTCTGCATTGGACAATGGACAATGGATAATGGTTTGTCTTCCCAGTAATTATTACCCCACCTCCCATTCCATGTACGTAGCACGGTATATTGTACGATTGTAAGGCAAGTTATAAAGGCACTGTTAACGTCAGTACCGGGTCACCCATGTTGATATCCCCAGCTACACACCTAACTAACCTGGGATCTCCATACAGCTAGTTCAGGATATGCTGTCCACATCCATAACCCCTCGAACACGTACAGTGATGGACTTCTAAGTAGAGGACAATATCCACAGCCCCCAATGTCACTAACCCAGGTTATGTATATGTGAAACACAGCAAACTACACTGCATTGCAAGCCCCTACGAAGGGCCTTCAATTGGATAAACAACAAAATTTTGTAACTAAGTACACAGTAAAAGTTGCTCATGTTAGATGCATTTGTCACGTACCATATGGGTCACGTGGGAATAGGAAATCTGTATACTTATTTGTTATTGTGATGTCCAGTCCGTCACCCATATTCATATCCCGATGTTACCCGTTGACTATCCCGGGTTCTCCATAAGTCAAACTCAGGCTACGCTGCAGGACCAATTCCCCCTCATATAGGTTGGATAAACAGAATGGAGGATGTGTATAAGCACAACACGACGATGTGCTTCATCATGTGAATATCCTAACAAAATGAGGTTACTGTGGTTGTTCAAATAAGCATGTGAGGACGATGTGCTTGCACTACAAACATCTAAACAAAAGTGGATATACCAATGAGGATATGCTACAGGGTGGCAATATCCTAACAAGATGATGTCAAGAACCTGCACTTGTCATGTTTCGCAAACCTTGTTGTGTGCTCGTAGAACCAGATCTGCGCGAAGAAGGATAAAACATGAGAAACGGAATCAAATTTCAGCAATTTACTGAACGTACTTACATCAACCCTAATGAACTCTCACTTAAATGTGGAGGGAGAATCCATTCATCTGTACATCCGAAATAAGCCCCTCCAGCTTCCACTCCATCTCCTCTATAGCTCCATAAGGAAATAGGACGCGCCACACGGCTTCAGCCCACGTATATTCGCCCATTCCGTAAACGTCCTCCATGTACATCTGCACAGACCATAAGCTCCATAAGGGGTTCTCGGCAACATAACCCCACTCATCACCCTCTAAGCATACAGACTTAGCCACAGCCCTAGTTTCTCCAGCTCTTTATTCGAATCCAACATCTTCTTCATCACCCTTATGTTGTTCCTGAACACTGGCCTCTTCCTCCCTTTCTCACTCTTCAGGTTGTCACTCTTCTCTGTCACATACTGTGCCATACGCAGGTGTACCATCCTCACTAACTCAGTCGTAGACAAATCATCCTCGCCAAACTCTACTATCTTACCGGTCACTGTCAAACCTGTGAGCAGGGCAACCTCATAAACCGAGAAGGGCACGAGCCTCCCAGCAAGCCTGAAGGCTTTCTTTCACGGCACCCACGCCTTCACCAGTACCACTGTCAACTCCCATTGCATGGAGAAAGGTCGATATTCCAGTATTGGTTTCAAAATCATCCCCTCAATTGCTTCCTTCTGGGATGGCTCCAACGTCTTGTTGAATTTGCATATCTTCTCCAACGTACACCTTCCCCTCACACTAACTGGAACTGCGCCCCTCAAACCCCTTCCTTCCTTATTAAACATAAACCCATCTCCAGCAGCCTTCCGCCTCCACTGTCTACCCTCCACTGTGGGTTCCCTATTTCTCTTCCAACTTTTCCCATTCCCACTTCCCGCAGCACTATCAGCATGTACCTCTTCCGCATCATCACCCTCACTACCAGAGCCTCCAACAGCTTCACAACTCTCGTCCACCATGGATACAGTGTCCTCCATACTGCTCCCTATCTCTGAAGGCACATACTCACTCCCCGATGACATTCCCCACTCCTCATCCATGACGGAACCTAGTTGAGCACCTCCACTACGTAACGATCCTACCCCTCTGCCATTTTCTGGTACTCCTCTTCATCATGAACCTGCATAATACGATCACAATGAGTCATTCCAGCACCCTCAACATGAAGCCGTACACACCCACATTGTATACAAGTAACATATGCTAAACACAGGCTAAGTCACAACCATTTTCAAATCACACCATTAATACATATATCCAGGGTTACACACTTGCAAATTCAGGGTTACTCACATAAACAACCATTTTTGGAGCACTTTAAAACCTACACCATCCTCTACATCTAGGATTATAGCATGGTAACTTCTAGGACACCCTCATTATACAAGACAATTCACATTACAAGTCTTTCTAATGTGGGATATGCATTTGCATTTACATGTATACTAATGTACAGCAGCCTAACTTAACAGGCCTACTTACCCTGGCAGGGGGCTACATTTTCCACATAATTGACAACCCTAACCACTTCTTCACCTGGGTTATATAAATACTACTTCTAGGACATTCACATTATGCATGCTCTGTACATACCTGCTGTTTACCCTGGGATACATAATTGCATGCTATGGGTTACTAGTCCTTAGCAAAATCAACACATCTATTGAGTGTCCTCCATAGGGGATACAACTTTCACTTACAACATATTGAGAACATAATTCACACACGTTTTCAAGGTTCACCATTGGATATACAATTACAGTTCCTGACATATTCACATTATCGACATTATTTACTCTTTAACCTAGGATGTCCAAGGTTAAATAGTGGGATACTACAAATTCCAACAGTCATTTCAGATATGTATTTAGGGTATACCCTGGGATATACAATTGCATCTACCGAGGTACTACTACATAGGGAACTCAATTCCCATATCTATTTAGTGTGTACTGTGGGACTTGCATTTGTCATTCTTGGGATACATTTGCAAACACAACTCACGTACCCACATTTAATCCTGGCATATACGAATGCAGTTTCTAGGATACTCGCTTATCATGAACAATTTAAATCCACCATACTACTATCTCACCTGGGATATATAATTATAAGTTCCAGCAATCTCACATACTGTAAACCAATTACCAACCATACTACTTACCCTAAATTACACAATTGTATTTCCCGAGTTATTAGGGCATACCAATTCACAAGCTTCTTAACTCTCCTCAAATCTTAAACCATGCCTACTCTAGTTCAACAATATTACACTAATGACAACCAACTGATTACACACACTATACCATACTTCAGCCCCTCACTACCTCACCTCACCACCACCGACAAAGACTCGGTCTATAACCTAGGTTATCCACTATGCATTTTGGGCATACTGTTACTATGCAAACCACTTACAACCTAACCAATGCATGTCTTTCCCCCATAACATCCACCTTTTCTAATAGGGAAATTTACCAAATGGTGCTTTTCAAATTAACACTTTTCACTTTGTGACTTTTATTGCTTAGAGGTGTTATTTTGGTCTAGAACATCTTTTAAGGGGGTCATTTCTTGTCTACCTATAAAGACTTAACTGCCCTTAATAAAGTCTTTGCAATATGGGGGGAAACGTTAGCTAAAGAAAGAGTTGGGGTTTCATAGCTTGTGAGAGAAGAATCCTATAAAGGAGGCTCATCAAATTTCTAAGCTTGTAGAAGTCGTTAATGGCGGCGGAAGAGGTGGGTGTGGGCAGGTTGTAAACTGAAGGTGGGGAAGGGAGCTTGTGTTAGTGTATGAAAGATGTCATTTTTACGAAGGATCGAAAGAGAGTGAAGGGGTTCTGGCAGGCGAGCACTGTGCATATTGTGAGGGTGGTAAGCTGCGGACTACTTCTTGTTTCCATTGTACACAGGTAAGTGAGTTAATTAGTTGTGTAACTTATGTGTGTCAATTTCAACTTCGAATTCAGAATGTTGATGGAAGGTTAGGGTTTGGGTGATGAGGTTGGGGAGGTGGGGTTAGTGTACCTATGGGTAGTTAGGCCTTGGATGAAATTGATGTATCCAATTGTTGTGTACTTGTGGTGCTGAATTTATGATGCATGTGATCCGACAGTACTTGTTTGGTACGCATCTGCTCTGTGCCGGTGACCCCGGATATGTCTATTGAATAACCTGGGCTAACAATTACGCTAGGGGTAGTTTACTTTGGCTGTGAAATGGTTGCAACCCCGTAAATGCATAATTAATAATCCAGAAAGTAAGAGTGGTTAATCCGATAATACGTATTGACTAACTCGCGTTAATCGCTGGAGAAGTTATGGATGAACATTATTGGAGTGGTGGTCTCCACTAATAGATGTGAAGAATGCTTGTAAATTATAATTGATGTGGACATGTGTGGTTAAGTAGGGGAGGGTGCCTATCTTCATTTGCTGCGTACTGAATAACGGTGGATATAGTAGTGGATAACCCGAGTAGCGGTGATGAATAGCCTGGGTTATCTATCGGGCGGGTAATAATGGATAATGAACTCGTCGCAGGACATAGCTAAGGAAGACAGTATCATGTGCTGGTTTTAATGGTGACTTGAGTTTAATAATTTGTTGTAGCCCTTGTTAGTGGTGTATCTGAAGTTATGATGAGATATGTTAGGCTGTGAAGGTGGTATATACCTAGTGTGTGGAATTGGTGCTGACAAGCATGTGTGTGTTTGTAGGTAGTGGTTAGTGTACACCACAACAGAAGGACAAAATGCCGTTAGAGGAGGTGGTGGTGGTAGGGAGATGACGTTGTGTGTATGTTGGGGGGTTGTTAGAGGACGGTCCGGGGGGAAAGGTATGTTACCAGGGGGGAGGAAAGACTGTGTGTGGGTGAAGGAGAACATGGATGTGCTTGTAGTGTTGTGATTGGTGGAGGAGGCAATGGAGGAGGGTATATGTGGTCGGCAAATGTGGTATAGTTTGAAGTGTAATCAATTGGAGTTGTTGCCATTAGGACGGGATGGTGATGTAAAGAAGTTGATGAAGGGGAACGGTGAGTACGCTTACTTCTATGTGGCAGGGGTGAAGGCCCGTGTGTGGGATAGGTACATGGGAATGAAGCGTGTAAAGGCAGTCGAGGGGGAGTGGCTATAGTGATCGTGGGAGGGGTGGAGCAACTGTCAATGCTGCTAGTGATGTTGGCCACGGGGTGGACGGGAGAGTGGTTACGGACCACGTTGCAAGGTAAGAATCGTTGTAACCCACAAGCATGTGGGTGTGGGTCAGAATCTGCAGTACTTACAAACAATGACTAATCATGTGTGAATTTTTTATAATCTGCAGGGATGTTGCGCCAGTTAATACAGAAGTGGGGGAGGATGTTGATGAGGCTGCGGTCATTGTGGAATGTTGCCAATGTGATAAGGAGCTATGTATCGTTCGACGGACCTGAAGACGAATCTGGTGATTCAAGCTCTAACTCTTATGACAATGAAGAAGGGGATGGTGCAGTGTGGCCAACATCGAGGGTGTAAGCCGAGGCATACTGGAAGAGGATGTTAATATGGAAGAATGAAATCAAAGGAAAGGGACAGCTATTTGCTTCTACGAGTGAGGTGAAGATTAGTATTTGAGCGAACTGGTTTGAATACAAGTATGTACGTAATTGCTGTGAAGTGACTGCAGAAGGCTCTGGGTTTTACATCTGTGTGAGGGGCCACCGAAAAAGAGGTGGAATGTACGTGAAGGAGTTTGTAGCAGGGCACGTACATAGTGTTGGAGATGAGTGCCAAATGGGGAAGTGGGGGAGAAAGCGAATGTGAGCGAGTCTTCTTAGGACTCTAATTGAAGGGAAGGTTCGATTAAGAGATAGTTATACACCCCTGGAGATGTTAAAGGATTTGCGGCGGGAGATATTGAAGGATCTGCAGCTAGATATGTGCAGTGTTAGAGGGCCCACGAGTATGTGTGGTTACTAGCAATTGGAAGACCGGAGGACCATTATAAGCTATTACCCTAGATATGTGCAACTATTGTAAGGGCCAATCCTGATTCAAGGGCATTATGTGAGTTGAAAGGATCTAGGTTCAAGCGTATGTTTGTTGCATATGGTTCATCACTGAATGGTTTCATCCTTGGGTGTAGGAAGATATTGTTTATTGATGGAGCTCATTTGAGTGGGCCGTATGAGGGAACTATACTGTCAGCTGTTGCACTTGATGCGGATGACCACTTGTTCGACTTTGTATATGCAGTTGTGTCCATGGAGAACATGGATGAGTAGTTCTGGCTTTTGACTGTACTTCGTGAATGTCTGGGCTAAATACGACCTTTGATCAGGAGCGATAGGAATCAGGGGTTGCTTTCTACGGCGCTGAGGGTGTTTAGGATTGAGAACCACAGCAACTATTTGCGGCATGTGCGGGAGAACTTTCTAATGTACGCGGGGAAGTTAAGGAGACGGCAGGCATCGAAGGACTTGTTGAAGGAGTTATTCAACAGGATTGCGTAAGCCCCAATGGGGCTTTAGTATGGAGTTGCAGTGGAGGAGTTGAGGAAATACAAGCCGTAGTTGGCAGCTTGGATGGAGCGTAATGAGCCTGAACACTGGCGCAATCAAAATTCACAAAGAAGAAGTGAGGTAGGTGGAATGACAATGCTGTTGAGAGCTGGAACAACTGGATGTGTTCATTGCAGCATATGTCAATCCCGTGGCTTGTTAGTGGGCTATACAGAAGCTAGGTTTGAAAGTTGATGAGCAGAAGATGGAGCTGAGAAAGTGGAAGAATGGTGTAGGTGACAGGATTGAGATAAAGCTGAGGAAGACATTGGCAAATATTGGTTCCGTAGCAGATGTGAAGCTATTTAACACAGCCCTTGGAGAGTATGGTGTGCTCCTCACGAACAATTGTAGCCTAGTGATAAACCTAGTAGAAAGGACATGTAGCTGCAAGTGGTGACTGTTGAAGGGCCTGCCATGTGCACATGCCATGACAGTCAGTGAAAAGCACAAGTTGTGGATGTATGTTTATGTCAGCGATTGTTACAAGGCGGGCAGTCAGAATACGATATACATGAATAGCATACATCTAATGGAGACGTATGATTCGGCAATCATGGATAATGCCATGGGTCTAATTGTAGGCGGGGAAGCATTGGATGACAGATATAGCCGAAGAATCCTTCCGCCAGTGAACCCATGTCCACAAGGCAGACCATAAAAGAGGCGAATTGAATCTCAAAGGCAAGGCGTCCAACTCTAGAGGTGCTGAAAATGCGGAGAGGTTGGACACTATCGAAACACGTATAGGAATCTGCAGGCTGATTTCAATGCAGATGAGACTACTGTTTTTGTACATGTGGAGGATTTGTTTGAAGGTAACTACGTACAGGAGGCGTAACATAAAGGTAACATGTCGTTTCCTTACGAATTTCCCGGGATAGTTGTCCCACTAATGTGGGTTGGCAACGTAATTGGCCGCCTTCTGTCGTTTAATGTACATAAGCAGCAATCGTAACTAATTATCTTCGAATGCCGTGTGGTGGTACCGGTGTTCATGTTTTGGTCGCAGTTGGGCCACTATGTAATGACATGATCATATGAATGTAGTGGGGATTTTATCAGCTTCACTTCCATTGCATACTGGCAGTGTAGAAACATGCGGGTTGCGAACCTAATCATCTTCCCGATAAAAGTTCATATACATAAGCAACAACCTCTCATGTTTAATTTAAACCGCCTGCGTATGCTGGTTCTGGTTTTCCTTTTTTTTTCCCCGGTTACTTGGGGGGCTTTGCATTAACATGATGATATGAATGTCTCGAGAATGTATCATGTTAAGCGGGGCATGCATACTGGTGGTGTTATCTATGCGAAATGGGGGGTGTGCACTGCTGTGGTTGGATTGATGGGAGGGCAATTAATGTGGTCAGTGGGAGTGTAAAGTTGTGGACAGGTAGGTAGGGAAGGTGGGTGGAAGAAATGAATTAAGTGGAATGCGCTGAGTGCGCATTAAATAAGGGGGCAGTACAAGGGAATTGTGAAGGGAACCTCGGGTTAGTGCCAGGGGATTTGTATCTAACAACCAAACCATCCCACCAAACATCTACCAGCTAATCGGATGGGGGGCCTACATCACACTAAACGGAAGTCACCTGCCATGATGGTGGGAGTGATCATAACAAATAATGGATGTTGAGGCATAAGTAAATTTCGTTGTAAATTTACCACATAAAGACGTCCTTACCTGAAATAATGCGATTGAAATTTGTCCATTACGTGAAAGGTGTGATTTAGTTAGTTGTAATGTTTTACAAAATTTGAAAATATGATCATTAATGAGCCACTACGATGAATGTCATTTGTAAAGTACTTCCACCTGATTATACGTACAAAACATAGATCGACATATTGCACTGGACTAATGCCACGGTTAACGGTAACTATAAGTGCTAATTCTCACTATATCGGGGTACATTGTCACCATAGAAGTTAATAACAAAAGGACCTAGGTAGGTGAGGCTAGGTGAAGGTAGGTGAAATCATTTATGATATCTACCTCTACATAAGGCCTTCATATGTCCCATTCCAACACCCACATTGACGACACACACAATATACGCAATCCTAACCATTGTCACAACTTTAGTATCGCCAACCCTAGTAGTTCTAATCATTCCCTACCAACCCTTAGGCGGGTTCAGGGGGGTCACTTCTGTCCCCTTGACAACATCTCCCTCAAAACCTTCGTGGACTTCCCTGTGCGGTTATGAGATGATTTCAATCCATCTAAGCGGAAGACGTTGCGAAACCTTCGGTGTTTGCTGCCCTATGGTGGACTTGTCCTCAGACAAGTCCTCCTCCTTTGGGAGTTTGATCCAAACTGGCCACAGGAGTGGAGAGAACAACTGTGGGCAGATGGACGTTGTTGCTTTCATTTGGGGCATATTTGCGAACAAGATGAAGTACTTGAGATGTATGACATCGACCCAACGCCAGCCCCAGCATTCATTCCACGAGTTTGAAGCCAAGTGACGTTGGTTGTGAACACCATCTGTTACGGGAGCTGAATGGATGACATGTACTTGTTGGCCCTCCCACCTGGCCAAGAAGCAGCAAAGTTGATTATTAAGCTGACCACCCTTAATGAGTTGAAAGGTGTCATGTATGAAGTGTCGAATGCGACAACTGTAAACCACTGGGGTTTCACCTCACGCGTACCACCGATGACATGTCAGGACATACGCATTTACATATGGAACTGTGGAGGGCTTGCAAGAGCTTCCTTCCGACCAAACCTATTCACTATGACATCTATTACGGGGTCATATGTGGTAGTACTTACAGATACACGTGTTGGCAATCGTAATGCGCGAAGGCTCCTTGACGAAACTACAGGGAGCTCCTTGGTTTTGTTAGCAGGGTCCCCATCCCCTGGGACAACTCCAAAGTGGAAGTGTCTGGTTTTACTGGGCATGATATGGACATATCTTGCATTGTCAAGGTACATAGCCCTGTTAACCATCTTACATTTGGTTTGGAATTATGTCCATTTAGTAAGATGGTGTGTATATTTGCATCATAACTTGACAACCTTTCTCGTGCAGGGCTTATTGTAAATAGCCCACATATGCGGACGTAGAAACTGTCGTGACCGCATACCTAGAGATTAGCACAGCATGTCCACTATAACGAAGTGCACGGCGGTTTTCGTTATCGCATGTACGTGGTCGTCACTGCGTCGGATAGGTTAACTGAAGTCTTTCGCAAGTCAGGCTTGCAGTAGGACATAACATCAGTCCATGGCAAAAACCGATAGAGGGCTACCCTTTTTTCCAATGTAATGAACAACTTATGCAACCGATAATGTAATGTATATCGGGTGTGGATTGAATTTGCCGCGTTTCGATTCTGTCGATCGCCCACCAAATTGGTGGACTACCCCAGGATATTTGCATCACGGGTTCAGCCTCAAAGCTGAAACGCATTTCTTTCCGTGGCATACAACACACATAAAGGACAAGAATTCGTACATGGACCCCACTAAGGGCGATAAATATATATATACTAACAATTTCCGGGGAATTAAGGGAGTTATGCCAGGGGTCGTATAATCGCAAGTGTAAATACGTATCCTAGGCTACGTGTCTCCAAAACGTGGGATATGGGTGGTGGTGGTTTAATGAAAAGTGTGCATCGGTCAAATCACAGTTTGAACGCTGTTGTTTGAAGCATCAAAGGGGGAAGGTAGGAAGTAAGTAATGATATGGTTGTGCAAATTGCACTATATCTTATTGGGTGTGAACATAATACATGAGGACAAGGGAGTTTCACGTAAAACATCAATATTGCAACCTACCACCATATGAAGGGGAGGGTTTGTATTAAGTTGGTACACTATCTCACTCGCAAGCACAATCCAGTCGCTGTAAAGTGAATGGAATCTAACCACATCAATTAAAGGCCATGTACTACTTTGTTGGTGTAGTGGGTAGACATTGTTATATAAAGGTGGAACGATAACTACTCATGAAGGAGTACACTTATTTGGGGGGTTTAAGCACAAGGCATATATCATCTGCCACTGTGTCCGCGGAACCAATTAACCTGGATTCCACAAGTGACAGCTCAGAGTTGGATTTCACATGCGAATGTTGTGCAATGGAGATGTACACCTGCAATTGTGGACTGGATGCGGATATATTCGAAGGTGACGATCAATATCGGCGACGGTATGCCCGATGTTCGAAACGGGTAAGTCCTCAACCACATTTAACATACAGCTGTAGTTGATTTGCCCTTGTCCAACTCTATCCACGCTAACGTACTCACTTTGTGGCCTTTATCTAATGAGTGTTGTTCGGTGCAGGACGAACTTGCCTGTGGCTACTTTCATTTGATGGACCCGGACTTCCCAGAACGGGCGAGGGAGGTCATGGAAGTCCTTGTACGTGGGCATGCGCTGGAGAGGGACTGGGTTCTAGATGAGCACAATGCCCAGCTTTGGAGTCGAGAAGAGGACATGTGTATGAACGCTAAATAGAGGGCAGAAGTGGAGACGCTTAGGAAGTTGCTTGGTGTTGCTGTCGTGGCAATTGCAATCCTGCTTGCAATCGGCATGCGTTAGATGTAGGCATAAAGGGATCATGGGTGGTTCATGAGCCCTTCACTTTTTTGGGGATGGCCTTCGCATCTGCGGACCCGGGTTATGTGTTTGGACTGAAGTCGTCACATGGGGTTTTTTATTTTTTTTGGTAATCGCGACGTGCGCAACCATGCCCAAGAAAAATATTCAGTTGCTTTTTTTATCATCGTAAGGCATGCCATCTCAATTGTTTTTTGGGAGCGCAATGTGACAACCATCTCATATGTATAATATTTTGTGGTTGTTTTATCAAATGCAATCATTACATCTGGTTCGTGGTACGTACGAAAAGTGTATTGTATGTAAGGTCCACGTGTGCAAAGTTGCAAACTTCTCCTCAAAGTTATGAAATGTCAACTGCAATTATAGTGACTATGTCCATGGCGCCCTTACTTGACTAACACCGGAGGTTGCACATAAATAAGCTGTGCTTAACCAACAGAAAAGCAATTGCAATTTGGTGAAAATTGAATAACCCATTTTTGTTGACCAAACTATGTCATTGTTAAAGTGCACTGGAAAGGGGTTGAAGTGGTGTTTGGGCGACCCACTTTTTTGGGAGGTCCCCACTTCATAATTGGAGTGTTTAAATGTGATGTTAACCATAAAAGAGGGGCCCGCCACTAATCAGGATGGTTGGATTGGCGGGGTATCCACTCCCGTTTTGGAGGGAAAATGTCCCGCCCAAAACAATCCCCCATTATGAACTGACCCACTCTGGGTCAATCATATTTAATAGCCACCAACTCCCAAACCTCATTTAGGCTCTGTTCTTTTCGTGGGTAAATTGGGTGGGTGAAAGGGTGAAGTAGGTTGAAGTAGGCTGAAGTAGGTTGAGGTAGGTTAAAGTTGGTATTTTTTTTCAGGTGGGTTGAAATAGGTTGAAGTAGGTTGAAGTGGGTTGATGTTGGTTGAAGTGGGTTGAAGTTGGTATATTTTTTATATGGTGGAAGTGGATTAAAATAATAAGAACGTAACTAATGTGTGATAATTTATGAAGTTATCGAAATTTTGTAAAATTTTTGTTTATTCTTTTTTATTTTTTATTCTTTATTTTTTATTTTTGTATTTTGTATTTTGTATTTTGTATTTTTATTTTGTATTTTTGTATTTTTTATTTTTCATTTTTCATTTTTCGTTTTTCATTTTTTTATTTTTTTATTTTTTATTTTTCATTTTTCATTTTTCATTTTTCATTTTTCATTTTTTATATTTTTTATATTTTTTATTTTTATATTTTTGTATTTTTAATTTTTTATTTTTCGTTTTTCATTTTTTTAATTTTTATTTTTTAATTTTTAATTTTTAATCTTTAATTTTTAATTTTTAATTTTCATTTTTAATTTTTTATATTTTTTATATTTTTTTATTTTTTATTTTTCATTTTTTTATTTTTTCAATTTTCATTTTTTTTTATTTTTCGTTTTTCATTTTTTATTTTTATATTTTTATGTTTTATATTTTATATTTTATTTTTTATTTTTCATTTGTCATATTTTATATTTTTTATATTTTATATTTTATATTTTTATATTTTATATTTTTGCATTTTTCATTTTTCATTTTTCATTTTTTATTTTGCATTTTTGTATTTTGTATTTTTGTATTTTTGCATTTTGTATTTTGTATTTTGTATTTTGTATTTTGTATTTTTTTATTGTTTATTTTGTATTTTGTATTTATTATTTTCATATTTTAATTTTAATTTTTCATTTTTCATTTTAATTTTTTTAAATTTTATCTTATTTTTTATTTCTAATTTTTTTCGTTTTTCGTTTTTCATTTTTATTTTTTAATTTTTTAAATTTCTTAGTTCTTATTTTTTATTTTTTATTTTTTAATTTTTTAATTTTTTTGATTTTTAATTTTTAATTTTTAAATTTTTATTGAAAAAATAAAAATTAAAATTAAAAAATAAGAAATAAAAAGTAAAAAATAAAAAACGTCATAAAAAATACAAAATAAAAAATAAAAAATAAGAACCAAGAAATTAAAAAATAAAAATAAAAAATAAAAATAAAAAATAAAAATAAAAATAAAAACTAAAAACTAAAAATAAAAAATAAAAATGAAAAATGAAAAATAAAAAATAAAAATAAAAATAAAAATAAAAAATAAAAATAAAAATAAAAAATAAAAATGAAAAATAAATGAAAAATAAAAAATAAATAAAAAAATAAAAATAAAAAATAAAAAATAAAAAATAAAAAATATAAAAGTGTGAACATAAATTTCACAAATTTCGATAACTTCATAAATTGTCACACATTAGTCATATTCTCGTTATTTTAACCCGCTTCAATTCACCACATACAAAATAAACCAACTTCAATGCACTTCAACCTACATCAATCCACTTCAATCTAGTTCAACCTATTTCAACCCACCTCAAAAAAAAAAAAATACCAACTTCAGCCTACCTCAACCTACCTCAACCTACTTCAACCGACTTCACCCTTTTTCCCACCCAATGTACTCACGAAAATAACAGGCCCTAAATCCCATATGATACTTTACAAATTATTAAAATTATGAAGGGGTGGGTTAAAGTTGGTTGAAGTGGGTTGAAGTGGGTTCAAGTAGGTTCAAGTAGGTTGAAGTTGGTACTTTTTTCAGGTGGGTTGAAGTAGGTTGAAATAGGTTGAAGTAGGTTGAAGTGGGTTGAGGTTGGTAAATGTGGATTGACCCACGAAAAAAACAGAGCCTAAATGCAGTAAAAATCCCCCCCAACCATTAAGCGTTCCACATAGAAGTTGGTGTACCCAACCCATACCAACCATAATAAAAACCCCAACCAACCTAGTCAGACATAGTAATGTCAGCACCTTCAGAGAAAGACACTAACGTAGTGATATTTTGCGACTGTGGTAAGCTTACTTACATCATCCCCGCTCAGGACGACAGATATCGAAGGCACACGATGTGCCACAAGGTATTCAATCCAGCCCACAAAATTCTGTACATTTGTTACTGTTGTTACGTCCACACGTGCATTCTAAGTTGTAGTTACATGTGCGTTTTTCATGTGATGTAGAGGAAGTGCAAGCACTTTCAGTAGGTGGATGGCCACCTAACCAAGACTAACAAGATATCTATTACGAACCTTCAAGCGGAGAACCGATTCTTGTGTGCTGATTTGTTGACTAACATTGCTACTCTCTGCCGGCACATGGACGCCGAAATAGGTGTCAAGCTACTCCTTCAGGATGGCATGAAAGGTTAATTAATGTCCACGTGTGTATACGTCACTGCGGTTATCGTGCACGTGATGATATTCACAGGTGTCCTCATCTAAGCTCATTCCCCGGGTTATGGGTTAGACTTTTTTGGGTTCGTCACCACGTCAACGTGAGTACTTGGGGATATGTTCATATAGTTGTACTCCCGGGATGGATACTATATGTTTTGTGTCACATGCTGGAAGTTTACTGCACCACTTAAGCGCAAACTTCCAGTATGTGACAACTGTTATTCTCCTGAACTTCACCATCTTTTTATACATCCACCTTATAAAACGGTGTGTATGTGTGGGTACCTAGTACTCCCCTACCTACAATGCTTGTGGATAGTTCCATGTAAGCATCCCTATATATTGTATGTGTGGAAGATAGGTTATGTATTGGAATGCAATCGTGTGTATTTGTGGATATAACAATAACAGGACCATTTAGGTGCAACAAATAAATATCCCAGAACGTTTCCTAACCATAGTGTCATAGAGGTGCAATATGTGCAGTACCCCAGAAAGAGGTCAACCAACCCTAGTCACTAACCCCGGGTGTGCGTAAATTTCACATCAGCGGGATACTGCAACATGTCAGTATCCTACTTAATAAACTTCACTAACTCGGGTTGGCGATGTAACAATAATAGGACAATCGACATAGACCACGTCAGCATTCCAGAAAATAAAGGTCAGTAACCGGGGTTGTCGATATAACCACATGAGGACCATATACGTGCAACATGTGAGTAACCCAGATAATAACGGTGACTAACTCGGGTTGTTGGATTAATAATAACAGGATCATTGAGGTGCAACGAATCAGTATCCCAGCAAATAAAGGTCACTAACCCAGGTTGTGGATGTGACAATAAAAGGATTATTGATGTGCACCATATCAGTATCCCTACCCAGTACCCTGTGTTTTCGGTGACGTACTCGAAGTGTACTGCACCCACAGAAGTGCTGTAACTTCCCTTATGTGGCAGCTATTGTTCTGCATTAGACAATGGACATTAGACAATGGTTTGTCTGCCTGGTAATTACTGCCCCACCTCCCGTTCCATGTATATAGCACGGTATATTGTACGTTTGTAAGGTAGGTTATAAAGGCACTGTTAACATCAGTACCGGGTCAACCATGTTGATATCCCTAGCTACACACCTAACTAACCTGGGATCTCCATACGACTAGTTTAGGATACGTTGTCCATGTCCACAACCCCCCGAACACATACAGTGACAGACTTATGAGCAGAGGACAATATTCCCAGCCCCCAATGTCACTAACCCAGGATATGTACATGTGAAACACAGCAAACTCCATTGCATTGCAAGCCCCTATGAAGTGCCTTCGATTGGATAAACAACAAAATTTCATAACCAAGTACACCTCAGAAGGTGCTCATGTCGAATGCATTTGTCACATATTGTATGGGTCACGTGGGAACAGGAAATCTGAATACTCATTTGCTGTTCTGATGTCCAATCCATCACCCATATTCATATCCCGATGTTACCCGCTGACTATCCTGGGTTCTCCATATGTCAACCCCAGGCTACGCTGCAGGACCAATTCCGCCCATACAGGTTGGATAAACAGAACAGAGGATGTGTATAAGCACAACATGACAATGTGCTTCATCATCTGAATATCCCAACAAAATGAGGTTACTGTGGTTGTCCAAATAAGCATGTGAGTATGATGTGCTTGCACTACAAACATCTAAACAAAAGTGGATATACTGACGAGGATTTGCTGCAGGCTGGCAATATCCCAACAAGATGATGTCAATGACACAGCTGAAGGATAAACCAATAGCAGAGGATATGGTGCAGGCTATCAATATCCCAACAATATAAGGTTAACAACCACGGTGATGGATAAATAGAATGGAGGATAAGCTGTAGTTTCTCCTTAGCCTAACAACATGACATGAATCTCCCAGCATGTACATGAGCAGCAAACATGGGTAAATAATCCTATATTGAGGAATGTAATGCAAACGATAATAACCTGGTCCAGGGAACTGACTAACCCAGGTTATACATATGCAGAGAACATGGGCATATACAGTAGAATCAAATTGACATGCATGTCCAGTGGGTCAGTGGCTCGGGATCTGAACACAGCCACACAACCCAACCATGTACAACAATCCACAGCAGAATACATGAAAGTGAACCATGCAAAAAATAACGAATAATTAATTACAAACTAAGAACCAACCACTAAACTTTGTCAGCAAAGCTACGCCACACAAACCCACTGCCAATGCATAAGGGAAGAAGCACTATAGGGGAGGCAAACCTACAGTTGATAAGCAACCATCAATGAATTACGTGCCTGACTTTAGATATGTCACAATATCGGAGAAGTTGGAGACGAACCTTATAAATGTTGCGGGAAATGAGCTACCCGGCCCTGCAGAAAGCTAAACAGGCACTTATCCCTGGAATGCGCAACACAAGCTTGGTCGAGCTCGAGCCCATCCGCTTTTAGAGACAACAAGTCCATGAAAGCCATGACAAATGTCCCACAATCATGTCCACTGTCAATAGACGACAACAGTAATGTTACTAACCTGGGTTAAATAAGATCATGCAGATACGATGTGGTGGTCATCGAAGTAGATTACACATACTTTGTTTGTTCTGGGCATTTGTGTATGACAACAACCCATAGTCCTGCATTAGCATATGTGGTGGACCAGAGGAACGCAAGCAGTAATGCAATCCTCTTCACAAGTGCGAACATTGTCAACAATGTAAGTGAGGTAATGCAACCCCCGACCTACATCGGTTTAAATCAAACACAAAGTTGAAGCACTAACCACAACACACATAAATAACTCACCGCGCTATCATGAACACCTACACTCAGCAGTATGTCCTAACATGTTCATTACAGAATTCCGTCATTATGTTTGCAGTCAAAATAGTTCGTGCTCTCTTACATAGCGTGCGTCCGGCTGAGGATGGCTTTGAAGCAATCCCATATGATGCCCGTGATACGCCAGTTGTTGTACAAGGCCACCTACGAAACCAACACTAGAGTCAGTCACATTCAGTGTAGACATGTGCAAATGAAGAAGACCGGTTTAGCGTGATATCTATAGTTACGGCTTCATACACTTGTGTGGGGTTTCGAAAGCACCGACATCCAGCACAAGTTGGGGTAGGTCCGCTGCTGCCTATGAAGGAGCTCCGTGAATGTGTCCGTCGGAAGGTTTTTAATACAGTACTTGCTAGACCTATCCCCGGCTCCCACCTTTGGAACCACATGGATGAGGTCCCGTAACCAACATACAGGCATGAGCTTCGGCAGATAATCTTGCAGATCCTCCTCCCTGTCCATCAGTGTCAACGTATAAGTCAGGCATAAACTAACACTATTGTGCAAATAAAACTGCAACCCTGCCTCCCATGTACTTGCCACTGTCTGGCATTAGGGCGTACGCCTTAAACCTACTTCTAACATTGGTGACCAACTCCATCTCTATTGCTGACAAGGGGGCGGAAATATAGCCTGCCAACACCTGCATAATATGCAATCATAAGTAACACATTTGAAGGACATAGAGAACCATGTACGTGCAGGCGAAGTTCATCAATACCTATTTCGTCAACTTTAGCTTGATCAATTCCTCCACATTTAGCCCGATGCCTGACCCTTTCACTGAAAGCTGCTGCACCTCAAGAGCAGATGGGTGCACGCTTCCCTCATAGGGGTCACCAGCTGCATGTAGCTTGTCCGCACCCGTTATCCCTTCCTTCATCTCGTTCTTGCTCCTCCGAGCACCCAGCATACGAGTTGGGTCAGTGAATAGGTGCCATGAACTGCGGCCGGTTTCCGACCCTGAGGCTTCCTCCTCATACGGGTGACGATGTTAGAACTTTTTCCACCACTATTATCCTCGCACCCCATATCGTCTGCATCAGGACTCGTCCTCTCAGTCTCTCCTGTTATCTGTGCATCGTCCTTTGGAGTAGTCACCCTCTCTACGGATTCACCCAATAATGGCTCGACACATGCCTCATCTTCAGCCGCCATGCTGTCTGCTGCGATCGGCCATACATGGTGCACAGACTGCATCCCGGGATCAAGCGTCGCGTCATAATCCACCCCCTCCATCGCACCAGGTGTACAATCCTCCACATTTACCGCTGAAGATGCGGGTGTCGTGCTAACACCCTCCCCTGTTGCTGAATCACCTCCCATATTCCCCTCATCTATGCCTGGACCCAGAGCATCTGTACTTGCTACTTCCTCCCCAACATGAGGCTCGGGCAATGCACCGGATTCCCCAACAACTGGCTCCGACTGCTACTGTTGTGCACTGATAAATACTTCCCCGTAGGGCATGGCCACCGCGTCAACTGCTTTTTTCCCTGCATCTTCAAGTTCAGCAGAGGGTTGTACATGCAGCTCACTACACTGGGGGTATCCCCTACATCATCACAACCATCAAGAGGGCCAACACCATCAGCAATCCTCGATGGCGTGCTCTGAGTGTCACAACTAGCACCCGGGAAATGTGCTGTTGTCTAGTAGGTTGCAGCCTCTTCCCTACCCTTAACCGCACTGAAATCATGCACAGTTGCTTCCTCCAAATCAGTTACTACCCTTGCCAAAGACTCAAATCCAATGTCACTCTATACGTCTACCCCGACATCACCACCAGGTTGATACCCTATATCCTGGGCCTCACCGGGTGCCGCGCACATCTTCAACCTAGCCTCCAACTCGTTTGTACGACTCTTCTAGAATTCCAGCATTCTTAGTGTATCTATATGCTTCCCTTTCTCAGCACGTAACTGCTCACGTGCCCGCTCCAGACGCTCTTCATATGACAGCACACCCTACATTATACACCAAGCAATTGTCAGCTTATACGCACATTAATCACCCATGTTTGCTACATACCACCCAACACACAAACAGGGCACCACCCAAACACCCCGGGTTACACATTAGCTACTGAATCTAACAATACCTACCCCTCCATCAAGGACGTAGTCTTGGAATGCATCTGTTTTCATGAAAGCCCTAACCGTGGGCACCAGCATCTCCTCCTCCCAAGGACGCAACATAGGGATCACCTACAATGCCGTCAAACTTTAGTCGTAACAACGGGAATAAAATTTTATAATTCTTTCGCCCCTGATTATTAACTTGAGCCAATAACTACTAGGAACATTTGTTGTACCTCGGACTCTTTAATTCCTTCTACCAGCCGGAACACATCATACCTTCCCCCATAGTCGACACCATCCCAGCTTGCAGACCGAAGGAATCCGCACTTGTCATGCTTCGCAAACCTTGTTGTGTGCTCATAGAACCACACTTGCGCGAAGAAGGGTAAAATATGAGAAACAGAATCAAATTTTAACAACTTATTGAACATACTTACATCACCCCTAATGAACTCTCACCTGAATAAGGACGGAGAATCCATTCATCTGCACATCCGAAACAGGACCCTCCAGCTTCCGCTGTATCTCCTCTATAGCTTCAACGAGGACGCACCACATGGCTTCGGCCCACGCATATTTGCCCATTCTGCGAACATCCTTCATGTACTTCTGCACAGACCATGTAGCTCCATAAGGGGTTCTCAGAAACATAACCCCACTTATCACCCACCAAGCCTATAGACTTAGCCACAGCCCTAGCTTCTTCGGCTCTTTGTTTGCGTCCAACAGCTTCTTCATCACCTTCATGTAGTTCCTGAACACTGGCCTCTTCCCCCCTTTCTCGCTCTTCAGGTTGTCACTCTTCACTGTCACATACTGTGCCATGCACAGATGTATCGTCCTCGCTAGCTTAGTCGTAGACAAATTATCCCCGCCAAACTCCACTATCTTGCCAGTCACCGGCAAACCTGACAGGGCGACATCATAAATCGAGAAGGGAACGAGCCACCCAGCAAGCCTGAAGGCTTTCCTTTGTGGCACCCACACCTTCACCCGTGCCGCTGTCAACTCCGTCTGCATGGAGAAAGGTCGATACTCTAGTGTCGGCTTCAAAATCATCCCCTCAATTGCTTCCTTCGGCTACGGCTCTAGTGTCTTGTTGAATTTGCATATCTTCTCCAGCGTACACCTTCCCCTCACACTAACTAGAACTACGCCCCTCAAACCCCTTCCTTCCTTATCAAACATAAATCCATCTCCAGCAGCCTTCCGCCTCCGTCGTCTACCCTCCACTGTGGGTTCCCTCCTCCTCTTCCGACTTTTCCGCTTCCCACTTCCCTCAACCCTACCAACATGTACCTCTTCTGCACCATCACCCTTGCTACCAGAGCCTTCAATAGCGTCACGACTCTTGTCCACCATGGATATAGTATCGTCTGTACTGTTCGCCGTCTCTAAAGGCACATACTCACTCCTCGATGACATTTCCCACTCCCCATCCATGACGGATCCTGGTTGAGCACCACCACTATATGACGAACCTGCCCCCATGTCATTTTCCGGCACTCTTTTTCATTATGAACCTACATAATACCATCATAATAAGTCATTCCAGCACCCTCAACATCAAACCATATATGCCCATATTGCATACAAATCAGATGTGCTTGATACAGACCAAGTCACACCCATTTTCAAGTCACACCATCAATACATATATCCTGGGTTACAAACTTGCAAATTCAAGGTTACTCACGTAGACATCCATTTCTGGAACACTTTAAAACCTACACCATCCTCTACCTCTATGGTTATAGCATGGTAACTTCTGGGACACCCTCATTATACAAGATAATTCACATTACAAGTCTTTCTAACGTGGGATATGCATTTGCATTTACAGGGATAGTAATGTACAGTAACCTAATTTTATAGGCCTACTTACCCTGGCAGAGGGCTGCATTTCCCATATAATTGACAACCCTAACCATTTCTTCACCTGGGTTATATAAATACTACTTTTGGGATACTCACATTATGTATGCTCTGTACATACCTACTATTTACCGTGGGATACATAATTGCATACTGTGGGTTACTAGTACTTAGCAAAATCAACTCATCTATTGCGGTCCTCCATGGGGGATACAACTTTCACTTACAACATATTGGGAACATAATTCACACACGTTTTCAAGGTTCACCATTGGATATACAATTGCAGTTCCTGGTATACTCACATTACCGACATTATTTACTCTTTAACCTGGGATGTCCAAGGTTAAACAGTAGGATACTACTAATTCCAATAATCATTTCACATACGTATTTAGGGTATACCCTGCGATATGCAATTGCATCTACCGAGTTACTACTACATAGGGAACTCAATTCCCATATCTATCTAGTGTGTACTGTGGGACTTGTATTTTTCACTCTTGGGATACATTTGCAAACACAACTCACATACCCACATTTACCCCTTGTATATATGAATGCAGTTTCTGGGATACCCGCTTATCATGAACAATTCAAATCCACCATACTACTATCTTATCTAGGATGTACAATTGCAACTTCTAGCAATCACACATACTGTAAACCAATTACCAACCATACTGCTTGCCCTAAATTACAAAAATGCATTTCCTGGGTTATGAGGGCATGCCAATTCACACACTTCTTAACTCTCCTCAAATCTTAAACCATGCCTACTCTAGTTCAATAACATTACACTAACAACAACCAACTGATTACACACATCACACCATACTTCACCCCCTCGCTACCTCACCTCACTACCACCGACGAAGACTCAGTCTACAACCTAGGTTATCCACTACGCATTTCGGGGATACAGTTACTATGCAAACTACTTACAACCTACCCAATGCATGTCTTTCCCCCATAATGTCCACTTTTTCTAATAAGAAAATTTATCAAATGGTGTTGTTCAAATTAAAACTTTTCACTTTGATTCTTTCATTGCTTAGAGGTGTTATTTTGATCTACAACAACTTTTGAGGGGGCCGTTTCTTGTCTGCCCGTAAAGACTTAACTGCCCTTAATGAACTCATCGCAATATAGGGGGAAAAGTCAGCTAGATAGCTTACGAGAGAAGACTCCTACAAAGGAGACTCGCCAAATTTTTGAGCTTGTAAAAGTCGTTAATGGCGGAAGAAGAGGTGGGTGTCGGTGGGTTGTAAACTGTAGGTGGGGGAGGGAGCTTGTGTTAGTGGATGAAAGATGTCATTTTTGTGAAGGATCGAAAGAGAGTGAAGGGGTTTAGGCAGGCGAGCACTATGCGTATTGTGTGGGTGGTGAGCTGCGGACTACTTCTTGTTTGCAATTTACATAGGTAAGTGAGTTAATTATTTGTGTAACTTGTGTTTGTCAATTTTAACTTCGAATTAGGACCATGGAGATCTAGGGGGGATGCACTATTGCTGTAATGTTGATGAAGGGTTAGGGTTTGTGTGATGAGGTTGGGGAGGTGGGGTTAGTGTACCTGTGGGTAGTTAGGCCTTAGATGAAATTGATGTATGCAATTGTTGTGTGCTTATGGTGCTGAATGTATGATGCATGTGATCCGACAGTACTTGTTTGGTATGCATGTGCTCTATGCTGGTTATCCCGGATATCTCTGTTGAATAACCTGGGATAACAATTATACTGGGGGCAGCTTACTTCGGCTGTTAAATAGTTGCAACCCCGTAAATGCATAATGAATAATCCAGAAAGGAAGAGTGGTTAGCCCGGTAATACATATTGACTAACCCGAGTTAATCGCTGGAGAAGTTATGGATGAAGATGTTTGGAGTGATGGTCTCTAATAATAGATGTGTAGAATGCTTGTAAATTGTAATTGATGTGGATAGGCGTAGTTAAGTGGGTGAGGGTGTCTATCTTCATTTGCTGCATACTGAATAAAGGAGGATATAATAGTGGATAACCTAGGTATCGGTGATGAATAACCTGGGTTATCTGTTGGGCGAGTAACAATGGATAATGAACTCATTACGGGACATAGCTAGGAAAACAGTATCATGTGCTAGTTTCAATGGTGACTTGAGTTTGATAATTTGCTGTAACTCATGTTAGTGGTCTATGTGAAGTTGTGATGAGATATGTTAGGCTATGAAGGTGGTATATACCTAGTGTGTGCAATTGGTGCTAATACGCATGTGTGTGTTTGCAAGTGATTGTTAGTGTACACCACAATGGAATGACAAAATGCCGTTTGAGGAGGTGGTTGTGGTAGGGACATGACGTTGTATATATGTTGGGGAGGGTTGTTAGAGGAAGGTCCGGGGGGGAAGGTACATTACCAGGGGGGAGGAAAGACTGTGCGTGGGTGAAGGAGAACATGGGTGTGCTTAAAGTGGTGCGATTAGTGGAGGAGGCAATGGGGGAGGCTATATGGGGTCGGCGAATGTGGTATAGTTTGAAGTGTAATTGATTGGAGTTGTTGGCGTTAGGATGGGATGGTGATGTGAAGAAGCTGATGAACAAGAACGATGAGTACGCTTACCTGTGTGTGGTAGGAAGTGAAGGTCCATGAGTGGGGCGGGTACATGGGAATGAAGCATGTAAAAGATAATCCAGGGGGGTAGCCACAGTGATCGTGAGGAGGGGTGGAGCAACTATCAATGCTATTAGTGATGTTGACCGTGGGGTGGATGGGGGAGTGGTTACGGACCACGTTGCGAGGTAAGAATCGGTATAACCCACAAGCATGTGGGTGTGGGTCGTAATTTGCAGTATTTACGAACAATGACTAATCATGTGTGAATTTTTTTGTAATCTGCAGGGATGTTGCGCAAGTTAATACAAAAGTGGGGAAGGGTGTTGATGAGGCTGCGGTCATCGAGGAATGTAACAACGCGATAAGGAGCTATGTATCGTTCGACATACCTGAAGACGAATCTAGTGATTCAAGCTCTAACTCTGATGACATGAAGCAGGGGATGGTGTAGTGCGGCCAACATCAGGGGTACACACTGAGGCATACCGAAAGAGGATGTTGATATGGAAGATTAAAGGAAAGGGGTAGCTGTTTGCTTCTGCAAGTGAGGTGAAGATAAGTATTTGGAAGAATGGCATAGCGAACCCATTTGAATATAAGTATGTACGTAATTGTCGGCAACAAATTGCTATGAAGTGCACGTGCATAGTGTGGGAGCTGAGTGCCAAATGGAGCAGTGGGGGAGAAGGCAAATGCGAGCGAGTCTTCTTGGGACTCTAATTGATGGGAAGGTTCGATTAAGTGATAGTTACGCACCCCCAGAGATATTGAAGGATTTGCAGCTAAAGATGGGAATAAAGGTAACATATATGTAGTGTTGTAGGGCCCATGAGTATGTGCAGTTACTAGCCAATGGAAGACCGGAGGGCCATTATAAGTTATTACCCTGGATGTGTGTAGCTATTGTAAGGGCTAATCCTGATTCAAGAGCATTTTATGAGTTAGAAGGATCCAGGTTCAAGCATATGTTTGTTGTATATGGTGCATCACTGAATGGCTTCATCCTTGGGTGTAAGAAGATATTGTTTATTGATGGAGCTCATTTGAGTGGGCCGTGCGAGGGGACTATACTGTCAGCTAGTGCACTTGATGCAGATGACCACTTATTCGACGTTGCATATGCAATTGTGTCCGCGTAGAACGTGGATGAGTGGTTCTGGTTTTTAACTGCACCACCTGAATGTGTGGGCGGAATGCAACCTGTGATCAAGAGCGATAGGAATCAGGGGTTGCTTTCTGCGGTGCCGAGGGTGTTTGGGATTGAGAACCACAGCTACTGTTTGCGGCACTTGTACGAGAACTTTCTAACGTACGCAGGGAAGTTAGGGTTCGGACAATGAGCATTGAACGACTTGTTAAAGGTGGTGTTCAACAGGATTGCGTAAGCCCCAATGAGGGTTGAGTATGGAGTTGCAGTGGAGGAGTTGAGGAAATACAAGCCGCAGTTTGCGGCTTGGGTGGAATGTAATGAGCCTGAATGCTGGGCGCAGTCAAAATTCACAAAGAAGAGGTGGGTTAGGTTGAATAACAATGCTGTGGAGAGCTGGAACAACTGGATGCATTCATTGCGGCGTCTGTCAATCCTGTGGCTTGATAGTAGGCATACACAGAAGCTAGGTTTGAAAGGTGATAAGCGGAAGACAGAACTAGGAAAGTGGAAGAATGGTGTAGGTGACAGGATTGATATGAAGCTGAGGAAGACACTGGTAAATATTGGTTCCGTAGTAGATGTGAAGCTATTTAACACAACCCTTAGAGACTATGGTGTGCTCCTCATGAACAATCGTAGCCTAGTGGCGAACCTAGCAGAAAGGATATGTAACTGCAAGTGGTGGCAGTTGCAGGGCCTGTCGTATGCACATGCAATGGCAGTTATTGATAAGCACAAGTTGTGGGTGTATGATTATGTCAGTGATTGCTATAAGGTGGGCAGTCAGAATACAATATACATGAACATCATACATCCAATGGAAATGCATGATTCCGCAACCGTGGATAATGCCGCGGGTTTGGTTGTAGGTGGGGAAGCATTGGATGACGAACATAACCGAAGAATCCTTCGGCCAGTGACCCACATCGGCAAGGAAGACCACGAAAGAGGCGAATTGAATCTCAAAGGCAAGGCGTCCAACTCCAGAGAAGCTGAAAATGCGGAGAGGTTGGACACTAACGAAAAACGCGCAGGAATCCGTGCGATGATTTTAATACAGATGAGACCACTGTTGTTGAACCTGTGGAGGATTTGTTTGAAGGCAACTATGTATAGGGGGCGTAACATGAAGGTGACATGTCATTTCCTTGCAAATTTCCTGGGATAGTTGTCCAAGTAGTATGGGTTGGCGACATAATTGGCCGCCTTCTGTCGGCTAAAGTACATAAGCAGCAATCATAACTAATTATTTTCGAATGCCATGTTGATGGTACAAGTGTTCATGTTTTGGTTGCAGTTAGGCCGCTGATGATCATGTGAATGCAGTGGGGATTTTATCAGCTTCACTTCCACTGCATACTGGCAGTGTAGAAACATGTGGTTTGTGAACCTAATCGTTTACCTGATGGAAGTTCATTTACATGAGCAGCAACCTCTCATGTTTAATTTACAATGCCTGCATATGCTCGTTCTGGTTTTATTTTTTTTCCCCCGGTTACTTGGGGGGCTTTGTACTGACATGATGATATGAATATCCCGAGAATGTATCATGTTAAGTGGGGTATGCATACTGGCCAGGTTAAATACCTACCCCAGGTTATGTATACAAAATAGTGGGCTTGCACTGCTGTGGTTAGATTAGTAAGAGGGCAATTAATGTGGTCAGTGGGAGTGTGAAGTTGTGGAAAGGTAGGTAGGGAAGGTGGGTGGAAGAAATGAATTAAGTGGAACGCACTGATTGCGCATTAAATAAGGGGGCAGTACAGGGGAATTGTAAAGGGAACCCCGAGTTAGTGCCGGGGGATTTACTTCCAACAACCGAACCATTCCACCAAACATCTGCCAACTAATGGGATGGGGACCCACATCACACTAAACGGAAGTCACCTGACGTAATGGTGGGAGTGATCATAACAAATAATGGATGTTGAGGCATAAGTAAATTTTGTTACAAATTTACCACATAAAGACGTCCTTACCCGAAATAATGCAATTGAAATTTGTCCATTACGTGAAGGTGTTATTTGGTTAGTTGTAACGTTCTGTAAAATTTGAAAATATGATCATTGACGAGCCTCTAAGATGAATGTCATTTGTAAAATACTTCCACCTAATTACACGTACAAAACATAAATCGACACATTGCATCAGACCAATGCCCTTATTAACGGTAACTATAAGTACCAATTCTCATAATGTCGGGGCACATAATCACCATAGAAGTTAATAACAGAAGGACCCAGGTAGGTGGGGGCGGGTAAAGGTAGGTGAAATCATTTATGACATCCACCTCTACATAAGGCCTTCATATCTCCCATTCCAACACCCACATTGACGACACACATAATATACGCAATCATTCCTAACCATTATCTCAACTTCAGTATGGTTAACCCTAGTAGTTCTAATCCATTGCTACCAACTCTTGGGTGGATTTAAGGGGGCCACTTCTATCCCCTTGACAACATCTCTCCCTAAAACTTCATGGACTTCCCTGTACGGTTATGGGATGATTTCAATTCATCTCAATGGAAGAAGTTATGGAACCTTCAGTGTTTGCTGCCCTCTGGTGGACTTGTCCCCAGACAAGTCCTCCTCCTTAGAGAGTTTGATCCAAACTGGCCACAGGAGTGGAAAGAACACCTATGGGTAGATGGATGTTGTTGCTTCCATTTGGAGCATATTTGCGAACAAGATGAAGTGCTCGAGACGTATGACATCGACCCGACGCTAGCCCCAGCATTCATTCCACAAGTTTGAAGCCAAGTGACATCGGTTATGAACACCATCCGTTACGGGGGCTGGGCGGACGACATGCACTTGTCAGCCCTCCTACCTGGTCGTGAAGCAGCAAAGTTGATTATTAAGCTGACCACCCCTAATGAGTTAAACGGTGTCATGTATGAAGTGTCAAATGTGGCAACTGCAAACCACCGTGGTTTCACCTCACGAGTATCAGCGGTGACATGTCACGATGTACGCATTTACATATGGAGTTGCAGAGGACTTGCAAGAGCTTCCTTTCGACCAAACCTATTCACTATAACATCTATTATGGGGTCATTTGTGGTAGTACTTACAGACACTCGTGTTGGCAATCGTAGTGCGTGAAGGCTCCTTGACGAGGCACACGACCTCAACTATTACTACAGGGAGGCCCTTAGTTTTGTTGGCGGGGTCCCCATCCCCTAGGACAACTCCAAAGTGGAAGTGTCTGGTTTTACTAGGCATGATATGAACATATCTTGTATTGTCAAGGTATGTACCCCTATCAACCGTCTTACATTTGGTTTGGAATCATGTCCATTTAGTAAAATGGTGTGCATATTTGCATCATAACTTGACAACCTTTCTTGTGCAGGGCTTATTGTAAGTAGCCCACATATACGGACGTAGAAACCTTCGCGACTGCATGCCTGGAGAATAGTACAATATGTCCACTATGACAAAGTGGACGGCAGTTTTCGTTATCGTATGTACGTGGTCGTCACTATGTCGGACAGGTTAACTGAAGTCTTTCACAACTCAGGCCTGTATTAGGACGTAACGTCAGTCCATGACAAAAATCGATAGAGGGCTACGCTTTTTTCCAATGTATTGAACAACTTATGCAACCGATAATGTAATGTATATCATGTATGGATTGAATTTACCGCGTTCCGATTCTGTCGATCGCCCACCAAATTGGTGGACTGTCCCGGGATATTTGCATCATGGGTTCCCAATGTATCCCTAGCCTCAAAGCTAAAACGCATTTCTTTCTGTGGCACACAACACACGTAAAGGACAAACATTCGTACATAGACCCCACTAAGGGTGACAAATATATATATACTAACAATTCCCGGGGAATTAAGAGAGTTGTGCCGGGGGACGTATAGTCGCAAGTGTAAATCCGTATCGCAGGCTATGTGTCTCCAAAACATGGGATATGGGTGGTGGTGGTTGAATGAAAAGTGTGTGTCGGCTCAAATCACAGTTTGAACGCTGTTGTTTGAAGCGTCAAAGGGGGAAGGTAGGAAGTAAGTGAGGATATGGTTGTGTAAATTGCACTATATCTTATTGGGTGTGAACATAATGCTTGAGTATAAGGGAGTTCCACGTAAAACATCACTATTGCAACCTGCCACCATAAATGAAGGGAAGCGTTTGTATTAAGTTGGTACACTATCTCACTGGCAAGTGCAATTCAGTCGCTGTAAAGTGAATGGAATCCAGCCGCATCAATTGAATACCATGTACTATGTTGGTGGAGGGTTTAATGTAGCTGGTAGACATTGTTATATAAAGGTAGAATGATAACTACTTATGAAGGACTACACTAATTTGGGAGGTTCAGGTACAAGGCACAATCATCTGCCATTGTGTCCGCCGAACAAGTCAACCTAGGTTCGACAAGTGATAGTTCAGAGTCTGATTTCACATGCGACTGTTTTGCAATGGAGACGTACACTTGCAGCTGTGGACGGATGCGGATATATTCGAAGGTAACGATCAATATTGGCGATGGCACGTAAATGGGCTGTGCTTAACTAACAGTAAAGCAATTGCAATTTGGTGGAAATTGAATAACCCATTTTTGTTGACCAAACTATGTCAATGTTAGAGTGCACTGGAAAGGGGTTGAAGTGGTGTTTAGGCGACCCACTTTTTTGGGAGGCCCCCACTTCATAATTGGAGTGTTCAAATGTGATCTTAACCATAAAAGAGAGGCCCGCCACTAATCAGGACGTTTGGATTGGGTGGTAACCACTCCCGTTTTGGAGGAAAAATGTTATGCCCAAAACAATCCCCCATCATGAACTAACCCACTCTGGGTCAACCATATTTAATGGGCACTAACTCCCAAACCCCATTGAATACAACAAAAATCCCCCCCAACAGTTAAGCGTTGCACATAGAAGTTGGTGTACCCAACCCCTAGCAACCACAATAAAAACTCTAACCAACTAGTTGGACATAGTAATGTCAGCGCCTTCAGAGAAAGACACTGATGTAGTGATATTTTGCGACTATGGTAAGCTTGCTGACATCATCCCCGCTCAAAGTGACAGATATCGGAGGCGCACGGCGTGGCATAAGGTATTCAATCCAACCCACAAAATTCCGTACATTTATTAATGTTATTACGTCCACACATGCGTTCCAAGTTGTAGTTACATGTGCATTTTTCATGTGATGTAGAAGAAGTGCAAGCACTTTCAGTGGGTGGATGGCCGCCTAACTAGGACTAACAAGATATTTGTTAGGAACCTTCAAGCGGAGAACCGATCCTTATGTGCTGATTTGTTGACTGCCACTACTATTCTCCGCCAGTACATGGACGCTGAAATGGGTGTCAAGCTACTCCTCCAGGACAGCATGAGAGGTCAATTAATGTCCACTGTGTGTATGCATCACTGCGGTTGTCGTATACGTGATGATATTCACAGGTGTCTTCATCTAATCTCATTCCCCGGGGTATGGGTTAGACTTTTTTGGGTTCATCACTATGTCAACGTGAGCGATTGGGGATATGTTGATATAGTAGTACTCCTGGGCTGCAGTACCATATGTTTTATGTCACATGCCCGATGTTTATTATACCACTGAAGCGCAAACTTCCAGTATATGACAACTGTTGTGCTCCTGAACTTCACCATCTTTTTGTACATCCACCTTATACAAAGGTGTGTATGTGTGGGTATCTAGTACTCCCCCACTTGCAATGCTTGTGGATAGTTCCACGTAAGCATCCCCATATATTGTATGTTATCTATTAGAATGAAATGGTGTGTATGTGTGGATATAACAATAACAGGACCATTTAGGTGCAGCAAGTAAATATCCTAGAACATTTCCTAACCATAGTGTCATAGAGGTGCAATATGTGCAGTACAGCAGAATGAGGTTAACGAACCATAGTCACTAACCCCGGGTGTGCATAAATTTCACATTAGTGGGATACTGCAACATGTTAGTATGCCACTTAATAAACATCACTAACCTGAGTTGTCCATGTGCCAATAACAGGATAATTGACGTGGACCACTTCAGCATCCCAGAAAATGAAGGCCAGTAACCAGGGTTGTCGATATAACCACATGAGGACCATATACATGCAGCATGTCAATAACCTAGATAATAACAATGACTAACCCGGGTTGTTGGATTAACAATAATAGGATCATTGAGGTGCAGCAAATCAGTATCCCAGCAAATAAAGGTCACTAACCCGGGTTATGGATGTAACAATAACAGGATCAGTGACGTGCACCATATCAGTATCACTGCCCAGTACCCTGTGTTTTCTATCACATGCTCGAAGTGTACTGTGCCCATAGAAGCGCTATAACTTCCCCTATGTGGCAGCTATTGTTCTGCATTGGACAATGGTTTGTCTGCCCAGTAATTATGGCCTCACCTCCCGTTTCATGTACATAGCACGGTATATTGTACGTTTGCAAGGCAGGTTATAAAGGCACTATTAACGTCAGTACCGGGTCACCCATGTTGATATCCCCAGCTACAGACCCAATTAACTGGAGATTTCCATATGATTAGTTCAGGATATGTTGTCCACGTCCACAACCCGCCCGAGCACGTACAGTGACGGACTTCTAAGCAGAGGACAGTATCCCCAACCCCTAATGTCACTAACCCAGGTTATGTATATAAGAAACACAACAAACTGCACTGCATTGCAAGCCCCAACGAAGTGCCTTCAACTGGATAAACAACAAGTGTCGTAACCAAGTACACCTCAAAAGGTGCTTATGTCGAATGCATTTGTCATATACGGTATTGATCATATGGGCAGGAAATCTAAATACTCATCTGCTATTATGATGTATAGTTCGTCACCCATATTCATATCCCGACGTCACCCGCTGACTATCTCGAGTTCTCCATAGGTCAACCTCAAGCTACACTGTAGGACCAACTCCCCCCATATAGGTTGGATAAACAGAACGGAGGATGTGTATAGGCACAACAAGATGATGTGCTTCATCATGTGAATATCCCAACAAAATGAGGTTACTATGGTTATCCAAATAAGCATGTGAGGATAATGTGCCTACACTACAAACATCCGAACAAAAGTGGCTATACCAACGAGGATATGCTGCTGGCCAGCAATATCGCAACAAGACGATGTCAATAACCCGGGTGAAGGATAAACCAACAGCAGAGGATATGGTGCAGGCTGTCAATATCCTAACAATATGAGGTCAATAACCATGGTGATGGGCAAACAGAACGGAGGATATGCTATAGTTTCTCACTAGCCCAACAACATGACGTGAATATCCCAGGATGTACATGAGCAGCAAACATGGGTAAATAATCCTATATTGAGGAATGTAACACACATGACAATAACCCGGTCCAGGGAACTGACTAACCTAGGTTATACATACACAGAAAACATGGGCATATAGAGCGCAACCAAACTGACATGCATGTCCAGTGGGTCACTGACTTGGGATCTGAATACAGCAACACAACCTAACCATGTACAACAATCCACAGCGGAATACATGAAAATGGACCATGCAAAACATACCAAGCAATTAATTACAAACTAAGAACCAACCACTAAACTTTATCAGCAAAGCTACGCCACACAAACCTGCTGCCAATGCGTAAGGGGAGAAGCACTTCAGGGGAGGCAAACCTGCAGCTGATAAGCAACAATGAATTATGTGCCCAACATTAGATATGTCATGAGATTGGAGAAGTTGGTGATAAAACTCGTAGATGTTGCGGGAAATGAGCTACCCGGCCTTGCTGAAACCTAAGCAGGTACTTGTCCCTGTAATGCGCAACACAAGCTTGGTCGAACTCGAACCCATCCACTTTTAGCGGCAAAAAGTCGATGAAAGCCATGAAAACCACTCCGTAATCATGTCCACTATCAATAGACGGCAACAGTAATGTTACCAACCCGGATTAAATAAGATCACGCAGACACGATGTGGTGGTCAAGGAAGTAGATTACACATACTTCCTTTGCTCTGGGCATTTGGGTGTGATGACATCCCACAGTCCTGCGTCAATGTATGTAGTGGAATTGAGGACTTCAAGCAGTAAAGCAATCCTCTTCACAAGTGCGAACATTGTCAGCAACATAAGTGAGGTAATGCAACCCCCCAACCTACGTCGTTTCAAATCAAACACAAAGTTAAAGCACCAACCACAACATAGATAAACAACTCATCGTGCTATCCACAAGTTCCCACCTACTCTTTGCTGCTGGACTTGGCAACGAATCATATATGAGGAAGGAACGCTCGCGCAAATCCCCAACAAGCAGCAACCAGTGACCATCACTTATCTCCAGTAGTGGCATAAACATATGCACTCTGCAGCATGTCCTAACATGTTCATTACAGAATTCCGTCATTGTGTTTGCAATGAAAATAGTTCGTGCTGTCTTACATAACATACATCCGGCGGAGGGGTGGCTTTGAAGCTATCCCATATTATGCCCGAGATACGCTTCTTGTTGTGCAAGGTCACCTACGAAACCAACAGAAGAGTCAGTCACATTCAGTGCAGACATGTGCAAATGAAAAAGACCGGTTTGGTGTGATATCCATGGTTATAGCTTCATACACTCACTACTAGAAAGCGGCCCAAATTTCAACCCCTACGCACTGACCCTTATTGTTTGTGTCGATACTAATTAAGAAATCTCGACACCTTTTATGGTCAGAATTGTTGCAGCCATTAAAAGGGTCGAGATAAATCTCATCGACACCCGCGCCCAAATTTTATAGAGTCCCCTAAATTAAACAAAAAATCAGAATTGTCGGCTGGGTTTCCAAACCCACGATTTCTCTTTGTCTTCAACAGATCGAAAGCCATTTTGCATTTGCCCAGAACATTTACCCAGAACATATCGAAACCCATGCACGAACCCTAGCCTATCTACCTCCCAGATTAATTTTGCAGTCGCCCAAAAACCAGAACCATAACTCCAGCTCTCGATCAATTACGCCCAGAACCGTGAGTCTCGATCAATTTTGCGCAGAACTGTGAGCCACAATCTGTCATGGAACTCGATTTCTCTTTTTCGGCCGGTGAGTCGCACAACTTCAACTCGTGCCCCTGAATTTGTTGAGGTTTGTGTCTTTTTTTTTGAAATTTTGGGTTTATGGAATGGTTTTTGGTGTTGATTGTGTGTTTTTTTAATTTCTACAATTCGGATGGTAACAAGGGGATGGTTGATGGTCTATTGGGGTTCTGCTGAAGTGCCCTACCTCAGTGGAGAAATTGAAGCCTACTAAGAGTATGGCACTGATGTTGACACAAGGTGAGTAGAATTTCTTTGCTAAGTCTGTGTGTATGCCTCCTTCTACACAAGTTACTTATGTTCTTCTGAAGTTACCCTTTGAGTAGCTTGGCATTTTTATGCTTCGATGTTGTATTGGTTGAATTGTTATTATCACACATTCCTCCATTGTAATTCTAACAATAATTAGCTCATGAATATAATGGAAAAATGATTCTTTTCTGGGTCATATTCACTGCATTTTCCAATTTTTCAGAATGCTCAGCCTATTCACATGCATTCAACAATTACATTGCTCAAGCCTCTGATATCTTGATAGTCGATTTCGTAATTTAAATCTGTAGTCAATGGTGTTGACATGCTGTGCTGAGAATGGAGATACAATAGGATGATAGTGTATTTATAAGTTGCAATAAGTGAGATTAAGAAAAATTAAAGATCATATATTGTGTTCCTGTTATAAATAAGATACTAGGCCGTCAAAAAACTAAGTGAAACTACATTTTATTTAGTGATGGTATATCCATGAACCTGTAGAAATTGTTGCAAATTGGTTTATTTTATTTGTTCTTTAGGACTCATAACATTACATTTTAGATGTGAGGTTTTCATTCGTTGCCTAGCACTTAGGGAACTTTCAATCCTGGCCCTTGATGTTGAATGTCAGCCACGTTCCTTCAAAGCCCTTAATAATGATTTTAGTGTAATTGAAATTTACTTCATTTGATTTAGAAAATTTATCCTCCGTTAGCTTTTGTTCCTAGCGACATCTTTTCGTTCGAGAAAGCAATTTGAATTCCTTTGATAAAATCTCATATCATAAAACAAATTTACATAAGACTCACATCAGTAACATTGAGTTTCTGCTCACTAGGGACCTAATTAAGATTAGGCTACTTCAGAATATCCTCTCAATAAATATATGTTAAGGAAACATATTTTGTAAAGGTAGTTACTTAATGGTTTGTCAAGTTATCTCATAGAAAATAAATGCTACTTACATTCCTTTACAATATCCATTTCATTAACTTTTGGCCTTAGTTAATTATACATTATCTTGTCAACATTTAGGTTAATATTTAACCTACTACTTGGAATTTTCCTAACATTCATCTCGTTTGTTGCAATGTATGTATTAGTCAAACTTTAAGTGCGAATCTGATCCTTTAGGCTTGAGTCTTATGGATGTCTCACGCTTGTTGTAAAACTTTATATTTTCAATGTTTGACTTTACATTCCTTTGCACCTAAAGCGAGAATCATACCGTTAGACCAAATGCCCATGTTTTGTTCTTGATCAATGCTGTTATTCTTCTTGTGCATCAGTTTTGCGTTTCCTTCCATTCTTTTTAGCTCTTATTCTGACGTCTTTTGATTTCTGAGCGTGCTCCTGAACCGCAACCTCACTTGCAGTAAAAATAATAACAGCATTATTTCTCCATTACATATTGTTCTAGCATCCTGGATGAATGCCTTTATTTTGTTGTTATCATTTTGTTTGTCTCAATTACATATTGGTCAAACTTTAAGCTCAAATCTGATCCTTTACGCTTCAGTTGTGTGGGTGTCTAATACTTCTTATAATAGATTATATCTCCATTCTTGAACTATTGTTGCAGAGTAGTTTTTCAGTTTGCAAAAGAGAAAATGTGACATAGCAGACGCGATATTCCATGACTTTCACTCGGGACCTCTTGCACCCAAAGCGAGAAGCATACCAATAATCCAAATGCTTTATTTTTCTTGCTCACTTATATTGTTAGAACTTGTCCTTCGATTTGGCTATTTCTTTCTAATCTTTCTAGTTGTGATGGAAGTGTCTGTGGATTTTTGAGCATGCTCCTTTAGCCAAAATACTCTTACAGTTTTAAATGAACACCTTGATTTTCTTATTATCATCTATTTCTTAGGCTCTTTTAGTTTAACTTCAAGTTAACATTTGATGATGTAGGCTTGATGATTTTAATTTCTTATACATCTTGTGATGCTTTATAAATTTGTGGTTTGGTTTTTGTGGTAGAATGGTTTTTGGGTTTGACTTGACTTGTTCCTTCATGAGCTACTTGTAAAGCATTCCATATTTCTTGAGCTAACTCACATTCTGAGATGCGAGTATATTCATCGAGTCCTAGGCCAAAATAGAGAAGTTTCTTGGCCTTGACATTCTTTTCCATTTTCTTGTAATCCTCAGCATCATATTTAGTAGGATCTTTGGGAACCTTTTTTCCATCTTCAAGAGCTTTCGTGGGAACAAGGGGCCCGTTCTTGATGAGCATCCATAACTCGTAATCTTCAGCTTGTATATAGTTCTCCATCCTGTTCTTCCACCAACTGTAGTGTTGTCCATTGAAATAAGGTGGTTGAGTGATGGATTGGCCCTCAAGTATGCCTTGTGGTGTACTCATTTTCAGAATCTCTCAAGGTGTTAACCTTTTAGAAGAGAACCTGTCGCTGATACCACTTGTTAAATTCTAAGAGTACACAACCACAAGAGGGGGAGTGAATTGCGGTGTCCGATTTTCGCCTATTTATTGACAAACAGCCTTAGACCCTGATTGCAGAGACTGTTTCTGAATGACGAACAGTCTTGGACCTTGTTTGCAGTGGCTGTTCCCAATTGGTTCAGAAGCGAAAATCAAGCAGATAAAAGCGGAAATAAAGCACACGCGTTTTTTACGTGGAAAACACCTCTAGCCCAACTGAGGTGTCAAAAATCACGACCTACCTCGTGCAGGATTTAACCACTTCACTAACGGGCTGAACACGTTACAAAAGTAACACTCCTTGTTACAACTTGTAACCCACGTAACCTTCTTCTCTAAGACAGGTTACACCACGTCCAAATCTCTCTAAATTGGACACGTCCAAAGTCCACACGACTAAGGACACACTCACTCACTTTTGATCTGAGATCAAGGATACAAAACACCTTATTGGGGTGCTTCTGACTTAAGCAGATGTAAGGTACAATGAAGTCCTAGCATGCCAATAGTTTTGAAAGCTCAATTTTTGCACAATCTTGTCACGGTTTTTTCTTTTGAAATGTAGCTCCAGAAATCTCAATGTGTTTGTGAAAGAAACCGATTTTTCCCTTGTGTATCTCTGCCGAAATGAGTGAAAAGATTTTCTTATTTAAGCAAGCAAACCCAACGGCTAACTCCTTCAAAAAAGATAGAAAAATCTTCTGATTTTAGCACCTTAGAAGATTTCTTCAGATTTCCAACGGCTAGGAACAAAGAAGATAAGATTCTCCTAAAATATAGGGATTTGATACTCACGGGATAAAAACTGATTAGCCACTTAATATAGCCGTGTAATTTAGCCCAAAAAGGATAAAAATCTTGGTTTCAAAATTTGAATCAATCATGGCCTGAAAATAAGGAATAAAGATTTTTCGGATTTTGAAAAAAAATCTCTAGCAAAAAATGGTTTTGCAATCTGCTACATATATATAATAAATAATAATCTTTTTAGGACTTAACTAATCAGCCTAGGATTTCATAAAAGGATTCTTAGAGCAGCCAGCCAACCAAAAGAAATTTTTAGGTAAAACGGATGTGGCCGCTGCAGTTTCAGGAACACCCTAGGCACCCTGTTTGCAGGGTTGTTTGGAAATGGTGTTCTGAAGCAAATCTCGAAAACCGTTTCAAGAAGTGTTAGATTGAGACTTTCAGGATTGGCATATTAACAAGAATCTAAAAGATAAAACCTAAATCAAATCGAGACTTCTTATTGTAAGAATTAGTCATCTTGTCGAGGATGGATGTGCAACTCCAAACACCTTGGTCACCTTGATTACTCGAGTGATCTTGTATCACTGAATGTAGGAACTTGGTCTTTAAGACTTAGTCAGCTGTTGTCGAGATTTGTTGTGTGCTGATCTTTGTGTCACTGAAGCTTGGAACCTGTTCTTAAAACTTGTTCTCAACATTTAGTGGATAGAACATGTAAGTAGGATCAATACAAATAACTGTGTAGGACCTGTTTGGAGGGCTTGTTTGGAACAACATTACTCAAGCAAGTATGCTACACTTGGATTTGTTATCATCAAAACTTTATACAGTTAGTTCAACAATAAGTGTAGTTAAGTGGGGGAGGGTGTTCTATCTTCATTTGCTGCGTACTGAATAACGGAGGATATGGTAGTTGATAACCCAGGTATCGGTGATGAACAACCTGGGTTATCTATTGGGCAAGTAACAATGGATAATGAAGTCATCACAGGGCATAGCTAGGGAAGATAGTATCATGTGCTGGTTTCAATGGTGACTTGAGTTTGATAATTTGTTGTAACATATGTTAGTGGTGTATGTGATGTTATGATGAGATATGTTGGGCTGTGAAGGTGGTATATGCCTAGTGTGTGGAATTGGTGCTAACAGGCATGTGTGTGTTTGTAGATGATTGTTAGTGTACACAACAATGGAAGGATAAAATGCCGTTGGAGGAGGTGGTTGTGGCAGGGAGACGACGTTGTATATATGTTAGGGAGGGTTGTTAGAGGAAGGTCTGGAGGAAAAAGTATGTTACCCGGGGGGAGGAAAGAATGTGTGTGGGTGAATGAGAACATGGGTGTGCTTGAAGTCTTTACGATTAATAGAGGCAATGGAGGAGGGTATACGGAGTCGGTGAATGTGGTATAGTTTGAAGTGTAATCGATTAGAGTTGTTGCCATTAGGACGAGATGGTGATGTGAAGAAGTTGATGAAGGGGAACGATGAGTACGCTTACCTGTATATGGCAGGGAGTGAAGGTCCATGTGTGGGACGGGTACATGGGTATGAAGCGTGTAAAGGGCAATCGAGGGGGGTGGCTGTAGTGATCGTGGGAGGGGTGGAGCAACTGTCATTGCTACTAGTGATGTTGGCTGCGGGGTGGACGGGGGAGTGGTTACGGACCACGTTGCAAGGTAAGAATCGTTGTAACCCACAAGCATGTGGGTATGGGTCATAATCTGCGGTACTTACAAACAATGACTAATCATGTGTGAATTTTTTTGTAATCTGCAGGGATGTTGCGCAAGTTAATACAAAAGTAGGAGAGGATGTTAATGAGGCTACGATCATTGAGGAATGTACCAACGCGATAAGGAGCTGTGTATCATTCGACATACCAGAAGATGAATCTAGTGATTCAAGCTCCAACTATGATGACAATGAAGCAGGGGATGGTGTAATGTGGCCAACATCAGGGGTGCAAGCTGAGGTGTACCAGAAGAGGATGTTGATATGGAAGAACGAAATCAAAGGAAAGGGGCAGCTGTTTGCTTCTACGAGTGAGGTGAAGATAAGTATTTGGAAGTACGCCATAGCAAACCGATTTGAATATAAGCATGTACATAATTATCGGCAATAGATTGCTGTGAAGTGCACTACAGAAGGGTATGGGTTTTACATCTACGTGAGGGCCACCCAAAAAGAGGTGGAATATATGTGAAGGAGTTTATAGCAGGGGACGTGCATAGCGTGGGAGCTGACTGCCAAATGGGGAAGTGGGGGAGAAGGTGAATGCAAACGAGTCTCCTGGGGACTCGAATTGAAGGGAAGGTTCGATTAAGTGATAATTACACACCCCTAGAGATATTGAAGGATTTGCAGCTAGAGATGGGAATGAACGTAACATATATGCAATGTTGGAGGGCTCGTGAGTATGTGCGATTGCCAGCCAGTGGAAGACTGGAGGACCATTATAAGCTATTGCCCTGGATGTGTGCAGCTATTGTAAGGGCTAATCCTAATTCAAGAGCATTCTGTGAGTTGGAAGGATCCAGGTTCAAGCGTATGTTTATTGCATATGGTGCATCACTGAATGGTTTCATCCTTGGGTGTAAGAAGATATTGTTTGTTAATGGAGCTCATTTGAGTAGGCCGTATGAGGGGACTACGCTGTTAGCTATTGCACTTGATGCACATGACCACTTATTTGACGTTGCATATACAGTTGTGTCCGTGGAGAACGTAGATAGGTGGTTTTGGTTTCTAACTGTGCTACATGAATGTCTGGGTGGAATGCAACATGTGATCATTAGCGATAAGAATCAGGGGTTACTTTTGGCAGTGCCAATTATGTTTGGGATTAAGAACCACAGCTACTATTTGTGGCACATACGGGAGAACTTTCCAACGTATGCAGGGAAGTTAGGGATCCGATGGCAGGTATCGAAGGACTTGTTGAAGGAGGTGTTCAATAGGATTGCGTATGCCCCAACGGGGGTTGAGTATGGAGTTGTAGTGGAGGATTTAAGGAAATACAGGCCGCAGTTAGCAACTTGGGTAGAGCGTAATAAGCCTGAACACTAGGCGCAGTCAAAATTCACAAAGGAGAGGTGGGGTAGGTTGAATAACAATGCTATAGAGAGCTGGAACAACTGAATGTGTTCATTACAGCGTATGTCAATCTTATGGCTTGTTAGTGGGCATATACAGAAGCTAGGTTTGAAAGTTGATAAACAGAAGACAGAGCTGGGAAAGTGGAAGAATGGTGTAGGTGATAGGATTGAGATAAAGCTGAGGAAGACACTAGCACATATTGGTTCCGTAGCAGATGTGAAGCTATTTAACACAACCCTTGGAGAGTATGGTGTGCTCCTCATGAACAATCATAGCCTAGTGGTGAACCTAGCAAAAAAGACATGTAGCTACAAGTGGCGGCAGTTGAAGGGCATACTATATGCACATGCAATGGCTGTCATTGATAAGCACAAGTTGTGGATGTATGATTATGTTGGCGATTGTTATAAGGCGGGTGGTTAGAATACGATATATATGAACAACATACATCCAATGGAGACGCATGATTCGACAACCGTGGATAATGTCGTGGGTCTGGTTGTAGGCGGGGAAGCATTGGATGACGGGTACAATCGAGGAATCCTTCCGCCCGTGAACCCACGTCTGCAAGGCAGACGACGAAAGAGGCGAATTTAATCTCAAAGGCAAGGCGTCCAACTCCGGAGGTGCTAAAAATGCGGAGAGGTTGGACACTGCCGAAACACGGTAGGAATCTGCAGGCTTTCAATGCAGATGAGACCACTGTTGTACCTATAGAGGATTTGTTTGAATGCAACTACGTACAGTAGGCGTAACATAAAGGTAACATGTCATTTCCTTATGAATTTCCCAGGATAGCTGTCCCACTAATGTGGGTTGGCAACATCATTGGCCGCGTTCTGTCGGTTAATGTACATAAGCAGTAATTGTAACTAATTATTTTCGAACGGCTTGTAGTGGTACAGGTGTTCGTGTTTTAGTTGCAGTTGGGCCACTACGTAATGACATGATCATATTAATGTAGTAGGGATTTTATCAGCTTCACTTCCACTACGTACTGGCAGTGTAGAAACATGTGGGTTGTGAACCTAATCGTCTGCCTAATAGAAGTTCATATACATAAGCAGCAACCTCTTATGTTTAATTTACAATGCCTGCATATGCTAGTTCTGGTTTTCTTTTTTGTCCCCAGTTACTTGGGGGGCTTTGTGTTGACATGATGATATGAATATCCCAAGAATGTATCATGTTAAGCGGGGCATGCATGCTGGCCAGGTTAAATACTTATCATAGGTTATTTATGCGAAGTGGTGGGTGTGCATTGTTGTGGTTAGATTGGTGGGAGGGCAATTAATGTGGTCAGTGGGAGTGTGAAGTTGTGGAAAGGTAGGTGGGGAAGGTGGGTGGAAGAAATAAATTAAGTAGAACGCGCTGAGTGCGCATTAAATAAGGGGGCAGTACAGGGAATTATGAAGGGAACCCCGGGTTAGTGACGGGGGATTTGCTTCCAACAACCAAACCATCCCACCAAACATCTGCCAACTAATAATGGATGTTGAGGCATAAGTAAATTTTGTTGCAAATTTACCACATAAAGACATCCTTACCTGAAATAATGCAATTGAAATTTGTCCATTACGTCAAGGTGTTATTTGGTTAGTTGTAACGTTTTGCGAAATTTGAAAATATGATCATTAACGAGCCACTATGATGAATGTCATTTGTAAAGTACTTCTACCTAATTACACGTACAAAATATAGATCGATATATTGCACCAGACTAATGCCACTGTTAACAGTAACTATAAGTACCACTTCTCACTATGTCGGGGCACATAGTCACCATAAAAGTTAATAATAAAAGGACCCAGGTAGGTGTGGGTGGGTGAAGGTTGGCGAAATCATTTATGACATCTACCTCTACATAAGGCCTTCATATCTCACATTCCAACACCCACACTGACGACACACAAAATATATGCAGTCATTCCTAAACATTATCTCAGCTTTAGTATAGTGAACCCTGGTAGTTCTAATCAATCCCTACCAACCCTTGGGCGGGTTCAAGGGGGTCACTTCTGTCCCCTTGACAACATCTCCCTCTAAACCTTTATGGACTTCCTTGTGCGGTTATGTGAAGATTTCAATCCATCTAAGCGGAAGAAGTTGCGAAACCTTCGGCGTTTGCTGCTCTCTGGTGGACTTGTCCCCGAACAAGTCCCCTTTATCAGGGAGTTTGCTCCAAACAGACCACAGGAGTGAAAAGAACAACTGCGGGCAGATGAACGTCGTTGCTTCAATTTGGAGCATATTTGCAAACAAGATGAAGTGCTCGAGGCATATGACATCGACCCGACGCCAGCCTCAGCATTCATTCCACAAGTTCGAAGCTAAGTGACATCAGTTATGAACACCATCCATGATGGGGGCTGGACGGATGATACGTAGTTATTGGCCCTCCCACCTGGCCGAGAAGCAGGAAAGTTGAACATTAACCTGACCACCCTTAATAAGTTAAACGGTGTCATGTATGAAGTATCGGATGCGACAATTGTAAACCACCAGGGTTTCACCTCACGCGTACCACCGGTGACATGTCAGAACATACGCATTTATGTATGGAACTGCAGAGGGCTTGCAAGAGCTTCCTTTTGACCAAACCTATTCACTATGACATCCATTACGGGGTTATATGTAGTAGTACTTACAGACACATGTATTGGCAGTCGTAATGCGCGAAGGCTCCTGCACGAGTCGCACGACCTCAACTACTACTACAAGATGCTCCTTGGTTTTGTTGGCGAAGTCACCATCCTCTGTGATAACTCCAAAGTGGAAGTGTTTAGTTTTATTGGGCATGACATGAACATGCCTTGTATTGTCAAGGTACGTACCCCAGTCAACCATCTTACACTCGATTTGGAATTATGTCCATTTACTAAGATGGTGCGCATATTTGCATCATAACTTGACAACCTTTCTTCTGCAGGGCTTATTATAAGTACCCTATATATGTAGACGTGGAAACCATCTCGCCTGCATGCCTGGAGAATAGTACAACATGTCCACTATGATGAAGTGGATAGCGGTTTTCGTCATCGTACGTACGTGCTCATCACTATGTCAGATAGGGTAACTGAAGTACTTTCACAAGTCAGGCTTGCATTAGGACGTAACGTCAGTCCATAACAAAAACTGGTAGAGGGCTACCCTTTTTTCCAATGCATTGTACAACTTATGCAACCAATAATGTAATGTATATCGTGTATGGATTGAATTTGCCGCGTTTCGATTCTATCGATAGCCCACCAAATTGGTGGACTATCTCGGGATATTTGCATTACAGGTTCCCAATGTATCCCCAGCCTCAAAGCTAAAACGCATTTCTTTCCGTGGCACACAGCACACGTAAAGGACAAACATTTGTACATGGACCCCACTAAGGGTGACAAAATATACTAACAATTTCACGAGAATTAAGGGGGTTGTGCCGGGGGTCGCATAGTCGTAAATGTAAATACGTATCCCAGGTTATGTGTCTCCAAAACATGGGATATGGGTGGTGGTGGTTTCATGAAAAGTTTGTGTCGGCTCAAATCACAGTTTGAACGCTGTTGTTTGAAGCGTCGAAGGGGGAAGGTAGGAAGTAAGTAATGATATGGTTGTGCAAATTGCACTATATCTTATTGGGTGTGAACAAAATACATGAGGACAAGGGAGTTCCACGTACAGCACCACTATTACAACCTACCACCATAAATGAAGGGGAGGGTTTGTATTAAGTTGGTACACTATCTCACTGGCAAGTGCAATTCAGTTGCCATAAAGTGAATGGAATCCAACCACATCAATCGAATGCCATGTACTACTTTGTTGGTGGAGGCTTTAACGTAGTGGGTAGACTATTATATAAAAGTGGAATGGCAACTACTCATGAAGAAGTACACTAATTTGGGGGCTTCAGGTACAAGGCACATATCATCTGCCACTGTGTCCGTCGAACCAATCAACCTAGGTTCTACAAGTGACAGCTTAAAGTTAGATTTCACATGCAACTATTATGTAATGGGAACATACACCTACAACAGTGGACTGGATGCGGATATATTCAAGGGTGACAGTCAATATCGGTGACGGTATGCCCGGTGTCTGAAAAGGATAAGTCCTCAACCACATTTAACATACAGATGTAGTTGATTTACACTTGTCCAACTCTGTCCACGCTAACGTACTCACTTTGTGGCCATTGTCTAATGAGTGTTGTTCGATACAGGACGAAATCGCCTATGACTACTTTCATTTGGTAGACCTGGACTTCCCAGAACGGGCTAAGTTGATCATAGACGACCATGTACGTAAGCATGCGCTGGAGAGGGACTAGGTTCTAGATGACCATAATGCCCAGCATTGCAGCCAGGAAGAGGACATACGGATGGGTGCTGAATGGAGGGCAGAAGTGGAGATGCTTAGAAAGTTGCTTGGAGTTGCTGTCGCGACTATTGTAATCTTACTTGCGATCGATATGCATTGGATGTAGGCGTCAAGGGATCTTAGGCGGTCCATGAGCCCTTCACATTTTTGGAGATGGCCTTTGCATCTGCGAACCCGGGTTGTGTGTTTGGATTGAAGTTGTCGCATGGGGATTTTTTGTTTTTTTTGAAATCGCGACGTGCCAAACCATGCCCATGAAAAATATTCAGTTGTTTTTTTGTCATCGTAAGGCATGCCATCCTAGTTGTTTTTTGGGAGCGCAACATGGCAACCATGTCACATGTATAATATTTTGTGGTTGTTTTATCAAATGTAATCATTACATCTGCTTCGTGGTACGTACGAAAAGTGTATTGTATGTAAGGTCCACCTATGCAAAGTTGCAAACTTCTCCTCAAAGTTATGAAATGTTAACTGCCATTATAGTGACTATGTCCATAGCGTCCTTAATTGACTGACACTTAAGGTTGCACGTAAGTGGGTTATGCTTAACCAACAAAAACGTTATTGCAATTTGGTGGAAATTGACTAACCCATTTTTGTTGACCAAACTATGTCAATGTCAGCGTGCACTGGAAAGGGATTAAAGTGGAGTTTGGGCGACCCACTTTTTTGGGAGGTCCCCACTTCATAATTGGAGTGTTCAAATGTGATATCAACCATAAAAGAGGGGCCCACCACCAATCAGGATGGTGGGATTGGCGGGATACCGACTCCGTCCCGTTTTGGAGGGAAAATGTCCCGCCCAAAACAATCCCCCATCAAGAGCTAACCCACTCTGGGTCAATCATAGTTAATGGCCACCAACTCCCAAACCCCATTGAATGCAAAAAAAAAACCCCTCAACAGTTAAGCATTCCACACAGAAGTTGGTGTACCCAACCCATACCAACCATAATAAAAACTCCAACCAACCTAGTTAGATATAGTAATGTCAACACCTTTGGAGAAAGACACTGACGTAGTGATATTTTGCGACTGTGGTGAGCCTGTTGACATCATCCTCGCTCAGGGCGACAGATATCGGAGGCACATGGTGTGCCACATGGTATTCAATCCAGCCCACAAAATTCTGTGCATTTGTTACTGTTATTACGTCCACACATGCATTCCAAGTTGTAGTTACATGTGCATTTTTCATGTGATGTAGAGGAAGTGCAAGCACTTTTAGTGGGTGGATGGCCGCCTAACCAGGGCTAACAAGATATATGCTAGGAACCTGCAAGCGGAGAACCGATCCTTATGTGTTGATTTGTTGACTGCCACTGCTATTCTCTGCCGGCATATGGACGGCAAAATAGATGTCAAGCTACTCCTCTAGGATGGCATGAGAGGTTAATTAATGTCCGTGTGCGCATGCGTCACTGCGGTTATCGCGTACGTAATGATGTTCACAGGTGTCCTCATCTAATCTCATTCCCCGGGTTATAGGTTAGACTTTTTTGGGTTCATCACTATGTCAACGTCAGCGATTGGGAATATGTTCATATAGTAGTACTCCCTGGCTGCAGTACCATATGTTTTGTGTCACATACTGGAAGTTTTTTACACCACTAAAGCGTAAATTTCCAGTATGTGACAATTGTTATTCTCCTAAACTCCACCATCTTTTGGTACATCCACTGTATACAATGGTGTGTATGTGTGGGTATCTAGTACTCCCCCACCTGCAATGCTTATGGATAGTTCCACGTAAGCATCCCTATTATATGTGTGGAAGACAGGTTATCTATTGGAATGCAATGGTATGTATATGTGGATATAACAATAACAAGACCATTTAGGTGCAACAAATAAATATCCTAGAATATTTCCTAACCATAGTGTCATAGAGGTACGATATATGTAGTACCCCAGAAAGAGCTCAACCAACCTTAGTCACTAATCCCAGGCGTGCATAAATTTCACATTAGTGAGATACCGCAACATATCAGTATCCCACTTAATAAACGTCACTAAGCCGGGCTGTCGATGTAACAATAACAGGATAATTGACGTGGACCATGTCAGCATCCCAGAAAATAAAGGTTAGTAACCCGATTTGTCAATATAACCATATGAGGACCATATACATGCAACATATCAGTAACCCAGATAATAATGATAACTAACCCGCGTTATTAGATTAATAATAACAGGACCATTGAGGTGCAGCAATTCAGTATCCCAGCAAATAAAGGTCACTAGCCCGGGTTACGGATGTAACAATAATAGGATCATTGACGTGCACCATATCAGTATCCCTGCCCAGTGCCTTGTGTTTTCCGTCATATGTCGAAGTGTACTGCACCCACAGAAGCGCTATAACTTCCCCTATGTGGCAGCTATTATTCTGCATTGGACAATGGACATTGGACAATGGTTTTTCTACCCAGTAATTATTGCCCTACCTCCCGTTCTATGCACGTAGCACGATATATTATACGTTTCTAAGGCAGGTTATAAAGGCACTGTTAACGTCAGTAGCAGGTCACCGATGTTGATATCCCCTGCTACACACCTAACAAGCCCAAGATCTCTATACGACTAGTTCAAAATATGTTGTCTATGTCCACAACCTCCCCGAACACGTACAGTGACGGACTTCTAAGCAGAGGGCAATATACCCAGCCCCTAATGTCACTAACTCAAGTTATGTATATGTGAAGCATAGGAAACTACGCTACATTGCAAGCCCTTACAAAGTGCCTTCGATTGGATAAGCAATAAAATTTTGTAACCAAGCACACCTCAGAAGGTGCTCAAGTCAGATGCATTTGTCACGTACGGTATGGGTCATGTAGGAACAGGAAATCTGAATACTCATTTGCTATTATGATGTTTAGTCCGTCACATATATTCATATCTCGATGTTACCCGCTGACTATCCCGGGTTCTCCATAGGCCAACCTTAGGCTACGTTGCAGGACCAACTCCCCCCCATATAGGTTGGATAAACAGAACGAAGGATGTGTACAAGCATAACACGATGATGTGCTTTATCATGTGAATATCCCAATAAAATGAGGTTACTGTGGTTGTCTAAATAAGGATGTGAGGACGATGTGCCTGCACTACAAACATCCGAACAAAAGTGGATATACCAACGAGGATATGTTGCTGGCTGGCAATATCCCAACAAGATGATGCCAATAACCCAGGTAAAGGATAAGCTAACAGCAAAGGACATGGTGCAGGCTGTCAATATCCCAACAATATGAGGCCAACAACCACAGTGATGGATAAACAGAACGGAGGATATACTGTAGTTTCTCATTAGCCCAACAACATGACGTGAATATCCCAGGATGTACATGAGCAGCAAACATCGGTAAATAATCCTATACTGAGGAATGCAACGCACATGACAATAACCTGGTCCAGGGAACTAACTAACCCAGGTTATACATACGTAGAAAACATAGGCATATACAACAAAACCAAACTGACATGCATGTCTAGTGGGTCAGTGACATGGGATCTGAACACAGCCACACAACCCAACCATGTACAACAATCCACAGCAGAATACATGAAAGTGAACCATGCGAAAAATACCTAACAATTAATTACAAACTAAGAACCAACCGCTAAACTTTATCAGTAAAGCTACACGACATAAACCCGCTGCCAATGCGTAAGGGGAGAAGCACTACGAGGGAGGAAAACGTGCAGTTGACAAGCAACCATCAACAAATTATGGGTCCGACATTAGATATGCCATAAGATTGGAGAAGGTAGAGATGAACCTCATAGATGTTGCGGGAAATGAGCTACTCGGCCCTACAGAAAGCTAAGCAGGCCCTTGTCCCCATAATGCACAACACAAGCTTAGTTGAACTCAAACCCATCCGCTTTTAGGGGCAACAAGTCCATGAAAGCCGTGACAAACACCCCGCAATCATGTCTACTGTTAACGGACGGCAACAGTGATGTTACCAACCCGGGTTAAATAAGATCATGCAGACACGATGTGGTGGTCAAGGAAGTAGACTACACATACTTCCTTTATTCTAGGCATTTGGGTGTGATGACATCCCACAGTCCTGCATCAGCGTATGCGGTGGACCGGAGGAACGCAAGCAGTAAAGCAATCCTCTTTATAAGTGCGAACATTGTCAATAACATAAGTGAGGTAATGCAACCCCATGACCTATGTTAGTTCAAATCAAACACAAAGTTAAAGCACCAACCACAACACACATAAACGACTCACTATGCTATCCACAAGTTCCTGCCTACTTTTCGCCGTCGAACTGGGCAACGAATCATACACAAGGAAGGAATGCTAGCGTAAATCCGTAACAAGCAGCAACCAGTTGTCTACAGCAGTGGTATGAACACCTACACTCAGCAGCATGTCCTAACATGGTCATTATAGAATTCTGTCATTGTGTTTGCAATGAAAATAGTTCATGCTGTCTCATATAGCGTATGCCCGACTGAGGGGTGGCTTTGAAGCTATCCCATATGATGCCTGAGATACGCCCCTTGTTATGCAAGGTCACCTATAAAACCAACACAAACGTCAGTCACACTCAGTGCAGACAAGTGCAAATAAAGAAGACCGGTTTGGCGTAATATCCGTGGTTACTGCTCCATGCACTCGTGTGGTGCTTCAAAAACACCGACATCCAACACAATTTAGGGTAGGAGCGCTGCCGCCTATGAAGGAGCTCTATGAACATGTCCGTCGCGAGGTTTCCAATACAGTACTTCCAAAACCTGTCCCCGGTTCTCGCCTTTAGAACCACATGGATGAGGCCCCGTAACCAACTTGCGGGCACGAACTTCAGCAGACACTCCGACAGGTCTTCCTCCCTGTCTGTCAATGTCAGCGCATAAGCTAAGCGTAAACTAAAACTGTCGCGAAAACAAAACTACAACCCTGCCTCCCACGTACTTACCACTATCTGGCATTAGGGCGTATGCCCTTAAACCTACTCCTGACATTGGTGACCAACTCCATCTCCATTGCTAACAAGGGGGTGGAAATATAACCTACCAACACCTGCATAATACGCATTCATGAGTGACGCATTTGAAGGACACAGAAAACCAAGTACATGCAGCCGAAGTTCATCAATACTTGTTCCGTCAACTTTAGCTTGTGTAATTCCTCCACGCTTGGCCTGATGCCTGACCCTGCCACTGAAAGCGGCTGCATGTCAAGAACAGATGGGTGCGCGCTTCCCTCACAGGGGTCACCAACAGCACATGGCTTGTCCACATCCGTCATCCCTTCCTTCATCTCCTTCTTGCTCTTCCGAGCACCCGGTATGCGAGTTGGGTCAGTGAACGGGGTGCCATGAACTGCGGCTTGTTTTCGACACCGAAGCTTCCTCCTTATACGGATGACAATGTTAGAACTTTTTCCACCACCATCATCTTCACACCCCACATCGTCTGTATCAAGACTTGTCCTCTTAGTCTCTCCGGTTATCTGTGCATCCTTCTCTGGAGCAGTTACCCTCTCTACGGACTCACCTAACAATGGCTCGACACATGCCTCATCATCAGCTGCCATGCTGTCTGCTGCCATCAGCAGTGCATGGTGCACAGACTGCATCCCGGGATCAAACGCTACCTCATAATCTACCCCCTCCGTCGTGCCAAGTGTACAATCCTCCACATTTACCACTGAAGACGCGAGTGTCGTGCTAACACCCTCCCCTGCTACTGAATCACCTCCCACATACACCTCATCTACGCTTGGACCCGGAGCATCTGTATTCGCTGCCTCTTTCCTAATATGAGGCCCAAGCAGTGCACCGGATTCCCCAACAACCAGCTCCTGCTGCTGCTGTTCCCGTACAGGCTCCTGTGCACTGATAAGTACTTCCCCGCAAGGCATGGCCACCGTATCAACCGCTCTTTCACCTATGTCTTCAACTTCAGCAGAGGACTGTACATGCGGCTCACTACACTGGGGGGCATCCCCTACATCATCACAATAATCAGGAGGGGCAGCAATATCAGCAATCCTCGATGGCATGTTCTGTGCATCACAACTAGCACCCGGGATGTGCGTTGTTGTCTGTCAGGTTGCAGCCTCTTCCCTACCCTTAACCGCACTGAAATCATAGTAATTGCTTCCCCCAAATCAGTTACTACCCTTGCCAGAGACTGCAATGCACTGTTACTCTATACATCTACCCCGACATCACCTCTTGGTTGATGCCCTGTATCCTGGGCCTCACCAGGTGCCGCGCACATCTTCATCCTAGCCTCCAACTCGTTCGCATGACTCTTCTAGAATTCTAGCATTCTCAGTGTATCTACATGCTTCTTTTTCTCAGCATGCAACTCCTTACGTGCCCGCTCCAGACGCTGCCCATATGATAGCACACCCTGTATTATACACCAAACAATTGTCAGCTTATACGCACATTAATCACCTGCATTCGCTGCACACCACCCAAACACCCCGGGTTACACATATGGCTGCTGAATCTAACAATACCTACCTCTCCATCAAGGATGTAGTCTCAGAATGCATCTGTCTTTATGAAAGCCCTAACCGTGGGCACCAGCATCTCCTCCTCCCGAGGGCACCACATAGGGATCACCTACAATGCCGTCAAACTTAAGTCATAATGACAGGAATAAAATTTTGTAATTCTTCCGCCCCTATCATTAACTTAAACTAGTAACTATTGGGAACATTTGTCGTACCTTAGATTCTTTGATTCCTTCTACCATTTGGAACACATCAGACCTTCCCCCATGATCAACACTATCCCGGCTTGCCAACCGAGGGAACCTGCATTTGTCATGTTTTGCAAACCTTATTGTGTGCTCGTAGAACCACAACTGCTCGAAGAAGGATAAAACATGAGAAATAGAATCAAATTTCAGCAATTTACTGAACGTACTTACATCAACCCTAATGAACTCTCACCTGAATAAGGAGGGAGAATCCATTCATCTACACATCCGAAACAGGCCCCTCCAGCTTCCGCTGCATCTCCTCTACAGCTTCAACGAGGACGCGCCACACGGCTTCAGCCCACGCATATTCGCTCACTCCGTGAACGTCCTCTATGTACTTCTGCACAGACCATACAGCTCCATAAGGGGTTCTCGATAATATAACCCCACTCATCACCCTCCAAGCATACAGACTTAGCCACAACCCTAGCTTCTCTAGCTCTTTGTTCGCATCCAACAGCTTCTTCATCACCTTTATATAGTTCCTGAACACTGGCCTCTTACTTCCTTTCTCACTCTTTAGGTTGTCACTCTTCTATGTCACATACTATGCTATGTGCAGGCGTACCATCTTCGCTAGCTCAGTCGTAGACAAATCATCCTCACCAAACTCCACTATCTTGCCAGTCACCGGCAAACATGAGAACATGGTGACGTCATAAATCGAGAAGGGCACGAGCCTCCCAGCAAGCTTGAAGGCTTTCCTTTGCGGCACCCACGCCTTCACCAGTGCCGCTGTCAACTCCCTCTGCATGAAAAAAGGTCAATACTCCAGTGTCGGTTTCAAAATCGTCCCCTCAATTGCTTCCTTCTGGTACGGCTCTAGTGTCTTGTTTAATTTGCATATCTTCTCCAATGTACACCTTCCCTTCACACTAACTAGAACTACGCCCCTCAAACGCCTTCCTTCCTTATCAAACATAAACCCATCTCCAACAGCCTTCCGCCACCACCGTCTACCCTCCACTGTTGGTTCCCTCCTCCGCTTCCGACTTTTCCCCTTCCCACTTCCCTCAACACTATCAGCGTGTACCTCTTCCGCATCATCACCCTTACTACTAGAGCCTTCAATAGCTTCACAACTCTCATCCACCATGGATACAGTGTCCTCTGTATTGCTCCCCGTCTCCAAAGGCACATACTCACTCCCCAATGACGTTCCCCACTCCTTAACCATGACGAAACTTTGTTAAGCACCTCCACTACGTGATAATCCTACCCCCCTATCATTTTCCGGCACTTCTCTTCATTATGAACCTGCATGAACCATCACGATAAGTCATTCCAGCACCCTCAACATGAAACCATACACACGCACATTCCATACAAGTAACATGTGCTTGATATAGACCAAGTCACACCCATTTTCAAGTCACACCATCAATACATATATCTTGGGTTACACACTTGCAAATTCAGGGTTACTCACGTAGACAGCCATTTCTAGAACACTTTAAAACCTACACCATCCTCTACATCCTGGGTTATAGCATGGTAACTTCTAGGACACCCTCATTATGCAAGACAAATCACATACAAGTCTTCCTAACATGTGATATGCATTTGCATTTACAATGATACTAATGTACAGCAACCAAATTTCACAGGCCTACTGACCCTGGCAGGGGGCTACATTTTCCACACAATTGACAATCCTAATTACTTCTTCACCTAGGTTATATAAATACTACTTCTGGAACACTCACATTATCCATGCTCTGTACATACCTACTCTTTACCCTGGGATACATAATTGCATACTGTGAATTACTAGTACTTAGCATATTGAGTGTCCTCCATGGGGGATACAACTTTCAGTTACAATATATTAGCACGGTTTTAGGGTTCACCATTGGATATACAATTGCAGTTCCTGGCATACTCACATTACCGACATTATTTACTCTTTAAACCGTGATGTCCAAGGTTAAACAGTGGGATACTACTAATTCCAACAATCATTTTACATACGTATTTAGGGTATACCCTGGGATATACAATTGCATATATTGGGGTACTACTACATAGGGAACTTAATTCCCATATCTATCTAGTGTGTACTGTGGGACTTGCATTTGTCATTCCTGGGATACATTTGCAAACACAACTCACATACCCACATTTAACCCTGGCATATACGAATACAGTTTCTGGGATACTCGCTTATTAAAAACAATTCACATCCACCATACTACTGTCTCACTTGGGATATATAATTGCAACTTCCAGCAATCTCACATACTGTAAACCAATTACTAACCATATTGCTTATCCTAAATTACACAATTGCATTTCCTGAGTTATTAAGGCATACCAATTTATAAACTTCTTAACTCTCCTCAAATCTTAAACCATGCCTACTCTAGTTCAACAACACTACACTAACAACAACCAACTGATTACACACATTACACCATACTTCATCCCTTCGCTACCTCACCTCACCACCACTAACAAAGACTCAGTCTACAACCTAGGTTATCCACTATGCATTTCGGGGATACTGTTACTGTGCAAACTACTAACAACCTACCCAATGCAAGTCT